>JAIGNY010001548.1:1070000-1490000 GCA_020152595.1 Chiridota heheva | reverse complement strand
TCAGTTTGGGGTTGATAAATGTCAAGTATAATCTAGTCATATGTCAGTTAAGGGTGTTTTCCAATATCAGTTTGGAGCTATTAAATGTCAGGTATAATCTAGTCATATGTCAGTTAAGGGTGTTGTCTAATGTCAGTTTGGAGTTATCAAATATCAGATATAATCTTTTCAAATGTCAGCTACGAACGAGCCAATACCTTTCTGATAACCTTGAACGAACTAAGTTTGCAAAAATGACACGTATCAGATTCTTCTTTATTGTTATTCATGGAGCATATTTTAAGGCATGCAAACCTTTGACAAGCAGCTTAGAGTTATGTGAACGAACAAGTGTATGACCTGCGACAGGGTGTTGCCAGGCCATTGTCAAATGTCAAAGAGCGTTAACAAATGTGAAGTGAGGTGTTGTCAAATTACTATATTTTGAAGTTTGATTTACTTTTTTGATTTCAGAGTTCAAGAAGATGATAAACCAATGAACAACAACATTCAGCACAGCTCCATCCATTCCACATCCAAAGCTATCTCTATTCCTGCCAAACAGATTTCCCCTAAACATGATTCCAGAAGCAGCCCTGATGATGGTTTCACTACTGGCAGCCCACGACGTCACTTTATGGAGCGGGAACACCTCACATTACATCCCAAGCATGGGCGTAGCTTAGTAAGGGAGGGATTACAATCCTTGGATGTAAGTTTCAGAGTTAATTTATTGTTCTAATTCTCTCTACGAACTGTGTTGAAATTTTTATCTCCCACAAATTTTCAATCAAATTATTGCCTCAGCAAATTGAATTCGAAAATGAGTATGTGGTAAGACTTCAAAGTTTAATTGAGAGTATGTAATATTGGTTAGGCAGGTTTCTTTGTGGAAACAAATTCTTGCTAGGTTGATCAGAAATTAAGGTTTTATGTTTAGATTTCATGTTTACATTATTACTATATTTAATGGGATGAACACCACTAGAAACAATTTTGGATATAAACTTACTTCATGAATCCAGGTCTGTAATAATTTTGATTTAAGGTGTGTAAGAATCATAGAAAATTGAAAATTTATTTTCAATCTTGAAAATATTCAGAGCTTAGGCAGCTGGTGGTTCAAAGATTGAATATCATAAGATGCAGGAGGGATCTTGAGAGCAATTATGGTATGGTCATGAAAATAACATAATCAATTAATAAATCAATCAGCATTCTTGGAAAGTGCCGGTATCTGCCATAAAGACACTCAGGGCCTTTTGCATTAAAACAAAGTTAATTGTTATTAAAACAGTTTGGTACAAAAACACACCCCAACATTGGTTGCAGGAGTAACATTTATATAATGGAAATCATATCTAGGTGGTATGGGTGCCTGTGCATGGGTGTTTGAGGAGGGCCATCAGTCCCCAACTTTCAATGCTAAACTGCTTTCTCATTTCAAGAAACATGTGTTTCTTGGATGATGCAACTATGTTTGTCTGACCTCTGACTTTAAGGTTGAACAAACAAGAGTAGCACTTGCTTGCCCATGCATGCAGCTAGTTTATGCTGATATGATCTTCTTCCCCGAGTAGCTTCATACAAGTAGCCCCTTGGGTGTAAAGCTTAATCGTTTATAAGCTCTACAGCCCAAGTGACACTACAATTTTTGTTAATGTGTAGACTATAAGGATAGTCTGTGAAATTGTAGACAAGTTTTGTCCTTGCCATTAAAAATTCATGACCACTGCAGCTAAGCTCATGCTTATGATATAAAAGCATGAATGCTTTCAAAAACAAAATTTGTATGATTTCATGGCAATCGGAGTTATTGTGGATAAACACCACTGGTTGCATAACAAGACCTTTTACGAACATGCCAGTATCATATCCTAGGATAAAGTCTCATCACTTCAATCTTAATGAAAGCATGTCTAAAATGTTACCTGTGAAGTGTGTGCATCCTGTTTACATCAGTCAAATTGCATGAAGTACATTAAACATTGATGCATGAAAACAAGTCCTTGTCATTGAAGATTGTCATGAAGATTCTGATAGTAGACACGGATACCATCGCAGGTGTTTCATTATGTGGTGCAAATATTTTAAAGGAGCACTAGACCCAAAAGTGAGGGTGTATTGTTGTGGGTGTCCCCCCCTCTCCAAAATCAAATGCTTATCTAGCACGCAACGGTATTACAATTTTTTGTTTAATATGAATATTCAAGTGACCTTTGCCCTCACGCCGTCTGTGGGCTTCGGAGGCCTGAAGTCAATCGATCTGTTGTGATGATATATTTGACAAATTTGCAAAAACCAGCGCTCTCACTTTCTGGTCTAGCGTTCCATTAGTTCTTTATTCTGGGTCTGCTGGTCATGTAACTTATTTTACAACTAAATAAAGTTTAATATACTTGCAGTGTTATATTTATTACTAATGATTTTATTGAAGAAAAAAATATGACCTTCATTCTCTCTTGTGTGCAAAATGCACAAGTACTAATATACAGAACATTGCAAAATAGGTTTTAAAAGTCAAAATGGTTGTTTTTGCCTATTTTTAGGATGATGAATATCAGCATGTTGCTGAGGAGGATGTGGATATGGATGTGTATGAAGAGACTGCAACATGCTCTTCAAACGGTCAAGACAATGGGAGGAATTGGTCAAGGAGGCAGACCCCTCGGCCGGTCAACCCCCCAAGGCTCAACACATCAGTACTTAACCAAATTACAGAGGAAGAAGGTAATTTGTACCGAGTTGAAACGTTCATGATCTCATGCAAATGTTTGTTCATACGTGACAAGCACTACTTATATGCACCCTTCTTTTAAAGACTAATCACCATTTAGGAGCTGATGGCACTAGACAAATTCCCTTTTTTTTCTTTAAAAAAAAAAGAAGTCTTTAAATGTTGGAGTTTTAAAATTGTAGGATTTGTCCTATGTTCAATTTGTGATAATAAAAGTTAGTGAATCCCAGATCTTTGTATCATTCTATTAAATAGTTTAGCCATTGATGACTTAAACAATCAATGCCTTACCCAGTTATTTACTGTTTTGCGGTTTTGACAAAACTCAAGAAATCTTTGTCGAAGCCGACCATTGTGTCAGAGGATGAATTTACATGCAGACTTTTTACAAGTGATGATATGACTTGAATTTGCTAGGTGTCAATTGTGAGGGGTGTAGGTGCAAGACCCAAAACATTTCTTACTTACAAGCACAAAAAATGCACTGCTAAATTCAGTTTCTATCAACGTTCAAGTTGCCCCTATTAGGGTAACAAAAGTTAGGGAAATATCCTTTAATTGTCAGAAATTTTCTTCACGTTTTAGAAAATTTCCTTCATATCTGGGCAAATTTCTTTCTTGGGGAAAGTTTCTTTCTTTTTCTGGTAGTGTCTTTTCATTTTTGGAAAATTTATTTTCTTATCTGGAATTCATTTTCGGGAATTGTTCGTACAATTATCAGAAAATTTCCTTCTTTTTCGGGCAGTGCTTTGATTTTCAGGAAATTCCCGAAGTGTTAAGAAATTTGACAAACTTTCTTCAACTTTTGGAGAATTTTTCCAAATTTTACCAAAATTTACAATAATTTGACCAAATTTCCCTTCCATTTGACCATGTTTTTTAATTTCAATTTACCAATTTTACCTCCCAACCGGGCAGGAGGCATACATTTAGGAAGGTGAAATCTCAGGGGAAGAGGGGGCTGCCTCTCCCCTTCCCCGATTGCTACGCCTATGTCAACAGTCCTTTCAGCGCATTTTACAGAGATACATTTGTATGAATGTGAATACATTATTGAAGAGGCTCTTTCTTTGTGCATTTCTAGTTAAAGAAACTTGTCATGTCCTATTGGAATTTGCCATGTCCTATAGGAACTTGTCATGTCCTATTGGAATTTGCCATGTCCTATAGGAACTTGCCATGTCCTATAGGAACTTGCCATGTCCTATAGGAACTTGCCATGTCCTATAGGAACTTGCCATGTCTTACAGGTACTATGTCCTACCATGCCATGTCCTATAGGAACTTGCCATGTCCTATAGGTACTTTATATCCTATATAACTTGCCATGTCCTATAGGAACTTGCCATGCTTTATAGGTACTTGCCATGTCCTATAGGAACTTGCCATGTCCTACAGGTACTTGCCATGTCCTATAGGAACTTGCCATGTCCTATAGGTACTTGCCATTTCCTATAGGAACTTGCCATGTCCTATAGGAACTTGCCATGTCCTATAGGAACTTGCCATGTCCTATAGGAACTTGCCATGTCCTATAGGTACTTGCCATGTCCTATAGGAACTTGCCATGTCCTATAGGAACTTGCCATGTCCTATAGGAACTTGCCATGTCCTATAGGTACTTGCCATGTCCTATAGGAACTTGCCATGTCCTATAGGAACTTGCCATGTCCTATAGGAACTTGCCATGTCCTATAGGAACTTGCCATGTCCTATAGGAACTTGCCATGTCTTACAGGTACTTGCCATGTCCTACAGGTACTTGCCATGTCCTATAGGAACTTGCCATGTCCTATAGGTACTTGCCATGTCCTATATGAACTTGCCATGTCCTATAGGAACTTGCCATGTCCTATAGGAACTTGCCATGTCCTATAGGAACTTGCCATGTCCTACAGGTACTTGCCATGTCCTATAGGTACTTGCCATGTCCTATAGGAACTTGCCATTTCCTATAGGAACTTGCCATGTCCTATATGAACTTGCCATGTCCTATAGGAACTTGCCATGTCCTATTGGTACTTGCCCTATTGGTACTTGCCATGTCCTGTAGGAACTTGCCATGTCCTGTAGGAACTAGCCATGTCCTCTTGCCATGTCCTATAGGTACTTGCCATGTCCTATAGGAACTTGCCATGTCCTAGGAACTTGCCATGTCCTATAGGAACTTGCCATGTCCTATAGGAACTTGCCATGTACCCATGTCCTATAGAACTTGCCATGTCTATGCTTGCCATGTCCTATAGGTACTTGCCATGTCCCATAGGAACTTGCCATGTCCTATAGGAACTTGCCATGTCCTATTAATAATGATAATAGGAACATTTATGTAGCGCTTAATCCACACTGTGGAGTATGCTCAAAGTGCTTATAGAATAAAAATGATAGGTTAATGTAAATAATCGATTAAATTAAATTATAATAAGAATCAATAATACTTCTTAAACAAATATGTTTTGAGCTGAGATTTAAATTTATTCAAAAATTTAATGTCTTTCATGGATTTTGGAATATCATTCCATTTTCTGGCGGCTGCCACTGTGAAAGACCTGTAACCAAAATATTTTAGTCTCCACTTTGGTATATCCAGCAATTGCTTGTCACTAGACCTGAGACACCGTTTTGGCTGATAGGTGAACAGAAGCTCACCGAGGTATTCTGCTGCTGATCCGTCTATACACTGGTAGGCTAAACACAATATCTTATACTCGATTCTAGCTTCAACTGGTAGCCAGTGCAAAAGCTTTAACGCGGCTGTAATACTGTCACGTTTTGATGTTTTAGTGACAATACGTGCAGCTTTGTTTTGTATCCTCTGCAATCGTTTGATGTTCTCATGTGACGCACCTACAAGCAGAATGTTGCAATAATCAAGACGTGACAGGATTAATGACCTTGCCAATGCTGAAGTGGTCTCTTGAGTCAGAAGGTGTCTGATGCTGCCAATATTGTGCAAGTTGTAGTTGCAGATCCTGCAAAGCTCTGTGATATGCTTTTCCATGGTCAGTTCCAGTTGAAGAAAAACACCAAGATTTTTCACTGATTTAGAGAATGGGATTGAGGTCAGACAAACCGAGATATGACTGATGTCTGTTTTGAGCAGTCTGGACTTTGGTCCTACAAGCATAGCTTCAGTCTTGCACTCGTTAAGTTTGAGCATGCTGTTCGTCATCCAAGACTTTATGCCTGTTGTACATTGTTCAAGTTTGCTAAGTGCCACCATTCCACTTTCTGCTGGGTGAAAACTATCTATCAGCTGTGTATCTTTGGCATAGAGGTGATGAAGAACGTCATGACTGTATAAAAGTCTATCAAGTGGCTTTGTATATAAGGTGAATAACACAGGACCTAAAACAAATCCTTGTGTTACATCACATGTTAGATTAATTGGATCAGACTGTGACACATCGATGATAACATATAGGTGTCTGTCTGATATATACGATGAAAGCCAAGAAAATATTTTGTTACTGAACCCATATTCATGAGAACTATTTGAACTTGCCATGTCCTATAGGAACTTGCCATGTCCTATAGGAACTTGCCATGTCCTATAGGAACTTGCCATGTCCTATAGGTACTTGCAATGTCCTATAGGAACTTGCCATGTCCTATAGAACCTTGCCATGTCCTATTGGAACTCACCATGTTTTATTGGAACTTGCCATGTCCTATACGAACTTGCCATGTCCTATAGGAACTTGCCATGTCCTATTGGAACTTGCCATGTCCTATAGGAACTTGCCATGTCCTATAGGAACTTGCTATGTCCTATAGGAACTTGCCATGTCCTATAGGTACTTGCCATGTCCTATAGGAACTTGCCATGTCCTATAGGTACTTGCCATGTCCTATTGGTACTTGCCATGTCCTATAGGAACTTGCCATGTCCTATAGGAACTTGCCATGTCCTATAGGAACTTGCCTTGTCCTATAGGTACTTGCCATGTCCTATAGGAACTTGCCGTGTCCTATAGGAACTTGCCGTGTCCTATAGGAACTTGCCATGTCCTATAGGAACATGCCATGTCCTATAGGAACTTGCCATGTCCTATAGGAACTTGCCATGTCCTATAGGAACTTGCCATGTCCTATAGGAACTTGCCATGTCCTATAGGAACTTGCCATGTCCTATAGGAACTTGCCATGTCCTATTGGAACATGCCATGTCCTATGGGAACTTGCCATGTCCTATAGGAACTTGCCTTGTCCTATAGGTCTTGCCATGTCCTATAGGAACTTGCCGTGTCCTATAGGAACTTGCCGTGTCCTATAGGAACTTGCCGTGTCCTATAGGAACATGCCATGTGCTATAGGAACTTGCCATGTCCTATAGGAACTTGCCATGTCCTATAGGAACTTGCCATGTCCTATAGGAACTTGCCATGTCCTATAGGAACTTGCCATGTCCTATAGGAACTTGCCATGTCCTATAGGAACTTGCCATGTCCCATTGGAACATGCCATGTCCTATGGGAACTTGCCATGTCCTATAGGAACTTGCCATGTCCTATAGGTACTTGCCGTGTCCTATAGGAATTTGCCATGCCCCATAATAACTTGTGGGCAACATCAGCTAGATTGATACAAAATTCTCTCAATTCACAAAAGCCAAAATTCTCTTCAAAGTCATACTAAATTGACCATTTTACATGTTTTTTTTTAATTTGCAGCCTACTTATGCAAACTTTATGAAGTTATCACTTGAATAGCTGTCCAATTTGTTATGTGAATCCAACCAGTTATCTTTTGTAATGCTCTGCCATTATTGTTTGAAGGAATGCAGGAGTGTGTGGTTAATAATTTTTCTCAGCTTGGTTATACCTCCTATTATTATTGTAGTAAGGGAAATATCCTAAAAGATATTAATGACTAAACTTACAGCCAACAGCAGTGACATAAAGATATGGGAAATGTCTTCAAATTAATAGTTCATCAAAATTGTACATGTAAAGAATTTTTGGAACATTTTTTGATCATTTGGAAATGACTTCATACAATTGAAATTATTGTTCTATGCAGAATTGATATGATCAATTTTTTTTTAATGTCACTAAGTGTTTGAACTTGTTGAATCCAAGTGTTATTGAAAATTTTCACATTTTGTATTAGCTGATCTTTTAGTTAGCATATTTTGCCAAGGATAAGTACTTCATTGTTCATAGCAGCTTTAAGCTTGAATAAAACAATGTTCTCTTGTAAAATTGTTATTTACCCATTTTTGTGTGGAAGGTTTATATTTGCACATCTGTGCTAATCACACAAATCAATTTTGTTGGCTTTTAACTGGAGTTCTCTCTACTCAGTTGTGATTTTATAATGAAAGCATACCTTCTGACCAGGAGGTCTTTAATTATAATTGAATGCAGGATAAATTTTGTTATGGCATGTACATCGACATACTATATGGTAAACACTCACCTAGATATTTATGAGCACTGACCTTATGAATACCACTGAAATTAAATTGTTTGAAAGTCATCATTATTCAAGCTCTCACTTTAAAACAATGAAATGTAAGTCAGGAACCAATATCCATTACAAACATGTTAACATAATTTTATAAAGTTAATTTTGCCCTTTGAAGATGGATTTATCTCTGGACTCTGTGCTATGGTACTCATGCACAATCAGGTGGAATTGTTATTTGCTTGGGGCAGTTTATGATTACTTCATGTCATGCAATGGAGGGGTAGATATCCAAATCTTATGTCAGTATTTGCTTTATTGATTTCTGGCGGTGACTTCTGCCATTTTATTGATAGTTCAAAATAATTGAATTTTCTTTTGATAACACAATTATAGGTCAGTCTGTTGCTGCATAGCATAAAATTGTACCATGAAGACAAATTTTATTTTGACTTAAATCAATCAATGTATGCGAGATGGTATTAATAGTCATGGGTGTCATTTGCATACAAATGGGTCTAAGGCCTCAGCCAATCATAATTGCTGAAGGGTTTAAGGCCCCAACCAGTCACACATAGCTTTGTAATGGGTTCATAACCTCAACTTACTTACCTTTCTGTATTTTGTACCTTTTTAACCTATTCACAGTAATTATTATCTTTTTGGCTGTCTGTAATTTTAAAACTTTTAATGTTATTTTCTGAAGCATTTTATACTGTTTGTTACATTTCACACATTTTAAAGACATTTTTTACCTGATTAAACCATGAATTGGATTCCAAAATTTTACTATACTTTACACTTTGTTGGGAGTGCAGGGGCTTAGTGGTTAGAACATCGTTCTTTTATTCAGAAGGTACTGGGATCAAATCTCAGCCAGGGCCCTGTGCTGTGTCCTTGAGCAAGATACTTTAACCATTTTGCTCACTCAGCTGTGCAATGAGTACAGTTTTGGCTTGGGAGTTAACCTGTGATGGATGGTGCCCCATCCAGGGGAGTTTAGTACTCTCATCTGCTTAGCACAATGGAAACCAGGTATAAGCACTGGCTTTATAAGCCCTCAAGGCCTGGTGAAATTTAATTTTACAGTTCATAGCATCAGCTTAGCAAGCTAGAGATTTGAGGTTTGATTCTCGGTGGGTCTTCAATAACCAGTGCTTCACAATTGTTTCATCAAAATATAAACTTAGCTATTGAGAAAGGGATGTAACATACCCAATCACCTACCCACCATTTGTTGAGAAAGGGATGTAACATACCCAATCACCTACCCACCATTTGTTGAGAAAGGGATGTAACATACCCAATCACGTACCCACCATTTGTTGAGAAAGAGATGTAATTTACCCAATCACCCACCCACCATTTGTTGAGAAAGAGATGTAACATACCCAATCACCTACCCACCATTTGTTGAGAAAGGGGTGTAACATACCCAATCACGTACCCACCATTTGTTGAGAAAGGGATGTAACATACCCAATCACCTACCCACCATTTGTTGAGAAAGGGATGTAACATACCCAATCACCTACCCACCATTTGTTGAGAGAGGGATGTAACATACCCAATCACCTACCCACCATTTGTTGAGAAAGAGATGTAACATACTCAATCACGTACCCACCATTTGTTGAGAAAGGGATGTAACATACCCAATCACCTACCCACCATTTGTTGAGAAAGGGGTGTAACATACCCAATCACCTACCCACCATTGTTGAGAAAGGGATGTAACATACCCAATCACGTACCCACCATTTGTTGAGAAAGAGATGTAACATACCCAATCACCTACCCACCATTTGTTGAGAAAGGGATGTAACATACCCAATCACCTACCCACCATTTGTTGAGAAAGGGATGTAACATACCCAATCACCTACCCACCATTTGTTGAGAAAGAGATGTAACATACCCAATCACGTACCCACCATTTGTTGAGAAAGGGATGTAACATACCCAATCACCTACCCACCATTGTTGAGAAAGGGATGTAACATACCCAATCACCTACCCACCATTTGTTGAGAAAGAGATGTAACATACCCAATCACCTACCCACCATTTGTTGAGAAAGGGATGTAACATACCCAATCACGTACCCACCATTTGTTGAGAAAGGGATGTAACATACCCAATCACATACCCACCATTTGTTGAGAAAGGGATGTAACATACCCAATCACCTACCCACCATTTGTTGAGAAAGGGGTGTAACATACCCAATCACATACCCACCATTTGTTGAGAAAGGGATGTAACATACCCAATCACCTACCCACCATTTGTTGAGAAAGAGATGTAACATACCCAATCACCTACCCACCATTTGTTGAGAAAGGGATGTAACATACCCAATCACGTACCCACCATTTGTTGAGAAAGGGGTGTAACATACCCAATCACATACCCACCATTTGTTGAGAAAGGGATGTAACATACCCAATCACGTACCCACCATTTGTTGAGAAAGGGATGTAACATACCCAATCACCCCACATGCCATTAGTTGAGAAAGGGATGTAACAAACCCAATCTCTCTACCCACCATCTTATGTTTTATGTACTAACACAGGGCTTGTTTGAAGTTAACCTAATGTTGAATGGAGCACCCTGTGCAAAGAAATAGTATAAGTCATTAGATTTTGTTTCTTTGAAGGGTGTTAACTCCTTAATATTTGATTGATTTTCATTTTCTTGCTGATTGTAGTTTCATGTTCTTGTTGCTTTGCTACATGTTCATTACATGGTATTGTTTTTCTCTCTGCAGATGAAGGGGAAGAATCTGATGATGAGCAGATTGCGAGTAAGATTCCTGTCCATCGGATGATTCGTCATCGAAAAACAGTTGCCAGTACAGAGAATATACACCTTATCAAGAGTTCCACAAAGAACAGTACCCAGAGAGGGGGTTATAGTTCATCTGATGCTAGCGATGATGATACTGAATCGAGACGTCGCTCTGACAGATTTGACCTACCCAACAAAGGTCAACGAAGAGGGAGTAAAGATGGTCCGCCAGGGTCTGGAGGCAATGGCGGTTCTAATAATATTGGGGGTGGGTCATGTGGAGGAGGGGGAATGAACAATGAAAATGGAAGCAGTGGTGGAAATAGTGGAGGCAGTAAAGATAACGGAGGTGGGGGAAATAATACGGGGGGTGGTTATGAAAGAAAGAAAAGCAATGAACTGAGAGAAAGTTTAAAAATGAGTAATCTAAGCATGGCTTCATCTCGATCTTCAAGCTCGTATAGCATTAGTAAGTATGCAATTGACCCTAACAATACAACCCCCAGTGACTCTGATGAGCAGGGGGTAGATGGCAAGATGTGGTCCTCTGACAAAAAAGACAATTTGCCGGAGATGGACAGTGTGCTTTACATATTTCCAAAAGATTCGTCGCACTGCAATTTAGAGTCACTGTCCAGAAACTCTTTAAAGAAGGACAATGTTATGAATGATAAATTGAACAAGGATCTTAATAGTAATGTAGCGAGACGTCACACAAAACAACAGCGAGATATACGTAAGAAGAGGAATCGTCTGAGTAGTGGCTTTCATGAGGATATGGAGTGTCGGTCAAGAGAACGATCAAGGGTGGAGAGTAATTGCTGCAGACTGATATGAAACAATACATATAACTTAATCCTTGATAAGCTATCAATTGTGTTGCAAGCAATCATTTTAAGTAACATAATGAACGACATATAGAATAATAGCTCAAGATATTTTCAATTCTAGATATCATTTTTTAATGTTTTTAAGTGTTTTGTAGGTAGACTGATTCTGATGGTGTGTATTATTTATATGTAATGTACATATACTAGTTTGTATATATTGGTGTTATAGCCATTTTATTGTGTGCATTGTTGCATAAGTGTTGTCGGTGCTGGTCACCATGAGGAACTTTGAAGCAATTTTAGGTAAGACATAAGAGGATGGTCTCCTTGTTTTATGTCCATCTTGACCTCCCTTTGGTCTTTGGTGGAGGTCAAATGACCTTTAACCTTTTGACTCCTCTAATTGAGAAAGATCATGAAATGAATTTTTAATCTTTCATTCCATTCCATGGGTGTTCTGGACTAAGGTGATTTATTTTGTTTTATTTGTGTGATAACGCAATTGTAAATCATTGGTATTTCTATTTTTATGGAATGAATTGTGCATCTTGAATGCTGCTCATTTCTACCATTCTAAGCTGATGGGTATATTTTGGAATTTGCCAAAATTGCTAATCTGAGTGATTTTACATTCTCTGTGAGAAAAGACCTTTTACTTTAAAGTGTATGAATGCATGGATGAGTTATTTATTGAAATAGAATGCTTGCACAAAGTTTGAATTATTAGAAACAAGAAATTAATTAGTGGTACGTACTAATATGGGACACAGGGAATTCCCCATGAAAGGCAATAATGGGGAAAAACTGCATTGTGTTTGGTCCTGAATAGCCAGAATGTTAATAGAAATGGAATGACAATTGTAATTATCAATTGCTATTTTGACTAGCAAGCCAATTGTTGTAATGTAAGCATAGGATCATCATTGTTGGATTACTCAATTTGTCCAAATATTAGTTAGGAGTGAATATTAAGTTATACTTCCTTTCAAGATTACAGAAATCAACATGTCCCACAAGCCTTATTGAAAAGTGTGATAAATATTATTTTATGAGAAAATAAGAAGGAAATAATTCTTCTGCCTTATAGAGACATCTAGTGTTTGAAACTCAAGAAGTTATGAAGAGATTTTAGCTCGCTGCGGTCAAAATAATTAATTGTGATGACTCAAAAAGGCAGGTTTCACTACGTGTGATCACTATTGCTTAAATGTATTTGTTGATATCAAAAATAATATATTTTTATATAAGAAACATTAATTCAGGATGGTAGAAAACTTGTTATCTTGTTTGACACACAAATCATTCCTACCATTTTTACCATTGCCCATTTTGAATGTGGTCATGGTGTAATTTAATTGGTCCTCGTAGAATTGCTGATATTAATAAGAAGATGTATGTATGTTATTTCATTGAATATGTTTTGAAATTAAGTTGATTTAATCTTCATGTTATATTTTTGCAGATCAAATGTCCCACACATTATGTTTTCCCTGTAATTCTATACACTACAAATGTCCCACACATTATGTTTTCCCTGTAATTCTATACACTACAAATGTCCCACACATTATGTTTTCCCTGTAATTCTATACACTACAAATGTCCCACACATTATGTTTTCCCTGTAATTCTATACACTACAAATGTCCCACACATTATGTTTTCCCTGTAATTCTATACACTACAAATGTCCCACACATTTTTTCCCTGTAATTCTATACACTACAAATGTCCCACACATTATGTTTTCCTGTAATTCTATACACTACAAATGTCCCACACATTATGTTTTCCTGTAATTCTATACACTACAAATGTCCCACACATTATGTTTTCCCTGTAATTCTATACACTACAAATGTCCCACACATTATGTTTTCCCTGTAATTCTACAAAAACTTTTCCAGCATGTGTACATGATTGTAAACTCATTTTTCAGAAAAATATTTTGACAATTATTTTTTTGTTGCTATATTTATATCTGATAAAATGTCTGGACATAATCAAAGCAATGGAGCTGCTATTTACAGCAGCCCTTGATGGGTGAGTGGTCTCAGAAACTTGTAGGATGTAATAGATTGTGCGGGTAATTCGCTCGTTCCATTTCCTTGATGCTGGTTTCTCTGCTGGTCGGAGATCTTGTAGTTTGTTGTGAAGATGGAGGGTTTAATGTTTTGAAAGAATTAATACATCACATTCTTACCATTAATATCAGATGTAGTTTCCTACCATGTAACATCATCTGTATTAGTAGTAACAAGAATTGGTATGTCACATGATCACCATTAATATAATGTTTAGCTTGAGACCATTTAACATGCTCTATGTTAGCAGTAACAAGAATTGTTATGTCACATGATCACCATTAATATAATGTTAGCTTGAGACCCTTTAAGATGCTGTATGTTAGCAGTAACAATAATTAGTATGTCACATGATCACCATTAATATAATGTTTAGCTTAAGACCATTTAACATGCCCTATGTTAGCAGTAACAAGTGTCTGGTAATTTGTATAACAAATAACACAATTTGATTGAGATATTTATATGAAATTCCACACAAGTTCCATCATGACTTAAGTAGAGTAATAGAATTGATGCAAAGCACTGCACCAGGTATATGTAGTGTTTTGCAGTAATTCAAACACAATCTGACTTTTCTCTTCCCTTTCCCCTTGATCCCCTTTTGGGGGCACTACAGCACTTTTACACTTTGATGTAACAGAGCTTTCCTCTTGATCCCCTTTTGGGGGCACTGCAGCACTCTTAACTTCAATGTAACAGAGCTTTCCTCTTGATCCCCTTTTGGGGGCACTACAGCACTTTTACACTTTGATGTAATAGAGCTTTCCTCTTGATCCCCTTTTGGGGGCAGTACAGCACTTTTACACTTTGATGTAACAGAGCTTTCCTCTTGATCCCCTTTTGGGGGCACTACAGCACTTTGATGTAACAGAGCTTTCCCCTTGATCCCCTTTTAAGGACACTACAGCACTTTTACACTGCAATGTAACAGAGCTTTCCCCTTGATCCCCTTTTGGGGGCACTACAGCACTTTTGCACTTTGATGTAACAGAGTTTCCCCCCTTGATCACTTTAGCACTTTTACACTGCAATGTAACAGAGCTTTCCCCTTGATACCCTTTTGGGGGCAGTACAGCACTTTTACACTTCGATGTAACAGAGCTTTCCTCTTGATCCCTTTTGGGGGCAGTACAGCACTTTTACACTTTGATGTAACAGAGCTTTCCCCTTGATCCCATTTGGGGGCAGTACAGCACTTTTACACTTAGATGTAATAGAGCTTTTTTTTGATCCCTTTTGGGGGCACTACAGCACTTTTACACTTTGATGTAACAGAGCTTTTCCCTTGATTCCCTTTTGGGGGCAGTACAGCACTTTTACACTTTGATGTAACAGAGCTTTCCTTTTGATCCCCTTTGGGGGCACTACAGCACTTTTACACTTCGATGTAACAGAGCTTAAACAGCAGTCAGACAAAGTGATGCTGGTATGAAATCTTGATGGATAAGAAAACACCTGTTCAGCTGTAATGGATTACTTCATAGGTCAAGCATGTTTATTTTATATGAAAGAAGATAATAAATGTAACAAAATGGTGGAAAAGTATTCTGAGCTCTTGTCCCATTTAGAAACTATTTGATTTTAAGGTTGTCATAAGTTAATAAGAAAATGACTGGTTTGGAAATCCACTGCAGAATGTCACCAAATTTTATTCCAAATTGCTGTAATAGGTATATAATTAAGATTATTGTTAAAGCAGAGTATTTATATACGCATGTAATGCACTCGGCAAAGGACTTTGGCTCGAGTGGAATGGCCTAAATTTAGAAGGGCCATTCCACTTGCGAGTGCAAAGTTCTTTGAACAGTGCAGTAAATGCGAATATAAATATGATGTCAAAACATTCATCTTCGTATAACATTTGTGTGTTAGATTGTTTGAAATGCATCAAAAACAACTAAAAAGAATGAAAAATGAAATGTTTACAGAAATCTTTTTCTCTTTATTAAGAAATTGATTTGTTGTAAAAATGGAATAAAAATATAATGAAGGTAGTACATTACTGGGATTTAGTGTACTGGTCAAGACAATGCAAATACTAAAAAGAAATGTAATAATCTTTTTTATATTACTAGACTATGTTTTAGTACTCTCCTAATCTATGCAAAATACACAAGGACCACTGGGCAATGTGAGGATGTGATGTCATTGTGAAATCTTTTTCTATGCATCAGCAGTACTGATCTACTGAATTATCTTCTGAATGAAATAAGATTGTAGAATACTTTCTGCACCATTTTCTTTCTTCTTTGTTGTGCTTTTACATAGTACTTGTTCATACTTCACCACTGAACTTACTCATCAAAGTTCTTTAAATTTCAGTAGAATTATGCATTTGATCATCCAGTCTTTAGGTATTGAAAATTGTTATGTGTGTTATGTGCAGTCAACAAAGCAAACAAGTTATATACTTTTTGTACTAAGAGTGACTTACTTTCTTGTCCCAATCCAGTAGATGTTTTTTTTTTTTTTTTTTTTTTTTTTTTTTTTTTTTTTGGGAGGGGTTGTTACCTCTATATCTTGAAAGTGAGTTGCTAGTTTTGATACACTCTTGATCAATGTTTAAGGAAATTAAAATTGAATTGAGTACGCTATTGACACACTACCATGTAGACATCATTTACATGAATGGAGGGTTTGATAGTGAAAATGAAGATGCATGGATGCAAACTAAAGAATTTTTAAGTGAGAAGAAATTGCAAACAACAAAATTAATGATTTATTTTACATATGAAATTGTTACTAATCTCATTGTAGCTTAAAATTCAAATAGAATAACAGCTCCAGATTGTTCAATTCTGAAGTTGCATCATTTCATTCATTAGTGAATGGACCTCTTCTCGTCCCAATCTCAAAATTTATCGCAACTCTAAAATTCACACCAACCTTTATTTTGAGGAGGGAGTGTGGGCTGGAAAATCTAGCTATGGTGATATGTTTATGGTACACATTGTTCCATGATATTTATGAAGTTGGCACAAAAGCAGATTTGTTATTCAGTTTAATGCATCTATTTGTATTAATTTGTATCCTATTGATCTGTTGTTGTGTGGTCATTATTGATTTTTTTCTGTTAGATACAAAACGGATTTGACCGGTTAATTGTGAAGTAGGTTTTCATCCTATCTTAAAATGCAGTATCACCAAAGTATTGATTACCTTCTTGCCAGAAAGTGGATCTTTTTATGTAAAATAAACAAAAATCTGACAAACTTTTGCCATTCTTTTTAATGAGTTGAAGTGGGGAGTTTTCATTCTAAAATTAAGAGCAATGTGAAAGCTATGGGCCTATCCATAAAAAGTATGTCCTTGTTTACCCTCCCCCCCCTTCTCCCTCCCCCTTTCTTTCTCCCTTGAGGTCTTACATACCATTTGATAACAGATGGTCAGTCTATGATTGTTTTTCGTCCTTAATTTTATCATTCTATTTATTTCATTTTTGCTCACTATTTTTTCTAATTCTAATATTTATGTTTGGCTTTTATTCACAATAATGCTAAACTAATGTACCTTGAATCATGTGGTAAATGCACTCACTCCACTATGAGGTGTGAGGTGAGAAACATTTGTTAATGAGAATTAAATGAAAAATACTACTTGAATTGTGATTGAATTCTAAATTTACAGTATGTCTTGTTATCTTAGAATTGAAATTAAGAACTGTATCAGGTATTGGATCATATTAAGCCGATTCTTCTTCTACAAGGTTGGAAAGCACACCATACATTTATTGCTTGTAGAAGAAATTGTTTTTTCTGGGATGATAAACTGGTAAAACGCAGGTCATGATAGAAATGATGTATAATTTGTTCTCGTCTAAAGCAAAGCTAAAAGAAATGTTGAATTGTCTCAAAATTGTTTGCAGTGAAGGGTCCTTAAATCAATTTAAACCATTTATATGTAGAGTGAAATGCCAGTGTGATGCAAGGTGTGTTGGTTTGTTTCATGTCCTAGTCTTTGAAACAGATTAAATTTCAATCATACATACTATATGATATTTCAGGGTCCAGGATATAGGTACACAAGTTATGCAATATTAAATCTGTGCTCATTCCAGAGTATATTTTTTGTTCTTATGCATTGTGCTTGTACTCAATACTACCAATTTTTGGTGTATATGTAGTGCTTTGTATCTGGTTTGTGTATGGTGTGGCATCCACTGCAAAAATGCTACTTCCTGCATTTAAAGGTATATGGACAAATAGTAATTTTGCCATAAATCTGTTCCTTTTAATATTCTGAAGATTTCATTAATTAAAATCTGTAAAAAAAAATCCACTTGTTTCTGAGATTTTCGCAAAAAAGTGAAAGAGTAAGCCCCAAGAAACGGCTCTGCTGGACTTTCACTATTAAATAAGGCGTGTGACGAAAGAATAAGAACACATTGAGGCTTACAATGCATAGCTTCCACAGTGTCACATTGACCTAGGCTACTTTAAAACATGTCTCATTGATTCAGACATCAGAATATCGATATGCTAATTGTTTTAGGACATTTTCAGGTTAAGGAGAAAATATCGACTTAAGTTCTGCTCCATTATTTCATAATGATTGGAGAACTCCACTTGTTAGGTTAGGCTGTAAGTATTACTGTATGGTACATTGTAACTTTAACATAACGTTAGTGTTGTACTAACTATCCTTAAGTCACAGAAAAACAATACTTAATGAGCATACATTTTGAGACCTAAAAAAATGCCAGATTTTTCACATTTTGGGATTGATTTTATAAGAAAGTGTTTGTGGTGAAGGGCATTTGTATCAATTTATGCACAAAGTGGTTGCTACCTGTCCATATGCCTTTACGTACATAACTACACATAAGCATTACTAAAGATTTACCCTGTCCATATGCCTTTAAGTACATAGTTACACATAAGCATTACTAAAAGTTTTAAAGAAATAAGCAATATCAACTGTAGAAACACATGTCTAGGAGTCAGTTATAAATTATATTTGGTATGTTGGGAGTAGAGGTTGCACACATAACTTTAGTTCCCAAACTTTACTGTAATAGATAAAAAGCTCTTTATTGAAAAACAGTTTGATGAGTTAGATATCAAAGTAATGATCAGTGTCTAGGAGTGATCATTAGTGTCTAGGAGTGATCATTAGTGTCTAGGAGTGATCATTAAGCATCTGCAAGTGTAAATTTCAAACATTTGTTTGACTATGGGTATAAAAGCAAGAATATAAGCCTATGAGTCAACACAAATTGTAGAGCATAAGAATTTTAACCAGGCCAGTAGCCAGGATTTTATCAAAGGGGAGGAGGAGGGAGGGGGTGCAACACTTCAAAGGAGGGCGCTCTGACTGGGTATCCATATTCCTTTGTTTTTTCTCATTGATTCACACAAGTGGAGGGGTACTGTCTTTTGCAGGGGCAACAGCCCCCATGCTAGGCTATGGGCTTTTTTTAACCTACTAGTTAATATAGTCCACTAAGTCACAAATGATCATTTTAAGACGTGCCTGTATGCTGATGGAGATTGGATTTGATGCAAGTGACTAGAACTTTTGAAATTTGAATTGTGAATGTTTAATAATTTAATGTTATAATAATGGCTCTCTTACTGATAAAACTGCGGAAACACTTAGTTTTTGTAACTTAAATTTAATAATCAGTCAACTTAGATTTATTAATGGGTCAACTAAGATTTTATAATTGGTCAACTTAGATTTAATAATTGGTCAACTTAGATTTAATAATTGGTCAACTTAAATTTAATAATTGGTCAACTTAGATTTGATAATTGGTCAACTAAGATTTATAATTGGTCAACTTAGATTTATTAATGGGTCAACTAAGATTTAATAATTGGTCAACTTAGATTCAATAATTGGTCAACTTAGATTTAATAATTGGTCAACTTAGATTTAATAATTGGTTAACTAAGATTTAATAATTGGTCAACTAAGATTTAATAATTGGTCAACTTAGATTTGATAATTGGTCAACTTAGATTTAATAATTGGTCAACTAAGATTTGATAATTGGTCAACTTAGATTTAATAATTAGGCAACTTAGATTTGATAATTGGTCAACTAAAATTTGATAATTGGTCAACTAAATTTGATAATTGGTCAACTTAGTTTGACCAATTATGAAGCAACTGGTAGCACAACATTTATACACCATTGAATGCAATGTTAGCCATGGACCAAACGCACGTAGGCTTGCAAACTGAGTAATGGTGCAGTCTTGTTTGATGCTAATGTTTGTGATATGAAAGAATCATTAGATGACCTTAAACAATCTGTGAAGGGTTTAATACAAATTTGCTTTTCTTGTTTTGATGAATGATTTTAGAAAAAGCAGTAATGTTTGATTGAGGAGTAGATTTGTAGGTTGACATGTCTGATTCACCAGTTAAATAATCTTCCTAAGTCAAAATCACACTTTTGGTGCATCACACAGTGGAGTCAAGTGATAACAAGCAGATGATTTCATGTATAGTTGTTTTCTAAATATGCGGGTATATGTTTGAAATTGTTTCTTCACTTTGCTGTGTACAAGTATAGACGTTGCTCTTTCTTATTTGTATTTCATGTATGACTTGATTTTAATATGGTTGGAATAGCCGAATCCTGAAAAATTGGAAAAAAATGTGAATAATACCTCAGAAATTTGACATATATTTCATCAGAATCCCAATAAAAATGAAGAAAAATAGAAACAAGTGGATGTGATTTCTTTTACACTTGTTCTTGCAGAAATTGTACAATTTGTTCATTGACTACTTTGTGGGTATGATAGGGAATACATTGCCCCTAGACAGGTGTGACGTGAATATAAATGCTTTTACTGATGAGAGCTGCTCATTAATTCTCTTCATCCCTCAAGGGACATGATGATTCTCTCCATCTTGACATGTCTTGGGTAAGATGTTGTGCTTGCCCCAGGATAGCCCCAGCTCACTTAGCTCTGCACTTTTTTTTTTTCTTTTTTCGGCAGGTAGTTTTGGGGCGTTCAAGTTTCCGTCTGCCAGGTGGTGTCCAATCAAGAGAACCCTTTGGTATCCGCCAGGTCCCATCTTATAACATGCCCAAGCCAGCAAAAGCCTCCACGTTTGGTCTCAATCACCAGACTGCTGCATCCTTTTTTCTTATAGAACTTAAACTTCAACAGGTTGTTGTGCACATCATGCACATTGTAGGCCTATATTTAATATTTGTGAAGCACTGTACAAATTGAAGCTTTGCATATTTCCTATTTTTGGTTCGCATATGAAGCATTATGCGAACCTATGTCCACATTTGTCCTAAAATTTCCTCAGAAATGTTAGTTTTTTGAGAATTCCTCAGAAAAAGTAAAAGTTTCCTCAGATATTCTTATGGAAGGTTAGAATTTCCTTATTAAATGTTAAAGTTTTTCAGAGATACCTAAGACAGGTTTGAAGACTAGTTTCCTTAAAAAGTCTACAAAACATTTGATAGTTTCTTAGAAGATAACTGTAAAATGATATAATTTTCAGATCCTCAAGTCTCTTTTGTAACATTTGAGATTTAAATTCCTTAAAATTCTTTGAAATATTGGGGCACCAACAATTATATCAGGCATGAGACTTAAACTTCACCTTTATTATTGTGTATCATTTGCATAAAGCTGCTACAGTATATAACCTGACCAGACTTTTTTATTTAGTATGCTTAGTCAGGGAGTGTGACAGGATGTGATTGCATATGGACATAGGGTGGGATGCCATGTGGGACATGGATGTTGCCATGAGGGATATATGATATACTATTTACCATGTTGTATACAGCAAGAGCTATATCAGGCACAATTATTTGACTCCACTTTTTTTTCTTATTTAACAACTCATTTGCATAGAAGTTATTATATGAACTGACACTCATACATAGTATGCTCAATCAGGGACTGTGATAGCTAGGATGAGACTTCTTATGGAGCCTTTGGGATGTCATGTGGGAATGGGGTGGAATGCCATGTGGGGCATGGGGTGGGATGCCATGTGGGACATGGGGTGGGATGCCATGTGGGACATGGGGTGGGATGTCATGTGGAACAGGGTAGGATGCCAATGTAGGACATGGCGGGATGCCACGAGTAACGCAGAGTGTGACATATGTTGGGATGCCATGTGTGACAAGGTAGGATGCCATGTGTGACATTAGGTAGGATGCCATATGTGACATGGGGTAGAAGGCGATGTGGGACATAGGATGTGATGCCATGTGGGACATAAAGTAGGATATTATTGGGACATTGGGAGGAAAACCATGTGGAACATATGGTGGGATTCCATGTGGAACATCAGGTGGGAAGCCACTGATGCAGAACACAGAGAGGGATGCCATGTGGGACATAGGCAGAGATGTCATGTGGTACATATGGTTAGATTAATGTGGGACATACATGTAGAATTGGATGCCGTGTGGTGCATGCGATGCCGTGTGGTGCATGGGATGCCGTGTAGTGCATGGGATGCCGTGTGGTGCATGGGATGCCGTGTGGTGCATGGATGCCGTGTGGTGCATGGGATGCTGTGTGGTGCATGGATGCATGGGATGCCGTGTGGTGCATGGGATGCCGTGTGGGACATGGGATGCCGTGTGGGGCATGGGATGCCGTGTGGGGCATGGGATGCCGTGTGGGGCATGGGATGCCGTGTGGGGCATGGGATGCCGTGTGGGGCATGGGATGCCATGTGGCACATGGGATGCCATGTGGGACTTAGTGTGAAAAACCATTTTTATAATTGGCTGGGTCATATAACATGGGTGTCAATTTGCATGGGCAGGCGAACCATGGCGGTATTTACAGTTCTGGTTTTGTATGAAAATAGTTTTCTGAAGAAACGTATTATCACTGAATGCAAGAAGAGAGTGATTTATTTCAAAGTCAGTGCATCAAGCTGCAGTGGTGTATGAACCATGGGAGGGACAGCAGTTGGGTCATTGGGGGCAAAGTATCATTTTGGCCCCACCCCATTAATGAAGGTTTGACAAATTGATTTTGAAGAGTCCGAGCTCCTTTCACAGCTTTTGTTTTTCCAAAGTGTGCATGAGCAAGAAATTTGGAATATTCTGGATGCGCTCTATGTTAGCAATTTTATACTTTTTGAGCTGATTTTAACCCCTGCATCCTCTCTCAACTGGCCTGGTTTGATCATCCAAAGATATTCAGCTCCATGAAAAATTATGGATTGTGCAAAAACCTGAGATTATTTTTCCACAATAGGACAGCAAATCATGTTCCAACTGTCCACTTACCAATATGATAGCTAATATAGTTTTATCATTTTGTTTGTAATTTGGATGGGGTAATATACATTGGGAGCCCCTTACACATAGGATGAAGACAAATATTTGATTGGTTTATCTAATACGAACTGATTGACTTCAATAAATTGTTTAGGGAGGCAGGTAGCTCAGTTGCCTGAGCGTACACTGAGATGCTGGAGATCCCAGGTTCAAGTTCAACAGCGATTTAACCAGTGAGTTTCCAACATATACAGAACGCTATACGCTGACATCAAGCGCAGAGGTTAGTTTTGTGCATCACACCTTCCCTGCCCATCCTTTGGGAAAAGTGGTGAATACTCACCTCCTCAGGGCCTCTTTGTAATTCTCTTACTGATCTGCGAGTGGCCCTCTGTAAGTGGGCCTTAGTGGGGATTTTTGGTCTTTTCCTACCCCATTTAGAGTATTGGAGTAGCTAGACATTAGGGGGTAAACACCTTTAATTTTCCTAATTTCCACAATTTTGAACATAATTTTTTTTTTTAAATCTTGATTGAAAATTTTCCATATTTTTATTCTTTAATGTTCCAATTTTGCAACTTTTTGTTGGAGCAAATTTGAAATTACCATATCATCTACATATGCTTAAAAATCATGCATATATCCCCACTTTCCTCCTTGTTATGAGAACACATTTTATATACCAGCTACACTTATTCTTCATAGATTAAATTGGTTCTGTAGACAATTTATCCACTCATTTATATTTATCATGTATGAGTGACATTAAAGGTCAATGGTGGTCAAGTGATTTTACTGAACTGCTAAAAATGGCCGAAAACAGCAGCTGCGGAATAAAGGAAATCTACACACTATGACTGGAAAAGAAAAATTTGTAGCAGCAATTTTCGGACAAATTAAATTTATAAATTTCAGTTGTTGCGAGGGGGGATTAATGTTTCTGAGTTACGAAATAAGCCACACCCACCATAACAACTCGGTAACTAGGTGAGGCTAACAATCCTCAAATCCGCAATTGTACGTTACCAATGCATTGACATTTAGATATTTGCGAGGTCTGTCGCAAGCTTTGGTCCATTTATGCACTTCTCCGGATCTTTAGAATTTGTATCAAAAGGGATCAACAAAATTCAGTTTGCTAAGTCTTCTGGGTAACAGAAATTAGATTTACAAAACCAAAGCGCAATATTTGTATACGATTTTGCCGTAACTCAATCTGTGTGTGCAGAAATTTGTTTTGTATAGTAAATTGCATTAACAACATGAGCGTGCACCGCTAGCTAGTTGTACTGTACCAGTACCGCATAGGATGTTTGCCCCACTTACACAAATTTTGTTCCTAGGCAAATTCATGCAGTGATTGGTTGAAAAAGCTGTGAATCATCTAACTCAGACAGGTTAATTGCTTTTTCAGCTATGCCATACTGCTGCGTGTTTAATTAACCCTTACAAATATCTTCAAATTGATGTTAAAGTTTTTTATTTGAAGTTTGTATGAATTAAATTAAAAAACAATGTCAGCACATAGTGATGTAAAGATTCAAGCAATTTTACTTCCCTGAAGCAATCACGGTTATGTTTTTTAAATAATTGTTTGCACATATTTATCTATAGGACCAATGTACAGATTTGTGTGTACAAAATGAAATATGCCAATACAAAAAGTCCAGATCAGGCTTTAATAAGGTTTTTATGTGGGTAAATAAAGTTTGATCTGGCCAGATCAAGCCAGATATACCTTGATTAACATCATTTTGATACACATATAATGTTTGGTCTGGCCAGATCAACCCAGATCTGAATATTATATCTGGCCCAGATCAAACTTGGTCTTGCTCAGATCAAGCTTGATCTGGAACGTCCAGATGAAGTTTGATCTGAGCCATATCAAATTTGAATTTATATCTGCCTAATTCTTGGCAGATCTGATCCAGATATAAATTCCAGATCTGGCCCAGATCTGAATGGAATTTATATCTGGAATTTTTTGTAAGGGTATCCACCACCAGGAGTGTCCTTTTTGCCCCATGCAGCTTTAGACCCACAAAACCCCCCACCCCCTACCCATTGGAAATCTTTTTCGATGAAGAAGCGACTCATGTATATGTTGACAGATTTATTGGAACAAAATCAAATCTCCCCCGGCCCTAATGTCAAAATATAATCCTATGCTAAGGGTATTGGATTCAAGCCCATGCTCACTGATGCTCTGCAAATTTCATGGGTTTGATGCTGAAAAGATTGTTTGGTATGGAGAGAATTTCTTAAATCTGAATTCATCAGTGCTGTATAGGTCGCTATCCTAGTGTGAATTCATAAGTGTTGTATAGGTTGTTATCCTAATGGAAGTGCAGAGCCTCCCATATACAACATATAAGCCCACTTGTTCTATATTTGCTTCATTAATTCAAACTGCATAAATAGTCCATAAATCTAGTGCTAAAATGTCCCGATTTTGAGGCAAAGAACATAAGTGAAAATGCAATCAGCACTCTTTTTGTTCTAGGTTTCCCTAATCCAAAAGGGTACCTGGCATGACTACACCCACAGAGCCTACCTCACAGTCCACAAAATATGAAAAATATCGTTAAAGATTATAGTTTTTGATGATACATATAAAATGTCAATAATTGGTGGCAAATTTTGCTTACTACCATAGTCACCATCCACTTGTTCATTTCCAGCCTCCCCCCCTCACCGCTCCCCCACCCCGCCCCTGCACCTTTTTCTAGAAAGAAAAAAATATATATACATATACCGCCACTGAAACTGCCTCTGTCTCAAACCAATTTATTTCTGCCTGTTTCAAGTTCTATCTCTGCCTGTTTCAAGTTCTATCTTTGGTGCAAAAGTTTATTTTACCATTTTTTCCATGACAGAGAATAGGTTTTGACTTGAGAGTGCGTGTTGCGCTACTTGCACTGCGCCTCTAGTTGTGACGTCATGATGTATCATCCTTTGTAACTGTATGCGCATATCAAATGTCTAATGTTACTGTTACTTGTGCCGCCTAACTCACACTGTGTTACGCCTTTTTATTTGTCAACCTCAGCTGCAATAATTGTAAAACCACGGATCCGATTTGAAGAAGAAATGCAAAAACAAAAGGTTTGAGAATTCAACATATTTCAATTTTTTACTCGGGAAGATATTTTAGATATTTATCATGAGGGCGAGCGATGACTTAAGGAGTGCCTTTAGGCTTTAGTAAATAGGCCTACGCCTAATTCAAGTTACGTGCAATGCTAGTTCCACGAAAACCAACTCCATTTTCGTAGAAAGCAGATCTGACACTAACTTGTAAGTTACGTAGACTCTAACGTTACAGTTATTTGTGTGATTTCTTTGAATTTGAGGAACTGCAGAATCTAACGCACTTAACATAACATAACTTAGATGACGGGCTAAGAAGGGTGACATAACATAACCAAGAAAGCTAACCCTGTACTTGGCCTATTAAAACGTAACCTCTTAGACTGTCCCACCGACGTTAAATCTACTGCTTATAAAGCTCTATTCAGGCCAGTACGCATCAGCAGTCTGGGACCCCCATCACCAGTGCGATGTGGATAAAGTTGAATCTATTCAAAGGAGAGCAGCCAGGTTCTGTTTGACAGACTACTCTTATAAATCTAGTATAAGAAACATGCTTCATAAATTAGATTGGCCCCTGCTAAAAACAAGAAGATACAACACCCAGCTACATATGCTATATAAAATCAATAACAATCTTGTTGCCATCAATAAAGATGAACTTATCCCCACTGTCAAAACTAATACAAGAAATAATCATGACCAAAATTTCCAGGTTCCCTATGCTAAAAAGAATGTATATAAACACTCTTTCTTCCCTCACACACTACAGGATTGGAATGCTTTACCGTCAGACATTGTACATGCACCAAGTCTCAACTGTTTCAAAGCTAAACTTACTAACACCTGTATTGCTAACTAGTTGTTTTTTTTTTTTTTTTTTTTTTTTTTTTTTTTTTTTTTTTTACTGATACTTTTTACGCTCGGTTGGCGTTCATGTCCTCTTGAAGGATTTTTGCCGACTAAACTGACTCAGATTCAGATTCAGATTCAGAATCGCCCTATAAAAAGCCCAAACACCACCACCACCACAAAAAAAAAAAAAAAAATTCTAAAGACGCTCAGAGTTAGTAAAGAACTTATCAATGTTGACTTTGAAATTGTGAACAGAATTGGAGCTAACTACTTACTCAGGCAAACCATTCCACTCATTAACAAGTCTTTGTGAAAAGCTAAAATGCTGAATAGTATCCGTGAGAACTTTTTGGTCAACTTTAAACTGCAGTGTTACCACGTGTCACATGAGGATTAGCTGAAACATGCACAAAATTACAGGAAGCATCACTACCAGATAGAAATTTAAAAATCTGAATCATATCGCCACATACTCTTCTCAACTCAAGCATGGTCAAACCAAGAATTCACAACTTAGATTCATGAAAGAGATTCCTCACTTCGGGAATAAGTTTAGTGGCTGAACCTGCTCCAAAATGAAGTCATCCTTATCATAAAGGAACTCCAAGCCTGAATAGCATACTCGTGGTGAGGCCTGACCAACTGCTTTTACAAATTAAGGACAACCTCTACCAAGATAACAACAATTTCTTCGAATCAAATCAAACATCTTATTTGCCCTTGTAGCTTCCAAACCACACTGTTTAGAAGGCTTCAGATTGCTAGTAATGACAACACCTAGATCTCTTTTTTGATCAACACAACCAAGATTTCAACCATTCATGCAGTAATTAAAAGCCAAATTGCTCTGACCAAAATGAATAACTTTGCATTCATCAACATTTAATGACATCTGCCACATTTGGGACCAAGAAACTAAGTTATCCAGATCACTTTGCAACAGTGAATAATCCCTAGCATCATCAACAATCCTGTACAGCTTAGTGTCATCAGCAAATTTACAAATCCTGGAGCCAAAGGAGATACATGTATTAAGAAAAGAAGTGGACCCAATACAGAACCCTGAGAAACATCACTTGTAAACTTCCATGGAGATACTTCGCCATTATTCATTAACAACAACTCTTTGTGACCTGTCAATTAAACAAGAATTTATCCAACTGGCACACTTTCCTTCCACACCAAGCGCTCTTGTTTTCAACATGAGCCTGCCTAATGGAACCTTATCAATTGCTTTTTGGAAGTCTAAATAGATAACATCCACATTATGACCAGAATCAATTAGTTTAGTAACATCATCAAGAAATTCCAATGAATTAGAAATACAAAACCTCTTAGGTAAGAACCCATGCTGGGACATATTCAACAAACCATTGACCAGTAAATGATCTAGTACAACATTCATAACAATGGACTCTGTGACCTTGCACACAACACTAGTAAGACTCACTGGCCTATAGTTACAGGGCAAACTGTGGTCACCCTTTGTAAAAATAGGAGTGACATTTGCAATTCTCCAATCACTTTGAAAAGATAATACTCAGGGAAACAGAAAGAACTTCAGAACACTCACATAAGACTGCAGGATGTATACCATCTGGACAGGGTGCTTTATTTAAAATCAAACCCTTCAACTTCTTAGACACAACATCAACTGAAAAATGAAGATTCTTAATGGATACTAGAGACTGCACACTAAGATACTTCACAATATCATCAAGGGACTCCTTAGTAAAAACAGATACAAAATAGTCATTTAAAACCTTAGCCATATCCTTACCACTATTGATAGTAACACTATCGTTACTCTGAAGGGGACCAACAACCTCCTTGGTTTTTTGCTTTGATTGAACATAAAAGTGAAATGACGTGAGATTAATCTTAACCTCTTTGAACAAACGTTTTTTAAATAGCAATTTAGTATCTCTTATCAAATCCTTAGTGAACTTTTCATGATCCTTATACCTAGCAAGCTCCACAGGACACCCACTTGTTTTTATAACAACACCACAACTTCTTCTTTTTCCGAACAGACGGCAAAACCTCCCGAGACATCCACACTGGCCGATTACGCCTACATACTTCCTTCTGAAGGTATACCCTTTCCATGATCTCGAAGGCAGAGTCATAGTTGGTGACGAGAGGACAGAAGTCCTATTTTCCTAAATGCTTAACGTTAGTTGTTAGGACCTAATGTTAGGCCTCACGTTAGGCCTACATGTACATGTACATTGTGATTATTCGTAGGGCAGCCCTATGACAGTAATTGAGGGAAAAATTTCATTTTTAAAACCTTAGGGCACTTTGTCATTGTTTGGAAAAGTGGGGGACACGTTCCCCTCAGTGCCACCTCCCATTCCCACACCTATGGAAACATTCACAACATTTGTTTTGTAATGATACAAATTGCAGTTAAGATTAAGTGTTTAAAAAAGAAATATTCTAGGAAAATTTGTATGCTCCTGTGAGCATTCAGCGCCCTCTCAGAAAGCCTAAATGGGGCAATTGTCCCCCCCCCCCTTCCCCCGGCCACCATGCCACTGTCTTTTCCCACTTTCTGGATGCGATACGGACCTGACTATATGACATGACATTGCAAAATCCCCTCGTTTATCTGAATGCAAAAATCAATCTCCATGCCACAACGTAGCCAATTATCAAATAACACTTCCATGATTTTCTCAGAACTAGAATTGTCTATCACCCATGGTCAGAACTTTGCAAGAAGTGCGGTATGTAAAGTTCGTTGAACTATTGTCCAATTTGTTTCACTTGATTTGCACTCACATATATTTTTTGTTAGAGAAGGTAATTTAGAAGTATAAGGAAAATAGACGTATGAAGTACAAAGATATTTGTTGTCAAAGGTTATTCCTCCTGCGGAGCTTCTTGTCGGAGAAGAGTATTGTCCGTAAAGGTTTTTGTTTTGGGAAGGTATTGTTGTAGGCGTACCTGTACCGAAGATAATTTGACAGCGAAGGTATTTAGAGAATATATTGTTCAATGAAACATATTTTAAGAAGAACATGTATATATTTCTAGACAAACATATTTATTTGGGAAATATATTAACAATAAGGAGACATATATTTAAGCATAAATATATATTTTTAGAGCAGCATATATATTTGGGAAATTTGTTTCAACATATAATATATTTAGAGCAACATATATATTAATTTTGAAAATATATTTAACGATAAGGAGAACTTTTTTTTTTTGATTAAGAGACGTATATTTTTATTAAAGGTACATATTACTTATTTAAGGATATATTTGTATTTAGGGCTCATATATTTTTTATAGTAGACATATTTTTTTACCCAATATATTCCGTGATGTTGTGCCATACGTATGTGCGTATGTGATCAAAAAATGAGGTCATCGAATTTCACCTTGTTACTGCCATGCGAATAACTCTGTACTACCTGGCAATTTGCAGGGCTGCCCTGCAAATAACCACAACCTTTTTTTGAAAAGTTAGGCCTATTCATCAGGCCGGACCTGACAAATATGGTACCGAAATGCCTATTTGTCAGGCCTGGCCTGGCGTATAAGGAGTATAAGAGTTTCTATTTGTAAGGCCAGCTTTACAAATAGATGGTTTCAAAGCTGCAATTTGTCAGGCCCCTTAACTAGTCCTTGCTGACATTGGTCTTGAATATTCATTATTTATTTTCCTTTTGGCGCGGACAACGTTAGGCATGTAAATGGTTGCGAACAGTGTTGTTAGGACTTTTCCGGAAGTCAAATTTCAATCAAGACTGATTTGACTGCAGTGGTTTGACTGGTTATTTGGCTTAAAAAAAAAAAGAATTAGAACCTTTTTGGCACTTCTCAGGATTTGGGGTCATTTTTTAATTTTTTTTAAAAAAAGTAATTTGAAAAAAAAAGGCAGTAAATACAACCTTTAATTTAGCGAAATGCCTTTACTTGATGATTGCCTCTCACCAAAGCGTTTGGAAACAAATTTTACATATGGGTAGCGAAACTTTTTGGCATAAGGTGTTCCTTGTTTTAATCTTTTGTTTGCACGTGCAACCGGCCTACTACAGTATCTTTGATTATATATAGATAATTATTCTTCTGACAGTATGACTTTAAGTACTTCTGTAATTCTTTGAAGCTTTCAAAACTTTCTTTATCTATCATGAATGTTCTTTCATGCAAACTGAACTGGTATAGCTAGCATGGCCATGTGCTACATGTTAAACAGCTAATGAATGAACTTGATTACATCATTAAGAACTCACAGAACTCTGTGCCTTACAAATAGCTACTGACAACTGATCTATATATATGGCCAGGACTCACAAATAGCCACTTTGCTTTTATTATGGTCACACTGCTTTTATTATGGCCACACTGCTTTTAGTATGGCCACACTGCTTTAATTATGGCCACACTGCTTTTATTATGGCCACACTGCTTTTATTATGGCCACACTGCTTTTATTATGGCCACACTGCTTTTATTACGGCCACACTGCTTTTATTACGGCCAAACTGCTTTTATTATGGTCACACTGCTTGTATTATTGCCAGACTGCTTTTATTATGGCCAGACTGCTTTTATTATGGCCAGACTGCTTTTATTATGGCCACATTGCTTTTATTATGGCCACACTGCTTTTATTATGGCCAGACTGCTTTTATTATGGCCACACTGCTTTTTATTATGGCCACACTGCTTTTATTATGGTCACACTTCTTTATTATGGCCACACTGCTTTTATTATGGCTACACTGCTTTTTATTATGGCCACACTGCTTTTATTATGGCCACACTGCTTTTATCATGGCCACACTGCTTTTATTATGGCCACACTGCTTTTATTATGGCCACACTGCTTTTATTATGACCACACTGCTTTTATTATGGCCACACTGCTTTTATTATGGCCACGCTGCTTTTATTATGGCCACACTAGGGTCGTTAGTGTTAGTCTGCATTGCAGAAACCTCAAATTTTGTTGAATTTTGATTCGTATTGAAAAACTCTTCCATCCCTGATCAACAAACTCTCAGAAATTGCACAATGAATTTTTTAACAATCCATTTGCTGCAAAAAATGTTGAAAAATGTTCTCAATGGGTACAAATTTGGGAAAATATGAAGCTATTCTAAAAGCCACGTTATACTTAAAACAGCTGTTTGTTTCCAGCCACTATCAAATTCATTCAGATAAATATTTTATATATGACTACTTAACATTGAATACAGTATATGTTTGGAAAGTTGTTTAACCCCAAATTTTAGATTTGTTGATGATCATATGTAAATAGTATGATTTAACTTGATTTTGGTAATAAAAATGACTAGCATTTCTTTTTTTGTAGCTGCTTTGTTAGGGTCTTTGTGAAGTAAGGTTGTATCTTATCAGGCTGTAGTTGTTTGGCATGGCTGCTTTGTTAGGGTCTTCTTGAAGTAAGGTTGTATGTTATCAGGCTGTAGTTGTTTGGTGTGACAACTTTGTTAGGGTCTTTTTGAAGTAAGCTTGTATGTTATCAGGCTGTAGTTTGGCATGGCTGCTTTGTTAAGGTCTTCTTGAAGTAAGGTTGTATGTTATCAGGCTGTAGTTGTTTGGCATGGCTGCTTTGTTAGGGTCTTCTTGAAGTAAGGTTGTATGTTATCAGGCTGTAGTTGTTTGGTGTGGCTGCTTTGTTAAGGTCTTCTTGAAGTAAGGTTGTATGTTATCAGGCTGTAGTTGTTTGGTGTGGCTGATTTGTTAAGGTCTTTGTGAAGTAAGGTTGTATGTTATCAGGCTATAGTTGTTTGGTGTGGCTGCTTTGTTAGGGTCTTCTTGAAGTAAGGTTGTATGTTATCAGGCTGTAGTTGTTTGGCATGGCTGCTTTGTTAGGGTCTTTGTGAAGTAAGGTTGTATGTTATCAGGCTGTAGTTGTTTGGTGTGGCTGCTTTGTTAGGGTCTTCTTGAAGTAAGGTTGTATGTTATCAGGCTGTAGTTGTTTGGCATGGCTGCTTTGTTAGGGTCTTCTTGAAGTAAGGTTGTATGTTATCAGGCTGTAGTTGTTTGGCATGGCTGCTTTGTTAGGGTCTTCTTGAAGTAAGGTTGTATGTTATCAGGCTGTAGATGTTTGGCATGGCTGCTTTGTTAGGGTCTTTGTGAAGTAAGATTGTATGTTATCAGGCTGTAGTTGTTTGGCATGGCTGCTTTGTTAGGGTCTTCTTGAAGTAAGGTTGTATGTTATCAGGCTGTAGTTGTTTGGTGTGGCTGCTTTGTTAGGGTCTTCTTGAAGTAAGGTTGTATGTTATCAGGCTGTAGTTGTTTGGTGTGGCTGCTTTGTTAGGGTCTTTGTGAAGTAAGGTTGTATGTTATCAGGCTGTAGTTGTTTGGCATGGCTGCTTTGCTAGGGTCTCAAGCCGTACCCCCAAGAAGAGGGCGTCCCCCAAGGCAGCATCCTCTCCCCCACTCTCTTCAACCTGATCATTAATGACATCGGGAATGACCTTGGCCCCAGCATCAAACGTACCCTCTACGTGGATGACTTCACCATCTTCTACTCCTCCCCTAGCTTTCCTATTGTTGAAAATAGGCTCCAAACCAGCCTCAATCAGCTGCAAGTCTGGAGCAACAATAACGGTTTTAGATTCTCCAAAGACAAGACAGTCTGCATGCACTTTTGTCATTTCAACAACCTCCACCCCAACCCGAACTTTGTGCTCAATGGGAATCGCATCCCTAAAGTTGAAAACACAAAGTTCCTTGGTCTAACTCTAGACCCCAAGCTCACCTACAAGCCACACATCACCAACCTGAAACTAAAATGCAATAGCTCCCTTAACCTCCTCCGACTGCTCTCCAACACTACTTGGGGAGCGAACCGCTATGCTCTCCTCAAAATTTTCAGGCTCACCATTCGTGCCAAGCTTGACTATGGCAATATTGTTTACTGTGTCGCTCACAACTCATACCTCAACCACATTAACACCATCCAAAATGAAGCCCTCAGGCTTTGTCTAGGAGCCTACAGGACCTCCCCAATCACTAGCCTTCATGTTGAAGCCAACGAACCCCCCTTTCTACTTAGATGTAAAAAGCTTAGCCTCTCCTATGCTTTTAGAGTCCTCACCAACACCCAGAACCCTGTTTACAACCTCATTAGGTACCCCAATTTCTCCTCCCTCTTTGATATGACTAAAACCCTATCGCCCCCCTTCAGCTTACGCATGAAATCAGACCTCTTTCAACTTGGCATCAACCCCGCCACTCTCGGCACCTATTCCTGGCCCACTTTTCCGCCTTGGGCCACCCCCCTTCCTTCTGTCCACCTAGACCTCTCCACTTATAACAAAACTCAAACTCACCCTAATCTCTTCATCAATCTCCACAACCAAATCAAAGACCAACTCTCAAATTACACCTCCATCTATACTGATGGCTCCAAGGAAGGCAACAAGACAGCTGCTGCTGCCATCATCCAAGACATCACCCTCAGTAGCAGACTTCCTGACCACTCATCCATCTTTTCAGCCGAGGCTTAGGCCATTCTCCTCGCCCTCAACTTTATTGAGTACTCTCCTCTTAGTCACTTTGCCATTTTCTCTGACTCAAAGGCTGTTCTTACTTCATTACTCAATCTTAAATGGGATAGCCTCACCTCCTCCTCCGGAAACTCTTTTCTCCCATCCTCTGCAGGAAAAGTGTTCTTTTCTTCTGGATACCCAGCCATGTTGGCATCCCTGGCAATGACAGGGCTGATACAGCCGCTAAGCTTGCCCTTAACCTCCTCCCTTCCCCTTTTCCCAAAACCCTCTCTGACATCAAACCGCTTATCGCTTCTCTTGTTCGTGACCGCTGGCAAACCTTATGGAACTTCCAAATTGATAACAAACTCCATGTTATCCAGCCCACAATCCCGATCAAATCCACCATCAACAACCTTTCTCGTATCGACAACGCTCATATTACCCGTCTTAGAATTGGTCACACCCACCTCACTCACTCCCACCTCCTTATTGGTTCCCCCAACCCCTCTGTAACAATTGCCACTGCATCCTCACAATCCAACACGTTCTCCTTGCTTGCCCCTGTACAACCTTCCCAGAGCTTCTCTCGCTCCCCACAACTCAATTGCTGAGTTCTTCCAAAAAAATCCTCCAGATAAGATAGTCTCCTTCCTTCAGCATGCATCCCTCTACAACCATATTTAATTTTCCTCTTCCACCCCCTCTCTACTTTGTTTTTAGTTTTACCCATGCACCTCCTCTCTCGATCACAGCTTTCTGGCTTTTGTTCTTGAATTTCTCTCATTCTTCCCCTGGTCTCTTTCCTTACTACCTCTAAAATGATCTGACCTCTCAGGCACAATTTGACCTTCGTTGTCGTGGTGCCGTTAAGACCTCATCAAACAAACAAACAAACTTCTTGAAGTAAGGTTGTATGTTATCAGGCTGTAGTTGTTTGGTGTGGCTGCTTTGTTAGGGTCTTCTTGAAGTAAGGTTGTATGTTATCAGGCTGTAGTTGTTTGGTGTGGCTGCTTTGTTAGGGTCTTTGTGAAGTAAGGTTGTATGTTATCAGGCTGTAGTTGTTTGGTGTGGCTGCTTTGTTAGGGTCTTCTTGAAGTAAGGTTGTATGTTATCAGGCTGTAGATGTTTGGCATGGCTGCTTTGTTAGGGTCTTTGTGAAGTAAGGTTGTATGTTATCAGGCTGTAGTTGTTTGGTGTGGCTGCTTTGTTAGGGTCTTTGTGAAGTAAGGTTGTATGTTATCAGGCTGTAGTTGTTTGGCATGGCTGCTTTGTTAGGGTCTTCTTGAAGTAAGGTTGTATGTTATCAGGCTGTAGTTGTTTGGTGTGGCTGCTTTGTTAGGGTCTTCTTAAAGTAAGGTTGTATGTTATCAGGCTGTAGTTGTTTGGTGTGGCTACTTTGTTAGGGTCTTCTTAAAGTAAGGTTGTATGTTATCAGACTGTAGTTGTTTGGCATGGCTGTTTTGTTAGGGTCTTTGTGAAGTAAGGTTGCTCTACCTCTAGTCAACCAAATGTGCATTGTTTTTTGTTGTTGAGGATGTTCTCTAATTGTCATGTATTTTGCCTGTGTATATTAGTGAGGTGTTTCACCTGGAAGGCTTGTGCTTGGTCTGATCCTAGGGCTTTCCAGTCGGACATCTTCCTGATCATGTCCTACAGTGTACTAGGATCCTATCCTATACATCCTCAACTGTTATCTCTAATAATGTATGAGATGGAGCATTTGTAATGCTCAGAATTCATTGATCCACTCAGTCTTTGCATGTTCCTTTGGGATGTCCCATACCTATATGTTTTTCCAGAATTATTTGTGTTCCATGTCTTGGCTAGTTCTCACACTTTTAGTCTTGGTACACTGGGCCAAGCTGCAATTTGAAGACGTTCACCCTGCGCTTTGCTATGTACCTTTGTAATGTTTTTGTGAGGGCAGTCAATCTTCGTTTTGTATCTTTGATAGCATGGGTGTATCCTTTCTGTTGAGTTCTTTATCGATGCCAAAGAGACCGTACCTGACTTCCATTTTGTCCAGCTGGTTTTTTTTTCTTAAGTTATTGGTTTGTTCTCTCACCCAGGACACCAGTCAATGGATGATTTGCTACTGAAAATGAATAACAACTTTGTAGTTTTTGTATAGAATGACAAAAGATGTAGCTGTCAAGTTTGCTTTTGTTGGTATGTACAGGTGCTGAATAGTCTGGAGAAACTAGAATCAGTCAAAATGGTTGTGATTAAGTTTACCCCATATAGGGGGTGTCCCACCTTCCTGTCTTTTCCTAACTTTGTTCAATTTCTGTTCAATTGTTACCAAGTAGCTTTTAAAAGAATTGACTTGATAGTAATGGTGGGAGCTTTTTTAGCACTTTAGGCAATAATGATTTGCTAGCATCCATGTTGTCACAGTGAACATTGTCACCACAACAGATTGTTCAAATATTTGATTAAAATGTTTATATTCTATTATGTCAGTCTTCAAGATATGACATTTTTGCTACCGCCTAGACATATACTGGAAAATTTCCGGAAAATTAATGTCAAATTATTTTGTGCCTGAAGGAAGTCTGCAATTTAAAATGAATCTAAACAAGCAGGTGTCCATGCAGGCATTTTACAAGACAGATTATTCTGTTGTGTATTAACCCACTTCATCTTCATAAGTACGCTAACATTGCTGTAAGCAAATCTGCTCATGGAAAAAATATTATCTGCAAACATGAGCGGTTAATGACCCTTTGTTTGCTTGGAAACATTGTGTCCAAATGCAGCAATGCATGAACAAGAGTTATTACAAAAGAAGCTGTTCTACATTTTGATAATCAATAATACTGATAAAAGGAATGATAGGAGAAGCAAAACTGGTGTTGTAACCAAAAGTAGCATTAAATTATTTATTTTGGACGCATTTGAATAAAATGTCTAATACGAACGACATGATGTGAGTGCAGTAGTTGCACTGTTGTGTGTGTTTTCAGGTTTTAATAATTACAAGTGAAAATATACAAACTTGTAATTTCACTAGATTGATATTTCAATTATTCTTGTATATGGTCATGATCTGTTATTTTGACTGAATGGTTTGAATCGTCTAAATGTGCAGGTTCTGGATTTGTAACTGCATGAAGTAATACAGTAGTGTTTGTCTTTCCTATTTTGCAAATTTCTAGAGGAAACTGCCCTTGCTGCCCCCTGCTATGTACAGTCCTGGCGAATTTACTCCCCTATGTACAGTCCTGGCTTTATGTACAGTCCTGGCGCCTTGGTAACTTTCTTAAGTCTTAAGTAGGGGATGATGGCTAGCTCTGTCGTGAAGTCCTTGATTATTGGGTACCATGGAATGGATCAGTGTATTCGTAAGAGTTCAATGTCCAGGTCATTTCCAAAGTTGCTGTACTGGTTGTGGGATAGTTACATCACCTTGGCTGCTGTAATAATTCAATGCTATCTACCATCTTCAAGATCGTTTTATGGTCTCTTGGTTTAAACGTCACATCATTCTAGCTCAGCAAGAAATAGATCCAAACCATGCAAGTATTGCTGCCTCAGGTTTTCTTTAACAGTAGGTGAAATTGACGTGATTTTTACATCAATTCGTTTTTTACAAAAACTCTTTGGATTTTTGTCATGTTGGCCTATGTTTGAGGTTCTATGGTCATCTGCATGAGAAAGAAGAAATTTGTTTCAGTAATTTGATTTTCTTATTCAAGAAAAATATCATGTGTCTAAATGATACTTTTATTTTCTGTGTTTCTTTCAATCTCCCCCTGTTTTCTTTTCATCCTACCTCTGGAATGATGTAACCTCTCAGGCACAATTTGACCCTGGTCATGGTGCCGTTACACCCTCATCAAACAAACAAACAAACAAACTAAATGATACATTTAAAAGTTTAGGCGCCAAATACCAAGTTCTGAAAAGTTGAAGGGGACATGGCCCCCCTGGCCCTACTTCTTCCTGGCAAGTTCTAGAGCCTATGGCTACAACCGGTAATTTTTTTGCATTGTACTATACAGTACACTGATTGGAGAGCTTATTTTTTAAAGTAAAAATCTTAATTCCGGCAATTATTTATTAATGGGATGTAAGATTTTGTTCCTTGTTCATTGTTTTCTGTTGAAAAAGTGTATTTTTAGAGTAAATTGGCAGATATCATATTGATAAAGATGATCGTTAACATTATTGATTGATGAAGTAACAAAATTTTAACATTTTATTTTTTGTTTTACGGTATTCGTAAGTTGATACAAAATTACCATTAATTACAATAAAAAAACAATTGTAAATTAGCTTGTTTTGAAATTGGAATCATCTTGAGTGGAAATGAGATGGAGATTATTATTACAGCTCATTTATTTGTAAAACTGCTGCTGTAGTCATAGCAATATAAGGGATAGATCAAGTGGTAAGTTATCCAAATGCTTGAGTGCTTCAAGTACAGACCTTCATTATGATCATAGAATGACATCAATCATGCTGTATTTATTTCACTTCACACACAATTAAATACTGAAATATTTGTCGTTCTTTTACAAATGCTAAAAGTGATACATTGTCTTTGTAATGTCAATTTGTACTTTAAACTTGCAATGATAAAAGACAAAGTGCTTTAGAAATTGAAGATCTGAAATTGTAAGTATTTACTTCAAGTTATACCTTACCTTCCATGCTATAATATGCAATCTGGTCACACGACCTGATTCTAACGCACTTCTAACCGAACCTAAAAAAACGCAGTAACCAGCCAAGCCCTGACCTCCATAATACCTCTGTACCACCTCACTCTTTTTCAGCGCGTTTGTTTCACAACATCGCTGAAAACTGGTCACTTTTATTTTATTTTTAATTAACCTTTCTAACTCTTTTCTCTTCGGCAGCTTCTACCTGAAGGGTTTTTACGCTGCCCGTTCTCATCTGGCTCGCCTTTTCAAGTCTTCCGAGAGAAGGGTGAGATAGCCATGGATCCGAGATTTCTTGGCCGACCTACACGACTTTACCCGTGTAGCCTACACTTAGGATAGCGGGTTTTTGTCTCCATTCGTACATAGCGAGTGGCTAGTTCGAGAGCGTCCTACTCTCGTGGTGGGTGTTTGAGGTCCTAGAGCACAGGTTGTGCCTGTCTAGGGACCTCTCGCCCGGGAATTAGTCTTTTTCTCCCTTAGCCCCACCCGCCTCGAGGTGACCCTAGCGTTATACTATGTATAGTGTTTAACACGTTAGGATATTTCAGTACACCTTCTCGTATGCATTAGGCCAATTTCCTTTTTCGATTTTGGCGCATGCGCATTGGGTCTTAGTCACCGCTGGGTAAATGTGGGTCGCCCTGTAACAACTCTAGGGGCTACAGTTGTTACTAGCGAGCTTATTTTCGTTTTCACGTTAACAGCATATGAATATTTTTATTTTTCTCACACAGTTTGGAGATAAAATATTTAATTTTCAGGATTGAACTTGGGGTGTCGGAGAGACGTGGGTGGGTCTCTCCGACGACCTAATTACAGGGAAAATAATCTTTCCTTTTTATCTTTACAGACCTCAAGTACACAGTGGTTGGTGTTTCCCACGCTACCCCCGGCGCTAGTAAAGTCATTACGTTGGATGCGTTTTCGGTTTCTAAAGTTTTTCAGATAGAAAATTTTTGGTTTTAAATTTTTTCTGTTAAAGCAAGTGTTGTTGTTCTGTTTAGAATGCTATGCCTCGTCTCTCTTTAGCGTGTCCGTAAGATCATAGTTACTTTGCCGTGTTTAGGTTTGTACGCTTGGACTTACGTTCTTCTCTTAAGAGATTTATTTTTCAGTAAAAAATTTTTCTGTTTAAGAGAGTTTTGGTGTTCTGTTTAGACTGCTAGGCCTCGTCTCTCTTTAGCGTGTCCGTAAGATCAACTTACTTTGCCGTATTTGTGTATGTACGCATGGATATATGTTCTTCTCTTTTCAGATATATAAAAGAGATTCACTGAGAAGGTTACGCTCTTAGAGGCGTTAGCCTAGAGCGTAACGGTAAGAGAGAGAGAGAGAGATATCCTCTTAGGGCGTTATGAACGCCGCCTAAGTTGTAAACACGGTTCCTTTGGACAGTCCCTGTCGACTCCACAACCCTTGTAACGCTGCGCGCGCGGTTGTTGTGAGTTCAGGGACAGTTCCATAAGGTTCCGGGAGTCCTTACGGTTCCGCGGCCCGTAAAAATTACGGGCGAACGGTTCCATTGGGCGGTTCCGTAACGGTAAGTGAGAGAGAGAGAGAGAACCTCTTAGGGGCGTTACGAACGTCGCCTAAGTTGTAAACACGGTTCCAAACGGTTCCATTGGACAGTCCTCGTCGACTCCACAACCCTTGTAACGCGCTGCGCGCCGGTTGTTGTGAGTTCAGGGACAGTTCCATAAGGTTCCGGGAGTCCATACGGTTCCGCTGGCCCGTAAAAAGTTATGGGCTTAACGGTTCCATTGGGCGGTTCCGTGAGTCCATAAGGTTCCGCGGCCCGTTGTTACTGGGCGAACGGTTCCATTGGGCGGTTCCATACGGTTCCGCGGCCCGTTATTACGGGCTTAACGGTTCCATTGGGCGGTTCCATACGGTTCCGCGGCCCGTTGTTACGGGCTAACGTTTCCATTGGGCGGTTCCATACGGTTCCGCTGCCCGTTATTACGGGCGAACGGTTCCATTGGGCGGTTCCATACGGTTCCGCGGCCCGTTATTACGGGCGGGCGGTTCCATTGGACAGTTCCATACGGTTCCGCGGCCCGTTATTCGCTTAACGGGTTCCATTGGACGGTTCCATACGGTTCCGCGCCCGTTATTACGGGCGGACGGTTCCATACGGTTCCGCGGCCCGTTACGGGCGGACGGTTCCATACGGTTCCGCTGCCCGTTATTACGGGCGGGCGGTTCCATTGGGCGGTCCCGTGCACGGTTCCGCCCCGTTGTTACGGGCGGCCAGTTCCATACGGTTCCGTTGGACCATCCCTGACGGTTCCGCAGCCCTATGTGCGGGCATTGTGCGGTTCGGGGGCGGATCCATACGGTCCCGGGATCCATACGGTTCCGCGCCCGTTATTACGGGCGGACGGTTCCGTGGTCCATACGGTTCCGCGGCCCGTTGTTACGGGCGGACGGTTCCATTGGACGGTTCCGTGATCCATACGGTTCCGCGCCTGTTGTTACGGGGGCGGGCGGTTCCGCTGCCCGTTATTACGGGCGGACGGTTCCATACGGTTCCGCGCCCGTTATTACGGGGGGCGGTTCCATTGGGCGGTTCCGCCGTCCGTGTTTACACGGTCCGTATTTAACGGGTTCACGACATCGCACGGTTTAATCGATTATACGCCCACTAGCTACGTGGTCAGGTGACAGGTGACATTCTTGACAAGAAGTATAGCATTGACAGTTATTTTTCTTCTTGGTCCTGTAGCCATTAGCTACGCAGTTCCACGGCTCGTGTGAACGCAATTAAGACTGTCTACGTTGAACGTTACAAGTTCCGTATTTATTTCACCAGTATCATGGACATGAAGGACAGGTCCCCGAGTGTCGATGTTTTTACACACCCAGGATGTCTCGTGATGCGTAGCGTGCAAACGCTTCTTTAAATTACGCTCGGTGACATCCATCTCACGTGTTACGCGTGCAGATTATGCTGCGAGTCAAATCCCGTACTCTTTGCAGCGATTGGGATCTAGCGGCGTGGTCGGAGCACAGACTCCACCGCGACCGGTACTTTCAAAGAGCGGCGGAGAAAGTGGAGAAGCGACGGTCTGAGAGGCCCTCTTCGTCTCCCCACCGCCACCCAGGTCCAAAGCCAGGGAGGCGGGGCCGCCGCCACTCCTGGCGGAGCGCCTCTTGAAAGACGTACACGTGACGGTTCATCCGGAAGTATAGCATTGAGACAGCTATTTTTCTTCTTGGTCCCGTAGCCAACGGCTACGACAGTTATACAGTTCCACGGCCCATGTTTACGGGTCCGTGCGGTTCCACGTCCGTGTTTTACGGTTCCGCACGGTTCCATTGGGCGGTTCCGCGGCCCGTGTTTACGGTCCGTGCGGTTCCATACGAGTCCACGGTCCGCGTTCACGGTCCTTTCGCTTCCATTGGGCGGCTCCAGTGAGCGGAACTTATCTCTAATGGGATAACGTACACTGTACGGTTCACCCGGTTATACGCCCACTAGCTACTACGCTCACGTGGTCAGGTGACAGATGACTTTCTTTACAAGAAGTATAGCATCAGGACAGCTATTTTCTTCTTGGTCCCGTAGCCATTAGCTACGCAGTTCCACGACTTCGTGTGAACGCAATTAAGATTGTCTCGTTGAACATTACCGTTCCGTAATTATTTTCACCAGTATCATGGACATGGAGGACAGGTCCTCGGGCGTCGATGCTCTACACACCCTTGATGACCCGGCATAGCGTGATAACGCTTCTTTGCTTTACGCTCCGGTCACATCCATCTCACGCTACGTTACGGCGTGCAGATTATGCTCTTGAGTCCATTCGTGGTACTCTTTGCAGCGATTGGGTTCCAGCGGCGTGGTCGGAGCACAGACTCCACCGCGACCGGTATTTTTCAAGGTGCGACCGAGAGCGTGCGGCTCCGGTGTTCGGATGCGTCACGGCTCCGTGGTTTTGTAACGGGATATCGTACACGTCGATTTACCCGGATATGCACCCGCTAGCTACGAGCTATGTGGCCAGGTGACAAGTGATAATCTTCACAAGTAGTATAGCGCCGTGAGAGCTATTCTATTCATGGTTCCGTGGCCATTAGCTACGCAGTTCCACGATCATGTGAACACCATTTATACGATTATCCGCGTTGAACGTTACATTTCCGCAATTACTTTCACCAGTATCGTGAGGCACGGAGGACAGGCCTCCGTGCGTCCGATGCGATACGCACCTCAGAGGTCCCGCTCTGCATAGCGTGCAAACGCTTCTCTGACCGTGCGGGCCTGTACGACTTCGGAGTTTTGCAACGGGATAACGTATTGCACTGTACGATGAACCCCGGTTGAGTTCGCTAGCTAGGAAGCTGCTTGGTCATAGCTACGCTGTCCCACGGCCGTGTGAACTGCCTCTGTAGGATTTTCCGCGTTGAACGTCACAGTTCCGCGATGTTTTGCGCCTATATCATCGACCACGGCGGGCAGGTCCCTAGTGTCGGTGCGTCTGGCGCCTTGACTGTCCTGCGGTGCGTCGCGCATGTAAACGCTTCTTAGGTTGCGCTTTGGTGTTATCGACTTGTTCAAACCCGTGTACACCGCTGTGGTCCTCGGTTCCGCGATGGGACCGGGTCGGCCAACTAGAGGCGGCGCCCTACGGGTCTTACGTGAGTTAGTCCCCTTTTTACGGCTAGTTGTAGAGCCATTGGATTCCTTGCATCGGGTCCATTAGGGTCCGTGACGGCTCCGATGTCGGTTCCATACGGCCCCCACGGCTTGTTTTACGGCCCGTGCGGGTCCGTAACACAACTTGGCGGCTCCGTCCGGGGCATGGGATGACGTTTGGGTCTGTAGTGCTGCTTAGTTCTACAGCAAGGTAACGCATAACGTCGTCACACCCGTTAGTTTCGAGATCCCCACGTCCGTGTGAGCTGACTTGGTGAGATTTTCGCGTTGAACGCCACGGTTCCGCATAGTTTTTCACCAGTTCATGGACACGAGGACGAGTCCCGTTTGTCGATGCGTCACGCTCCCAGGATGCGTCGGCGTGTTAGCGCTTGCTCGGGTTTCGAGGCCTAGCGCTCGGGTGATAAGATTTCCTTCTTTACGGAGGCATACCCTGAATGTGATTCTTGCGTCAAACGAGACCCTCGGCTCACATTCTACAGATATTAACGCGGTTTTACGTAACGTCACGATAAACCCGGTATCGGAACCGGGATATTGCGACCGTTAGCCGCGTGTTGCAGTGTTCGCGGGTCGTTTTTCTTGCTGGGGCGTTTTTAGCGTTCGACGGCAGTCCCCACGCGTAGCCGCCCGGCCGCGGCTCCGTAGTGATTTTATACAAACGGAGTTAACGGCCTATACCAGCGGCGGCTGTGTGGTAGAGGACCAGTAGCCATGAACTACTGCGTTCGCGGCCGTTTCTCTTACCGGGACACGTGCTGAGTACGACGGTCGTCCCCTCTTCCCCACGCAGCTACCGGTTTCGAGCTCCGTGATGGAACAAACTCAGTTTACGACTCGTATAGCTTGCGTGGCGTGAACTCCTCCGTATTTCTTACGGCCTCAGTTTATATATATTTTACCTATTCTCAACGGAACGCGTGCTGTGTACTTCTTCCCTCACGCGTCGCCACTTACGGTGGCCCGTGGTGAATAGAGGTATAATGAGATAACGACTCACGTTACAGGTGTAGTAATGCGTTCACGCTTATCGTGGACCTAGACGGTCCTTTGGTACTGATAGCTACTTCGCTCGTTGGACACGCACCAGTACCAGTTGTCCCCTCGCGTAGCCCACGAGCTTTTGCTCCGTGGTGCACAGCGACATCGTTGGCGGTGGACTCGTGGTTTTTACTTGTCATGCTGGCGCCTTTGTAGACCCATAACGGATCTATTATACTTAACGGGTTGCGTGCTTTGTACGGCGTAAGTCCCCAGTAGCCACGCCGCTTTTCCGCTCCGTGGTGCAGGGTGTTTAACGTCCGTGTAGTATACACAGGACGCGTCACCTCTTCGTGATTTCTACCCCAGTGTTGGGGTTTATGACTCATACGGTTGGCGTGAGTACGTTACCCCTACTTGTCAATATTACCTCCATGAAGGATATTTTTCTTGACCATAGGTGGCCTTTTGGTAGACAACCTTACGTTTGGGGTAGCTATTACCAACAACGCACGTATGGTTCCTTCCATACTTTAACACCTTACAGCTGGTTCCTTGCGGTTTCACGCCTGTTACTTAACTGCCCGTACAGACATACGGTATTCGTTTTCCCGCGCCCGAGGCCGTAGGCTCCGCGGTTTCAAGGTTGTTACTATCGTGAGTGCGTTAACACTTTCTCCAGTCAACTTCTTAGACAAGTTTCGCTGTTGATAGGCGTGGCCTGGAGCTACGCGGTCCGCAACTGCTACGGTTTTCACCCGTCAGATATCACCGTCGGTGCCGGCGGGGCTTCTTGATCAAGGTCGGGCACTTTTCTTGTGACCCCTTCTGTCGGAAACTTGGGCGGTACTTGACCCTTTTTCGCCCTCGGCGCAGGATCGAACTTTGGCTGCTCGAGACCTTGCAGGCTTCACGTACAGCCTCGGGTCAGGGACGATTTTTGTCTCTTTCCGGGCTCCGGCGGACTGCATCTCAGTCCCGGGCGCCGTTTGATGGCGTGGTCTCGGCCCGCCTTTCCTCGGCGTAGCATGGCTTTTCTGAGGGTTGTTCGCCCCTCCCGTTGTGGAGGTGGGCCCTCTCCAGCTTAGTTCCGTCATGAGCTCTGGGATACCTTGCAGCTATCCACCAGGGTTTTTCGGTGGGGTCTCTGGTCTTTGACTCGACCACTGGTGAGTTCTGGGAGATCTCTTCGTAGTGTGTCATGTGACATTTTCCTCCGATAGATCATCCAGTGGCTTTCTGTTAAAGTAGTCTGAACTGTTCATAGAACGGCCGCGGTATGCACTCGGGTTCGGGCATAACCTCTTTTCACGGGATCTCGTGCGGCGTTCGAGAAACCGCTTTTTGCGGTTTTTCTCTTGTTTTTGGTCTGACTCACTTTTCGACGCGTTAAATGTTCCCCGCTAACTTTAGCTCTTACGCGGTTATGCGCTAACGAATTTTCCCTTGTCCGGGATTTCTTCAATTCGTTTTCATTGGTACACGCCGTTCCCAATCGTAGTTTCCTCGCCGGTTCTGTCTCGTGGGCCCGAATCCGGTGTGGCTTGTATGGCGTTTTTGTGGACACTTTACTGTAATTGTGTCCAAACGCTCTTCCGGTTGGCTTGTTTTTCTGGGCTTTACGCTCAGGTTCTTTCGAGGTTTGCCTCCGTTACTGTCAACGAATGGTGCCTTGTTCGGTTTGACTGTACCTCGCCGTGGTTTCCTATGTTTTAGTTCCTCCCACTCTTGAGGTCTTTCATCCTTCCGAGGTGAAGGAATTTCGATCCTTTAAACGGGATTCGGTTCGTGTGAGTTTTCGTACCAGCCATTAAAAAAAAAAAAAAAAAAAAAAAAATGTGGCGATCTGAACTCCCTTCCTTCCTATCCTCGGTTGCAATCTGATTGCATATTATAGCATGGAAGGTAAGGTATAACTTGAAGTAAATTTACCCGCTAAGCGTAGCGGGGATATTTACTGAGAGTTATACTTACCTTCCATGCATCCCCCCGCCTCCCCTCTCGTTCAGGCCTCGGTGGAATGTTGAGTGAGGTGGTACAGAGGTATTATGGAGGTCAGGGCTTGGCTGGTTACTGCGTTTTTTTAGGTTCGGTTAGAAGTGCGTTAGAATCAGGTCGTGTGACCAGATTGCATATTATAGCATGGAAGGTAAGTATAACTCTCGTAAATATCCCCGCTACGCTTAGCGGGGTAAATTTGTTTCACTTGATTAGGTTTACATGCAGGCAATAAGGAAACTACAATCAGCAACAAAATACACCTTTTTCCCTCCCCCTGTTTCCATATTGGCATGATTACCGCTTTAAAAATGAAGAGCCTAAGAAATTTATTCTAAGCTTTTAGAAGAGGGGTAGTTGGGGAAGAAAAACCACCAAATAAATTTGTCAGTGATTGTCTGAGTTTCGGATAGAAAAACATACAATATTATGAGGTGTTAAAGTGATGGTTATATGTGTTTTTATTTATTTAGTTATTTATGGTATCATGCAGATTCCGTATAAACATTTTGAATGAGCTATATTTAAAGTCAGTTGTGTTTCCTATAAATTGTATGTTGAAGTATGTAGCTTTTAATGAAAGGAAGCAATAACAAGAATGTAGAATCATTATAATCGTATGTAGCTTCTAATGAAAGGAAGCAATAACAAGAATGTAGAATAATTATAATCGTATGTAGCTTCTAATGAAAGAAAGCAATAACAAGAATGTAGAATCATTATAATCGTATGTAGCTTCTAATGAAAGGAAGCAATAACAAGAATGTAGAATCATTATAATCGTATGTAGCTTCTAATGAAAGGAAGCAATAACAAGAATGTAGAATAATTATAATCGTATGTAGCTTCTAATGAAAGAAAGCAATAACAAGAATGTAGAATCATTATAATCGTAAAGGAAGCAATAATGTAGAATAATTATAATCTAAATGAAAGGAAGCAATAACAAGAATGGAATAATTATAATCGTATGTAGAATGTAGAATAATTAACAAGAATGTAGAATAATAATCGAAAGGAATGAAAGGAAGCAATAACAAGAATGTAGAATCATTATAATCGAAAGCTTCTAATGAATAAAGCAATAACAAGAATGTAGAATCATTATAATCGAAAGGAAGCAATAACAAGAATGTAGAATCATTATAATCGTATGTAGCTTCTAATGAAAGGAAGCAATAACAAGAATGTAGAATAATTATAATCGTATGTAGCTTCTAATGAAAGGAAGCAATAACAAGAATGTAGAATAATTATAATCGTATGTAGCTTCTAATGAAAGGAAGCAATAACAAGAATGTAGAATCATTATAATCGTATTCATATTTAAGAAGGATTAGATTTTTGGAATTAAGTGTTGTATAATGTTGCGCAAGATTTTCGGAATTTAGGATCATGAGTGGGGTCATCGACCTAAACGGTATTTCAGCTAGTATTAGTCAGACACTACAATATACAAACATGGCTGAATTTATTGCTACTAAAATCTAGATGATTTTAGTTGTGTGGGGCAAGAGCTGAACCGCCCAGGAACATCAGAATGTTATCTTTGATAACTTACAGTCAAGCGGATATCGAAGCTTTGGTGGAAAAGCGGGCGCTTTTGCGAATGTAGTTGTGACTGGCTTTAGGTCTATTGGTGCAGATATTAGATACTGGGTATGTTGACAAGAACCCCATGAGGTTGATGGTGTGTACTACCAGCTCGCGATAAAATGAATGAAACGGCATGGATTGGCATTTTAATTGGGGGTAGGGAGCACATATTTCCAGGCACCAAAACCCAGGAGCGCGAAAGTAAAATTTTGCCACGGGATAACCCTCGCTGTCACCATCAAAATTGCGAATATACTGCTTGTGGTTTTTGAACCTCAAGCAGAAAGAGGTTGCAGTCTCACGGATATATATATATATCTATATATATATATATATCTATATATATATATTTATATATGTATATATATATATATATATATATATATATATATATATATATATATATATATATATATATATATATATATATATATATATATATATATATATATATACATATATATATATATATATATATATATATATATATATATATATATATATATATATATATATATATATATATATATATATATATCATTAGATAGCTCTTCAAGAATGAATCGAGCACTTTTAACGGGCAGTATTTTTGCTATATGCTTGTCCTACAATTTTGTGACTAAAAAACCATGGGATATGTCAAAAAAGTAGTAAAATTGAATCTAGGAAGGGTATTTATATTAAACTTCCTGAAGAAAGTTTGAGGAAAAATGATTTAAATAGTGCAAAATAAAATAAAATTTCTTTAAAATACATAAGGACTTTGAGGAATCTGAGGCTATGACATTACAACTAGTCTGATCTCGGTCGTTTCTATACAATAATACCAAACTTTAAAGTTGAATATCTCCTTAACGGAATAAGATTTTTAAATGCTTTCTTCACTATTTTGTTTATTTTGAAGTCCTCTTTCATATAAGAACAACATGCTTGACCACTGAACTAATCCTTTAAGTGTTAAGGGGGTTGAGGGAATTGGTAAATCCTGGAGTCTGTTATGTAAGTAAAGGTTCCTGGTACAACTAAAAGTGATCTCTGATGTCGACAATCAAAAAGTGGTGAGAGGGTGCTAAGGGAGCATGTAAATGTCATTTCTGAATAAGTGGAAGCTCGAAGCCCACCATTTCTTTTTGACACTGACCTTAACAAAACATTTACTTACAATGGACCCTATAACAATTCCATGGGTCAAAGGTAACCAACAAATTTTGTTAAGTTTGAAATAAAACAATACAGATCTTGAAAAAGATTAAACTGAGCACTAGAATATCCAAAAGAAAATTGTTGAGTTCAACACAATTGTAAATTATATGAAATTGCACTGCTCACACTAACATACTTAATGCTAAGAATATATATGTTGTTAGAAAACTGACTATTTCTGTATGTAATTGCTGATATAAATCAGTTGGTATGGTAACAGCTCAATTGCATCGAATAACTAAGTCTGTTTTTCTCTTCTAGTGAATGGCAACACCCATTTACAGATCATGCCCAAGACTTTAATGCCTCTTTTCAATTGTTCCTGCAAGTTGAAGATCTTGGAAATATGCACATATGATGTGAATCAGCTATTATCTTACTTCAAAACATGTTAGGTGGTAATAACAAAAGATGATGATTTCAGTTTTTAGTGCCCCGTGAATTAAATCAGTCATATAATTACAGCAAGGATACGGTATTCCCTGATTATATAGTACATCTTAGTGTTAGACTAAAAGTTATTTAAGAAACTGGCCACAATCCAACTGGGGAAGAAACTGGCCACAATCCAACTGGGGAAGAAACTGGCCACAATCCAATTGGGGAAGAAACTGGCCACAATCCAACTGGGGAAGAAACTGGCCACAATCCAACTGGGGAAGAAACTGGCCACAATCCAATTGGGGAAGAAACTGGCCACAATCCAACTGGGGATAAAAAAATGTTTCTTTGAAAAAAGAATTTTCTCATTCAACAGATACAGTAGCACCTTGTGAGATGATGCATTACCCATAATGCACATGTTTTTGGTTTCGATGTGAGAATATCAGGAACCTATGCAGTTATGATGGCGTATGTATGTGTGAGTGTGTGTGGCGTGTGATGCCATATTGTAAATATGGTATCTCAAGACAGTCAAGTGGATTTATGTCATTTTTGTGCAGAGATAGCCCATGGTCTGTAGATATGTCCTGCAGTTTTTCGTGGCGATGTCCTTCATATTAATCAGTAGGAGGGATTTAATATAACAATTTAGAAATAATATTTTAACAATCACATTTGTTTTGCTTCCTATTTGGAATAATTATGATGTTAGCTGATGCGTTCATGTTCATGATACAAAAACGTGGAATTTCATTAATATGCATAGTGGGCGGGGCTTTATAAGATTTTGCCGAAAATACCTTGTAAACAGGATATCTCAAGAACGATGCACTAGATTTACACCATTTTCACGTGTGGTACACAGATAGCCAATAGTCTGCAGATGTATCGTATTATTTTGGTGATGATTAATAAATGGGCGGGGCTTGAAAAAGAGATAAATGAGCAACTATATGTATGTTTTGTGTCATACTGGGCATGATGATATTGTTGTTTATTGTGTACATGCTTGTGTTATCAAAAGATGTCATTAATATGCATGGTGAGCGTGGATTATGTGAAAGTGATTGTAAACACCATATCTCATGAACAGTATACCAGACTTATGCCATATGTGGTACACAGATAGGTTATGGTCATTTACATATGTTCTAATGTTGTAGTAGTGATGTCATGAATATCAATGAGTAGGTGGGGCTTACTAACAAATTCTTGAAATAGGATAAATGAGCAACCATTTTTGCATCATACTTTATTTCTATGATAATGTTAATTTTCATGCTAATGTTGTCAACATGTTTTGGTGGGTGTGGCTTTAGAACAAATTTCATGGAACTAATATTTCACATGCAATGACATGACTAATATCAAACTTGCAAATCAATCAGCTTATGAAAAAAGAACCACAAAACCTTTTGGTTCTGGTTAATTGCTTTTGTGTGTGTGTGTGTGTCTTGCTTGCAATGATATTGATTGAATTGAGATTCTTTGCTGAAAAGACCTTAAAACAGTACATTCCTGACATGAATAACAATTTGAAATATTTGTGCCTTGCATCATGGCATGAAAGGAATAAAGACAATGGAGCCTCTCATCTAAATAGAACTTAAAGTCAGGAGTCTTCATACTAGAAAATTTAAACAATTAATGAATCTGCAGTGAGTTTAACATGTGCATGTTTTTTTTTAAGTTGAAGATCAGTTCAGTGGTCAAGCATGTTTATCTTATATCAAAGAAGACTTTAAAAGAAACAAAATGGTGAAGAAACCATTTACAAATCTTATTGCGTAGATATTGAAGTTTAAAGCTGTCTTATCTTTGTAGAAAAGACTGTTGTAAAAAGTCTACTATGGAGGTTGGTGCCCTTTTCCTCACATCCTTATTCATTGTTAATGTATTTTAAAGAAAGCATATTGAACTTGTTTCCTATTTCCTTTATTTTCCTTTAAACTTTCCCCATGTGGTAAAATATAATTATCCTTGCATGATTTTGTTCAACTACTTTCCTGACATATCCAATGGTTTTAAAGTCACAAAATCGAATGACAAAATAAAATAGAATACATAAAGAATTTGAGGAATTTGAGGCAGTGACACATTCACAACTAGTCTAAGTTTAGTTGTTTCTATACAATTGATACCAAAATTCAATTTTAGATTACTTCTTATTACAGAGTAAGATTTTTGAATGCTTTCTGCACCATTTTATTTCATTTGAAGTCCTCTTTCATATCAGAAATATTTAAAATACACATCAAATCCTGAAACACAAAATCAATAACACCAAAATCAATAACTACAATATTATTTTTTGAGAACTGATTGGCTCTCACTTAAAGGTTTATGTAATTTATTAAATTATTGATTTCTGTCTTTTGTATCATATTTATGTTCTTGAAATTTTCAGAAAATTTATAGAAAATAACCTGTACATAGAGCTTTTTCTGAGTGTTTTAGGAAAAATACTTTTTGCATACATGATGTACTGTATCAGTTATTCTGAAAAATGATATGAAAATAGATTGCAAGGCGTCTCAAAGATTCTCCTCTGCTGTCAAGCATACTTTTAGAAATTGGAAATTATTGTTCATATCTTCAATCAGCACTGGACAATACTGTAGGTGACGATAAAAGGCCTTGTAAATTGACATTCTCTCATTGAGAGGAGGAGGATGCTTAAGGGGGAACCTTCAACATAGGTGCTATAGATAACATATATCAGGCAGCTTCAATGTGTTTGAGAGATACACACAGGTGCTATAGATAACATATATCAGGCAGCTTCAATGTGTTTGAGAGATACACACAGGTGCTATAGATAACATATATCAGGCAGCTTTAATGTGTTTGAGAGATACACACAGGTGCTAGATAACGTTTATCAGGCAGCTTTAACATGTTTTAGAGATACACACAGGTGCTATAGATAACGTATATCAGGCAGCTTCAATGTGTTTGAGAGATACACAAAGGTGCTATAGATAACGTATATCAGGCAGCTTCAATGTGTTTGAGAGATACACACAGGTGCTATAGATAACGTATATCAGGCAGCTTCAATGTGTTTGGGAGATACACACAGGTGCTATAGATAATGTTCATCAGGCAGCTTCAATGTGTTTGAGAGATACACACAGGTGCTATAGATAATGTTCATCAGGCAGCTTCAATGTGTTTGAGAAATACACACAGGTGCTATAGATAATGTTTATCAGGCAGCTTGAATGTGTTTGAGAGATACACACAGGTGCTATAGATAATGTTTACCAGGCAGCTTCAATGTGTTTGAGAGATACACACAGGTGCTATAGATAATGTTTATCAGGCAGCTTTAATGTGTTTGAGAGATACACACAGGTGCTATAGATAATGTTTATCAGGCAGCTTCAATGTGTTTGAGAGATACACACAGGTGCTATAGATAACGTATATCAGGCAGCTTTAATGTGTTTGAGAGATACACACAGGTGCTATAGATAATGTTTATCAGGCAGCTTTAATGTGTTTGAGAGATACACACAGGTGCTATAGATAATGTTTATCAGGCAGCTTCAATGTGTTTGAGAGATACACACAGGTGCTATAGATAATGTTTATCAGGCAGCTTCAATGTATTTGAGAGATACACACAGGTGCTATAGATAATGTTTATCAGGCAGCTTTAATGTGTTTGAGAGATACACACAGGTGCTATAGATAATGTTTATCAGGCAGCTTCAATGTGTTTAAGAGATACACACAGGTGCTATAGATAATGTTTATCAGGCAGCTTTAATGTGTTTGAGAGATACACACAGGTGCTATAGATAATGTTTATCAGGCAGCTTCAATGTGTTTGAGAGATACACACAGGTGCTATAGATAATGTTTATCAGGCAGCTTCAATGTGTTTGAGAGATACACACAGGTGTTATAGATAATGTTTATCAGGCAGCTTCAATGTGTTTGAGAGATACACACAGGTGCTATAGATAACGTATATCAGGCAGCTTCAACTTCTACTTCCATGGAAATTCTGAGATATTGCAAAAGCAAACACCTAATGACTATTTGCAGTCTGGGACACCTTCAACTAATGACTTGGACACATTGATAAATGCTCTGCATATGCATCATGAATTTATTGCTTTACAAACTGCATTATGCATTTATTAGGTTTAATATGTCTTTTTTATTCTTATTTCTACAATCATCTTCAATGAAGTGGAGGCTGGTGCAATAAATGGCTCATTTCTGCAACTTCTGATTAAAGTGTATAACACATTGTTGGTGAAGTGTAAAATTTATTCCAAAAATTTGACATATAATGGATTGACATTACAGTCATCAAAAGTGTTACTCCATGTGTGTACATTAGTGCATTTAGTTCAGTGTTTATGATTGAATGCAAATATAGGCTAGCTGTCAGTAGGAGTTTAATATATTTGAAATATTATTGTATTTTATTTGGAAGTGAAGCATTTTGCTCAAAGTGCTTTGCAAAGAGAATGGATAATATCACATACCTACTTGTTGCTCACATCATCCAACTCATAATATTACTATAGTACATCTAGAGTAAGTTAAATGTCCCAATTAAATATAAATTAAATCATGGTCAAAGCATGTTCTTTTAGTTGTAATTGTTTTATTAATGATTCCATTTATATGATTACCGGAGTTGGAATTAATTCTGAATAAATGCATCAAAAATTTAGAGCACATATTTACCACATGCTGTATACTGTTGTTTACTCAAGAAATCTATGAAAAAAAGATTTTTTTTTTTCTCCACGATTTCCCGATTTTCCCAGGCCCATATTTTTTCTTCTCACAAGTTCCTGATTTTCCCACCGCGGTTGTAACTGCCGGAACAGTAAATTTATTTCCAGCTCTGGTGGTTACTATCCAGTGTAAAAGAGCACTCGTGCTTACTATCCAGTGTAAAAGAGCACTCATGGTTACTATATAGTGTAAAAGAGCACTCAACTAGGGTTTATTTCCAGCTCTGGTGGTTACTGTCCAGTGTAAAAGAGCACTTGTGGTTACTATCCAGTGTAACAGAGCACTGGTGGTTACTATTCAGTGTAAAAGAGCACTCAACTAGGGTTTATTTCCAGCTCTGGTAGTTACTATTTTGTGTAAAAGAACACTTGTGGTTACTATCCAGTGTAAAAGAGCACTTGTGGTTACTATCCAGTGTAAAAGAGCACTCACATAGGGTTTATTTCCAGCTCTGGTAGTTACTATTTTGTGTAAAAGAACACTTGTGGTTACTATCCAGTGTAAAAGAGCACTTGTGGTTACTATCCAGTGTAAAAGAGCACTCACATAGGGTTTATTTCCAGCTCTGGTGGTTACTATTCAGTGTAAAAGAGCACTTGTGGTTACTATCCAGTGTAAAAGAGCACTCTTGTTTACTATCCAGTGTAAAAGAGCACTCAACCAGGGTTATTTCCAGCTCTGGTGGTTACTATCCAGTGTAAAAGAGCACTTGTGGTTACTATCCAGTGTAAAAGAGCACTCAACTAGGGTCCCGAGAATGATTTAATGCTTCTCTTGCACACATTTGTACTAAATATCATCAATGCCACTAAATGTCACATTTTGATGTGTTTTCCATCAACATGGGTAACACATCTTGTATTCAACAACAGCGACAACAATAGGTCAAGATTAATATTTTTCAAAAAAGTCCACATAGATTTGCGAAGAGCAATGCAAGAACAATGCCCTAACATTTATTGAATGCTTCTTTTTATTAAAAATTGTGTGGGGTTTCTAACGTATTTATATTGATTTGCATGTTTGCATTCCTGCAGATGAATTGAATTCTTACGCTCCACAGCTGACCTGTGAATGTGTACTTTTTTCTCCTTATAACAAAACCTCAGAACAAAATGCAAGATCTTGCTTGCGTGCCTTCTATTTCATCGCCAAATGTGCAAGATGAAGTTCATTTGAATGTTTTTGTTGTTTTGCTTCTAAGAGCTAAAACACAACTTGATTGGGTCTCATTGCGTCTTTGAACGTTTAAATTTATTTTTAGAATGCTATGAGTGTCCCCAAGGTAAAGAGTAAGCATATAAATGAGTATTACATTTCACTAGAAGCACTATCAACTTGATAAAGACAATGCTCTGTGTTGTGATCTGAATGATAAAGATTGCAAATGAAATTGACAACTTCAATTGAAATGTATGTTGTGCCCTCAAGTGCAATTAAGTGTTCAGCTCTTCCAAGTACAAGTAATTTTTCTTACCTCACATCTCACTTCAGTGAGAAGTTTTATTTTAATGTGCTGCAGAAGATTGTTCAACCTTTGTACAAATTTTGAAATCTGTTTATATTTGACATGGAACATTACTGGGTTGGTTATATGTGTGAGTTATGTAATCAATAGTGTCACTGCTATAGTAGTATCAAATCTTTGCCATAAATCCATCAATCATATGGGCTTGTGCAGTATCAGTTACATTTTAAGTGTTTCTTGCAGTATTTTTTATCTGCCTATTTAAGTGCATTGCCTTTTTATTGTCTGTTTATTAGGACGAGATACACTCATAGCCATATGGAATCGAACTGAAATTGTGCTGGATTAGCCGCAAGAAAACCAACTGCAGTTTTAAAGAGGAAATAAAGCTACATGTATGGTAAGCTCATATATTTTACTGTCAGTTATTTATTAGTACAGGTAACATGGATTAGTCATGAATAGGTATGTTTCTTTGCACACAATTTGAAATAGGATTTTATGCCTGAAAATGTTTGCTTCAGAAAGAAAATGAAGAATAATGATAGAATAGCAGACTTGTAATACACATACACACTCAGCTTGAGCGCTGAAGACACAGACCACACAAATGAATCGCGCTGAAGACACAGACGACAAAAATGAAAGACAAAATCATGGGACATTTGTTTTATGCTTTCATAGGAAATCAGTAGGTCAGTGATGAAATCTCAGGTCAGTATTGAAATCTCAGGTCAGTGATGAAATCAGCAGGTCAGTAATAAAATCAGTGGGTCAGTAATGATATCAGTAGTTCAGTAATACAATCTCAGATCAATAATAAAATCAGTAGGTCAGTTACGGAACCAGTAGGTCAGTAATGAAATCAGTAGTTCATTTATGAAATCTAAGGTCAATAAATAAATCAGTAGGTCAGTAACGGAATCAGTAGGTCAGTAATGAAATCTCAGGTCAGTAATGAAATTTCAAGTCAGTAATGAAATTTCAGGTCAGTAATGATATCAGTAGGTCAGTAATAAAATCAGTAGGCCAGTAGTGAAATTAGGTCAGTAATGAAATCTCGGGTCAGTAATGAAATCAGTAAGTCAGTAATGAAATCTCAGGTCAGTAATGAAATCAGTAGGTCAGTACTGAAATCTCAGGTCAGTAATGAAATCAGTAGGTCAGTAATGAAATCTCAGGTCAGTAATGAAACCTCTTATATTTGAAATCAATCAATTCACTCATATTTAATTTGGGTGCCGTTTGTGAGGAATCTCTTTACAAGCTATTTCTGTGAAGATACGATTGAAACATTATTATGAAGTTACATCATTTATGGGTTGGTTAATGTTATTTATTGTAAGTGCATAAATGAATCTCACAGCTCATCTTTTTTGTGCAATATTCTTATATTTCACTGTTTTGAACCAATATTACAAGTTGTAATATGATTTGAACAACAATTTTCCACAAGATATTTAAGACTTTAGTATTACTTGAGGCAAGGTACGGTAGTAGTATCCCTCAAATTATCACATGGTTGACAATTGTGAAATGCGGCGTGTAAAAATTGTCAAATTTACTGTGTAAAAATTGTGAAATGCGCCGTGTAAAAATTGTGAAATGTACCGTGTACAGGGAATGTTAAACCTGCATTCTAATATTGAAGCATAAAAAGCTATTTTGTATTGATGCAGCATACCAAGTGTTAAGATGAATGCATACTGTAGCTGGAAAGGTCAGAATGAATCAAGCCTTGTTTTGCTAATTGAAATATTTGTCAGGATCATCAAAGTGTCTTCCAGGAGCGAAAAAAGCCTGCTCCCTACTTGGAGCAAAAATGATCTGCTCCCTACTTGGAGCAAAAATGCCTGCTCTCTACTTGGAGCAAAAATGATCTGCTTCCTGCATTGGAGAAAAAAAGCCTGCTCCCTACTTGGAGCAAAAAAGCCTGCTCCCTACTTGGAGCAAAAATGATCTGCTTCCTGCATTGGAGAAAAAAAGCCTGCTCCCTACTTGGAGCAAAAAAGCCTGCTCCCTACTTGGAGCAAAAAAGCCTGCTCCCTACTTGGAGCAAAAATGATCTGCTTCCTGCATTGGAGAAAAAAAGCCTACGCCGTACTTGAACCAAAAACAGCCTGCTCCCTACATGTAGCACAAATGACCATGGAGCAAAAAAAGGCTGACTTCCGTCTTGTAGCCCCAGGGAAGGGAGGGGGGGGGAAACTTCCATATGTGAGGTATATATACATCATCATGTCGCCCGAGCAGTTGCCTTTTTTCAGAATTTTCGTAGTGCAGGTATAAAAAATCCAATCTCTCCTACATACTGCTGGTCACAATTTTTTGTGTGATTATTTTCATACTGCAGGTATCAAAAATTACTTATTTTCGTACTGCAGGTATTATATTATAAATCACCTATTTTTATACTGCAGGTTTAAAAAAATTACTTACCTACGTACTGCAGGTATCATATCATTATTCAACTTTCTTTCATACTGCAGGTATCAAAAGGTCACTTATTTTTGTATTGCAGGTATATTATAAATCACTTATTTTCATACTGCAGTTATCTAAAATCACTCATTTTCGTAGTGCAGGTATTAAAATCATAAACTGTCATACTGCAGTTATTAAACAAATATCAATTTTTAAATTATGGGTGGTACATACCTACCACTTTAGTATGGAAATCTCCTTCTCTCTTCCCCCTCTCCTCACCCCTGCCCCCTTCCGGGCTCGGAACAAAGAAATATTCTCATTCCTTGGATCAAATATGTCTCCTCCCTGAAGAAAATTGTGAGCTTCTTACTTGATAGAGAATGAGAATTCATTGAATTCACCATCAAGAAAGATTGATCAAACTAATGTACTGTACTCTTGATTTTCTCCTGGTTTTAATGTACATGTAAGCTTCTGATGAACAGGCACTTCTTATGTAATACTTACGTACCATCTCAGCCATACTGACACTGATGGAAATAAGCAATTAACTGATCCAATCAATGATTTACCTTCCGAGCATAAATGTTTTTTTGGATGAGATGGACTTGAAGTTTGAAGCCCTGAGGACTGTGATTGAATTCTAACAAATTCCTGGAAAAAACAAATCTGAGCAATGCACTTTTTTTAATTTCTGTTTTACAGTACTTAGTAGCAATAGAGCACTATCCCATTTGTGCTTATTGCTATAATTAGTTCCGCTAGTGAAGGCAGATTATGATGTGTTTGCTAACATTTGTTATAATCTATTTGTCAATGTTCAACATCTTAATAAATTATGCGTGGTGCTTATCATAGCATCTTACTTCGGCAGCTGTCTGGTCAGGAAACTAACTGCTGGCATATGTGCTTTCATATTTTTTTTTTTTTTTTACCCTTTTCAAAAGACAGTTACAAATACTTCACACAATCTGGATGCTGAAAAAGATTGTTGTTTTGTACTGTGAAGCTGGAAGACTACTATTCTTTTATAGGGACCAGGGGTGGCAGAAGATGTTTGAATCTGGGGGCACAGAATTTGAGGAGCACTTTACCACTTGAAGTATTTTGCAAACATGTACTGCATTATTAGAGCTTAAGGGGAAAATATGCCCCCTTCACACCACTTGAAAATTATATTGGTCCGAAGATTACTGGTAAACTTTTTAAATCTGCATTTACAAAATGTTTGTTCAACATATATGTATATATGACTAAAATTAGGGAAAATAGAAACATTTCATACCAAGATCTACAACAATTGGGAATGTATAGATCATGAGTCCTGAAATTGGAAAGATTTAGATCATGTTTTGTCAATGTGCTGGTCATCATTCTGAATATTGAATGATGCCTCAAACAATGTGAAAAGCAATTAGTAAGGGGTTCTTAGAATAGTGCAGGAGGAATATCATCATTTTCTCAGTTGCTAATTTCAATTATGCTACAGCATTGTCTATACTTAATGGCTGGGAATAGTGTGCTTATTAATTAGTTTATTTGCATACCAATAGACTTCTGTACAAAATGTTTTACCTGAGTTCATAACTTAAGTTATGAATGATGAACATTCATGTAACTCAGCACAGGGATAGAAGACATTGGTACTGTTCAATTGAGCATGATTGAGGGGTTGTGTGTGCATTCTAATTAGCTTATTAGCATAACAATGGAAATATTTGTATCTATGATATCTCTGAAATTAATGTGGGTGTGAAGATTGTGTTTACACAAATGATCATATATGTAAAGAGCATCCCTCACAGAAATATTAGCTTGCAGCATGCTACCGACAAGCTAACAATTTTTAGCTTGCGCAAGCATGAAATGATTATATATGTAAAGAGCATCCCTTACAGAAATATTAGCTTGCAGCATGCTACCGACAAGCTAACAATTTTTAGCTTGCGCAAGCATGCTGCAAGCCTGCAGCAAGCATGCTACAAGCTAGTATTTGGAACAAATACTAGCATGCTAGCTTGTGAAAGCTAACATTAGCTTGCACAAGCTAGCATAAAATATTAATCTTGAGCAAGCTTGCAAAATGTTTTGCTTGCTTGCTTGCGCAAGCTTACAAATAGTATTTGCTAGCTTGCGCAAGCTAATTTGTTTCAAAGACTAGCTTGCAGCATGCTCGCAGCACACTTGCGCAAGCTAAAAATGTTAGCTTGTCGCAAGCCTGCTGCAGGCTTGCCTACGCAAGCTAATAATTGTTAGCTTGTCAGAAGCATGCTGCAAGCGTGCTGCAAGCTAATAGCAAACTAATAGCAAGCTAATACTACTGTAAGTGATTGTCTACACATAGACATAGGTGGGGTGTAATTTGCATATTAATTAAGTTATTTGCATAAGAATAGACTCATACAAAATATTTATCCTGAGATAATTCCTTGGTACAGCAGTAGAGGGCATTGGTACTGTTCATTTGAGATGATTGGAGGAATGTGTGTGCATACTAATTAGCTTATTTGCATAACAATGAAAATATTCATATCTATGATATCTCTTAAATTAAAGTGGGTGTGGGGACACTTTTGTCTAATCTATGTTACTTTAAAAACATGCAATTTTGCTAATTGTAAAATGAGAAAATCAAAAATATATTGCAGGTGAGACTTTAACTTGATATTTTTAGTTACTTTAAGATTCTAAATGCCAAACAGTGTTTGCTCAGTGGATAAGTGCACAGTATACACTGTAAATACAGTATTAGTATCCTGGAGATAACAATTTGAAAAGCTGTAAAAGCATCAATTTTGAAAAAGCTATAAATTGACAATGTCTATGAATTACTCTTCTCGGGATCATTTTGGCAAAGGTTGCCAACATTATTGGATGTATTCTTTGCCTGCTCTTTAGAATGTATACAGTACGTTATGAAAGTATACAGTGTGTTATGAGTGTATACAGTACGTTATGAATGTATACAGTACGTTATGGATGTATACAGTATGTTATGAATGTATACAGTACGTTACGAATGTATACAGTACGTTATGAATGTATACAGTACGTTACGAATGTATACAGTACGTTACGAATGTATACAGTACGTTATGAATGTATACAGTACGTTACGAATGTATACAGTACGTTATGAATGTATACAGTACGTTATGGAGTATACAGTACGTTATGAATGTATACAGTACGTTATGAATGTATACAGTACATTATAAATGTATACAGTACGTTATGAATGTATACAGTACGTTATGGATGTATACAGTACCTTATGGATGTACTGTATACAGTATGTTCAGAATGTATACAGTACGTTATGAATTGTTTATAGTACATTATGACCAATCTTTAAAGGAACATCAATCCTGTTTGTTGAAATGCCAATTTGTACATATACTGCAAGCTGGTCATATAATGTGAGCACTCAGCACGGCAGAATGCGAGCACTCAGCACGGCAGAATGTGAGCACTCAGCAAGGCAGAATGTGAGCACTCAGCAAGGCAGAATGTGAGCACTCAGCACGGCAGAATGCGAGCACTCAGCACGGCAGAATGCGAGCACTCAGCACGGCAGAATGTGAGCACTCAGCACGGCAGAATGCGAGCACTCAGCACGGCAGAATGCGAGCACTCAGCACGGCAGAATGCGAGCACTCAGCAAGGCAGAATGCGAGCACTCAGCACGGGGCAGAATGCGAGCACTCAGCACGGCAGAATGCGAGCACTCAGCACGGCAGAATGCGAGCACTCAGCACGGCAGAATGCGACACTCAGCACGCAGAATGCGGCACTCAGCACGGGCAGAATGCGAGCACTCAGCACGCAGAATGCGAGCACTCAGCACGGCAGAATGCGAGCACTCAGCACGGCAGAATGCGAGCACTCAGCACGGCAGAATGCGAGCACTCAGCACGGCAGAATGCGAGCACTCAGCACGGCAGAATGCGAGCACTCAGCACGGCAGAATGCGAGCACTCAGCACGGCAGAATGCGAGCACTCAGCACGCAGAATGCGAGCACTCAGCACGGCAGAATGCGAGCACTCAGCACGGCAGAATGCGAGCACTCAGCACGGCAGAATGAGAGCACTCAGCACGGCAGAATGCGAGCACTCAGCACGGCAGAATGCGAGCACTCAGCACGGCAGAATGCGAGCACTCAGCACAGCAGAATGAGAACATGTTTAGTATACTATTTCTTCCTTACATATTTCGATAAGCTTGTCATTTCATCTTTCCCAGTATTTCTTCCTGTTCTGAATAAAAAGGTAGTATACAGAGGCAGCGGAAGGTTGAAATTATTGGGCCGACTATTAGACCATGTTCACGTGAAGTGTGAACCCAAACGACGTGGGGTCCAGGGACCCACTTAATGTTCCTGGTGGGGTCAGGGGTAAAGCCCCACTGGGGGTTGAGGGGGAAGCCCCAGAAGTTATGCAATTTTAAAATTTTGTAATGACTTTATTTTTGCATTTCTGACTGGGTTAACAACAATATTGTCATGGGGATAAATTCCTATAGGCCCTAGGCAGCCTTATTATTTTGAAGTTATGAACATCGCAATCATGTAGCCTATTCTTAGTAAAATTACACAATAACATACTTCTAACAGGCAAGTTACTGTATAATAGAGTATCATTTCGTAATTCTATGATGTACTGAATTATCAGATGATCTACCAACCTGGGAATTCGTTCTATGCTTGCGAAGCAGCAATAGTATACATCATGAAATCATTTGTTGGACATCAAAACATACATCAAGTATTTATTTGCACTTATCGGCCCACCATGGTTAGATGGTGGATTATCAGAACTTGCCAAACAATGGAATGTGTGTGTATTTAGCTACAGCGAACTAAGCACCGTGTACTGAGGCTATTTTGCAATAGTTTTTTTTTTGTAAAATATTAATTATGAACTCTTCAGAAAACGAAGAGGGTTCGTTAGTTATACATTAGAAAATCATAAGTGAAATAAGCCTAATAATAGAGCCATAATTCCGATCTAGAAAGTGTGGGAGACATGGCCTCTCTGAGGGAGGGGTGGGGGGAGCATTTCATGCTAAAAATGGTAGGGATGTGCACGCCATCAATCGAAAACCATACCTGCAGTATGACAGTTTTTTTATACCTGCCAGTGGTGTAGTCAGCATTCAAAAAATGATGGTGGGAGTTCTAGACCTCCGCCTTAAGATGAAGTGTTCAAATTTAGCCCACTTTTGAGGGCAATTTTGTTTTGGAAAAGCAAAAAATATATAAACTACAAAAATTATCCCAATTTGTGCAAATTTCTTGAAAAAAATGGAGGGTAAATAAAGTAAAACCTGCAAATGTTACATTAGGTAATGAGGTCACTATTTTGCCTATAATCTGGTGTCATATATCTGTCATCTTTATGGCTATATGGCTAATGTCAATTTTTTTTGTCTATCAAATATTTGAACTGTTGAGAGAATTATCTTTTAACTGATACTCAGTGGTCGAATTTCACATTTTTCACCACTGTTTTACGAAACTGCTTTCTTAAGAAACACTGTTCCGGATCAAATTTCACTGTTCCAACATTATTATAACAAGCAAATTCCTTGCTACAAATTGGACTTATTGTACACCTTCTTGTCACAATACATTATTATCAATAACAAGCAAATTCCTTGCTACAAATTGGACTTATTGTACACCTTCTTGTCACAATACATTATTATCAATAACAAGCAAATTCCTTGCTATAAATTGGACTTATTGTACACCTTCTTGTCACAATACATTATTATCAATAACAAGCAAATTCCTTGCTTTAAATTGGACTTATTGTACACCTTCTTGTCACAATATACCTGTAAGAGAAACAAGAAATAAATAGTTTAAAGTTGTGGGTGTGCTATAGAACCTACTAGGAGAATAGGTAGCTCAGATGGCAGAGCGCACAACGGAGATGTTGGAGGTCCCGGGTTCAAACTTGATTTTTCCACAGCTATGCAGACAGATACGCCAAACATCAAAGGGGAAGTATTTCATCTGCAGCTCCTCCTCTTTCAGCTGTTAAGAGAAGTGACAATGGTTGAATGGCGCACACCGTCCTTTGGAGGGGACGTTAAGCTGTTGGTCCCTACGTCAGGACAGTCACCCCTGCTTGGTTCTCTAAACACTATTCAAGAAGAGAAGCATGGAAACACGGTGTTCATGCATTTCCCGTCCTGGCCCAGTCAAGTCAAAGTTCATGTGCGCCAATTCATTGGCAGCCAGATAACTTGACTGGAGGCACTGTGGTCTTTATGTAATGGTGCGGTACAAAATCCTATTGTATGTATGTATGTATGTATGTATGTATGTATGTATGTATGTATGTATGTATGTATGTATGTATGTATGTATGTATGTATGTATGCATGTATCTAACCTTTACCCAGAAAGTTAAAGCAGTGAGCTCCCATTTCGTGCCATGCATTCTTACAGCACATGTACGATTCTTTTCCCTTGAAGGCACTCTAAATTTGACAAAACATTGATACAATGGAAAGGAATACAAGCTTCACAACAGGATGTCAAGGTCTTGCTCTTAAATCTAAACTTGAATAGGGAGATGTTTTCTATGAAAGATAGCATCTGATCAGAAGAACTGGAGCATGAGAAGAATTCGTGTTACACCTTAAGTGTTTTTGTTAGATCTTTTTATAGCAGGTGGGAGAAGAGTCTGAGATGCATATCAATGAGTACTTGCTCACACTGGAGACTATTAGAGCCAGTTGCATAAAACAACCAGAAAATCAAAATGTTTAGTGGTTCCGATCATAACCAGGACAGCACAGGGGGCAGGTGACCCCCCCCCCCACACTTTTGTCAAGAGTTTAAAAAGTGCCCCTTCTCAAGGAGGAAAGGTGCCCTTTTTCATAGGAAAAAGTGCCCTTTTCGCAGAAGGAATATGCTCTAGCTTTGAAACATCAGATTATATATTTGATCTTTTCATTGAACTGTTAAAGAAAGTATACACAAATTTCGTCCTGAAATAGACCAAAATTGTCCAATTTTACACACTTCGCGCGCATATAATATGTATTTATTATTTTCTTAAAGACACTGAAAGTTAATGTTGTGGACCCAAAAGCCCTTTATTCAACCTTTTTCTATATACCTGCCTACCCTTGATTTCCCCGATAATAATTTGTAAAAACTCTTTAAAATTACTGTGTAAGCCACTCCAAATTTTACGTGTGGCATGTTTGAATTGGACCTAGAGCAAAACTAACAATGAGGACCCAGGCCCTTGTTGTAGACTGACGTGCACTCCCTCATCTTCTTTTCAAAGTTCAACAAGTGCCCCTTTACAGAGATAACTCTAATTTTCTTTCAAATATGCCCCTCTGAGATTTTTCTACCCATGAGATAACTTTTAGTCACCGTTTATGAAAATTTTCTTCAATTTTCGGGAAATTTTATTCAATGTTTCGGAAATCTCTTTTCCTTCATTCTCGTGTAATTTTCGGAAACTCCTTTATTTTTGGGCAATTTTTCTTCGATTTTCGGTCAGTTTTCAGTCAATATCCATCAATGTTAATTTGGGAAATTTCTTTAAATTTTGAGAAATATTTCTTCAATTTTTGTTAAATTTTTTTCAATTTTTTGGGAAAATTCCTTCAATACCAGGAAAATTCTTTCAATTTTGGAGAATTTCCTTAATTGTCATGCAATTTCTATAATTCTGTGGGCAATTTTTCTTTGATCAATTATTGGGAAATGTTGTTAAATTAAACTAAATTACTCAATGATTTTATCAAATTTTGTTAATAATTTCCTGATCGAAAGGAAAACATGCAATAGGGAAGGTGAAATCCTTTCAGGGAGTACCTTTCTCTCTGCTCCCGCTTATAAGACTGCACCCTTGTCCCAATATGTTCCGTTAGTCATGACAAAACTGCTCATAAAACATGTTATCACATCATCCTTGCTTTGGTTTGACTTGCCCCCTTTCCCCCTCCCTTTTCTTCCCCCTCCCCCGACATTTTATCCTGGTCAGTTTTATTGACAAACAAAAGAAAGTAGCCATTTGCTACAAGGAGACATTTGCTACAAGGAGACATTTGCTACAAGGAGACATTTGCTACAAGGAGACATTTGCTACAAGGAGACATTTGCTACAAGGAGACATTTGCTACAAGGAGACATTTGCTACAAGGAGACATTTGCTACAAGGAGACATTTGCTACAAGGAGACATTTGCTACAAGGAGATATTTGCTACAAGGAGACATTTGCTACAAGGAGACCCTTTGCCACAAGAGATATTTGCTACTGGAGACATTTGCTACAAGGGGACCCTATTTGCCACAAGAGACATTTGCTGAAGAGACATTTGCTACAAGGAGACATTTGGGGACATTTGCTACAAGGAGACATTTGCTACAAGGAGATATTTGCTACAAGGAGACATTTGCTACAAGGAGACATTTGCTACAAGGAGACATTTGCTATGTGCAAGCAAACCAAATTTCAATAGTGGGACACCTTTAGTTTGGGGTTCGGAGAAAAATGATGGGAACCCTAGCCACTGACTAACTGAAGACTGTATGATGGGGACCCTAGCCACTGACTAACTGAAGACTGTATGATGGGGACCCTAGCCACTGACTAACTGAAGACTGTATGATTGGGAACCCTAGCCACTGACTAACTGAAGACTGTATGATGGGAACCCTAGCCACTGACTAACTGAAGACTGTATGATGGGGACCCTAGCCACTGACTAACTGAAGACTGTATGATTGGGAACCCTAGCCACTGACTAACTGAAGACTGTATGATTGGGACCCTAGCCACTGACTAACTGAAGACTGTATGATGGGGACCCTAGCCACTGACTAACTGAAGACTGTATGATGGGAACCCTAGCCACTGACTAACTGAAGACTGTATGATTGGGAACCCTAGCCACTGACTAACTGAAGACTGTATGATTGGGAACCCTAGCCACTGACTAACTGAAGACTGTATGATGGGGACCCTAGCCACTGACTAACTGAAGACTGTATGATGGGAACCCTAGCCACTGACTAACTGAAGACTGTATGATTGGGAACCCTAGCCACTGACTAACTGAAGACTGTATGATTGGGAACCCTAGCCACTGACTAACTGAAGACTGTATGATTGGGAACCCTAGCCACTGACTAACTGAAGACTGTATGATGGGAACCCTAGCCACTGACTAACTGAAGACTGTATGATTGGGAACCCTAGCCACTGACTAACTGAAGACTGTATGATTGGGAACCCTAGCCACTGACTAACTGAAGACTGTATGATTGGGAACCCTAGCCACTGACTAACTGAAGACTGTATGATTGGGAACCCTAGCCACTGACTAATTCAAGACTGTATGATTGTGGGGTATCATGTGTAATACATTCTGAAAAACCAAGTGCAATTGATTTTATGCAGTTGAGAAAATGATGAAAATCGCCCTGAACCATTTAAAAAAACCTTATTTGCTTTTAGTATTGTTTGGTACATTCAATATTCTGAATGATGATCAGTACATTTGACTTAACATGGTCTAAATATTTCTGATTTTAAGAATTTTTGCAGATCATAGTATAAACATTTACTATTTTCCCAAATGTGGTCCTATATATATCTTGATGTAATCAAGGATGGTTGTATATCCTTGATAATTGACAAATTTTTTTACTTGCAAATATAAAAAAAACGGGTCAAGTGATGGAAGGTTGAGCGTGGGGTATAATTACCCCTAAAGGTATAATGCTGGTAACATACTTTCAAAATATTTAAGTCCGAAAGTGCCCCTCAATTCCTGTACCCCCCCCCCCCCCTTCCTTCCCCACACACACACTTTCAAACATCTTCCGTTCCGCTGACTTTAAGGAATCTAAGGGTATGACATCACAAGTAGTCTGATTTTAGTCGTTTCTACACAAATGATACCAACCTTTAAACTTAAATATCTCCTTAAAGGAATAAGACTTATGAATGCTCTCTTCACCATTTTGTTTCTCTTGAAGTCCTCTTTCATATAAGATAAACATGCTTGACTGCTGAACTAATCCTTTAAGACAGTACTGTGAAATAATCTTTGTTTTAGCTAGTCATTGACCCAGATCATTCTCTGTTTAAAGGATTAGTTTAGTGGTCAAGCATGTCCATCTTATATGAAAGAGGACTTGAAAAGAAACAAAATAGCGCAGAAAGCATCGCAAAAGCTTTTTCCATTTTCTGCTCATAAAACATGTTATCACATCATCCTTGCTTTGAAAACCAGAAAACTAATAGAGATCAGATATATCTTGGAATCTGAGGCTTTGACATCACAACTAGTCCGATTTCAGTCGTTTCTACAAAAATGATACCAAACTTTAAACTTAAATATCTCCTTAACGGATTAAGATTCATGAAAGCTTTCTTCACCATTTGTTTCTTTTGAAGTCCTCTTTTATATAAGATAAACATTCTTGACCACTAAATTAATCCTTTAAGTGTTACTGATCAGGACCATGCTGTAGCTTGAAAATATACTTTAAATTTCATTTCATGTTTGGTTTGTAATAGCAATAATAGTGTAAAAATATTGTAGTACAAAGTAAAATTATGAATGTTGAAATTCAAAGTGCTTGACAACTTGAAATGTTTAATTATATAATAACAATTTTAGTTCAGTGTAGACAGGTCACCCATGTGCTCCCCAAATACTTCCTTAATGTCTGTAAAGTTAATCCCAATTTCCAACAGATGTTCCTGTTTTCAAAAACAATACTTGGGTTCGAAAAAGAAAATTCTGTAATTTCTTGGTGCTACTACTATGCACTGTGTATATGCTTAACAAATTTTTGATGCGTACATTCATGAATCAAGTGTTTTTGAATTGTTTGCATAAGAAGGGTGAATAATACAAATACCACTATTTACTGTAGATATGCATAGCCAACACATAATGCTGTTTTTACTTTTCAATGTTTAACTTTGTTTCAAGTACTGGAGGAAAAATCAATTTGATAAACAAATGCACATATGATATCATGACTGCTGGGACTTGAAAGAGGGAGGTTTGCCTCATAAGAATACAGCCAAAGTAAAGCGCATTTTGTATGACGTCACTATAACTTGGTTGATCAGCTTATCGATCCCTGTCCATTTGTACATGTGCGTTCATAGCGGTGTGTCAACTTGTGTGTGGGTGTGTGTGAAGATTCTATCGTAGTGCATAACATTATTACTATAGCCTACCATATACGGAAAACTTGTTCTTTCAACGTATTTGTCAGAAAGAAAACAGTGAAAGATTAGTAAGATAGCAATAGCAGTCATCAGATAAAAATTACCAAAAAAGGAAAATTAAAAAAAAATGATTCTGGCAGGAGTTAAAACTACAACTGTTGGTTAAAAAAAGGGGGAAGTCTGTTGCCTTAACAAACTCGGCCACAGGGATCAATACATAAGTGGGTTTTTTTAAATTCTTTATACCGTGAAATAACGGCAAACAAATCGTGCAGCAACTGGTTGAAATTTCAATACATAGAAGAAAAAAAAAAAATTGAATCAAGTTTTAAACATCGTTTCCGTATTACGATTTTTCCTCTTTAAAACTACTTAATGCATGTTCTTGTCATGAATTGATAGCTAAAGGGTAACCAGGGATACTGTAATAACTCCTTGGGGTAAAGTTGTCCATATCATGACTGTGGGGAATGGGGTAAACTGTGATTTTTCAAAATTCAAATTTCATTAAAGGTATATGTACAAGTAAATATTCAATGTTCATCACAAATTAGATTATGAATAGAATAGTCATTAGATACACACCTGTACTTTCTAAGTCCTTACTGAAAATCAGGGGTAGGGGTTTGTCTGAGCGAATAAACCCCTTTTGTTGAGAAAGTGCCCTTTTGAAATATGAAAAGATAATAAGCACCAGAATTTCAAGACATTTTTCCCTTCTATGTGAAAATGAACCCCCGTTTCAAATTCCTGGCTACGAGTCTGAATCATCAGATTTCTTTCTCCTTGATTAAGGTTTTGATAAAGATTCAAAACTTTATGGTTTTATTCAACTCAAATATTTAACTCAATTCAACAATTGTTGAAAAGCAATAAGCTAAGTAACACAATTCATTCCACAGGGATGCCACGATATGTTGATTATAGTGATATTCCTAATACCCAGACCAACATACTTGATATGCCATTTAACATGTAAACTGAATATTAAAGCATAAATTTAATAAACAGAATTGTATTAATATTTCAAATAAATGAGATTTCAACAGAATATTTGTGATTTCTTTGCTTCCTTTTCTCAACTCCAGTTTTCCAAAATTATAGAAATCATAAGATGCACATCACGATATGGGAATATATCGCAACAGTTTTCTCATGATAATCAATAACTGATTTACCCATATTGGGATAACCCTTAGTATTCCCTTTGTTATGTTATGAATCAGTATTAATTTCAGATTAAAAATGCTTAAATTGTCTGTAAATCAGGTTTTGGGACATTTGGATATCTTATGGCATATTTTCATGCAATTAAAGGTATGGACAGACACACAGAGGTAACACTAGCTAAATTGGTTGAAAATCCACTACAAAATATGTAGAAAGTAAAAAATGTCATCAAAATTGGTTAAAAATGGGCAATTTACAGCTTTTTGTGCAAATATGGGCAAATTTGCACATTTCTACATTACATATAAACGGGACAGTCTCTATTTTCTGATGTCAGTCTATTGTTTTTCACCCCCTGCCATTTCTCTTTGAAAAAGGAAGATCATTTGAATGAAGAGAATTTGATCTTTACCATACCCCAACCAACCTCAAGCCGGAGAAAGCATTTTGAACATTTTTGAAAAGTGATATTAAAGGAAGAAATATGAAGACAACATGAATACAAAAGTTTTTTTGGGTATTTTCCTGTTAATATAGTCAATTACAATATATTAAGAAAAATTCAAATTGGATTACTCATTTCTTGAAAATTTCACTTGTTTTTTTTAAATTCAAAGACGATTAAACTCGGAATTGGATGCTCTTTTCGGTGCATGGTTGAACGTATCACATATCTACCTGTCCACAGACCTTTAGGCTCAAGTTGTTGATCTTCTATGGATCTTCAAAACTACTTACACATCAGGAAATTTGCTGTTTGGGTGTCAAGATAAACCAAAGGTCGCTCGCCCTACTTGCATCCCTACACTTTAAGCTCAATTGACATGATATGGAAAGTGATACATATGATAAGCTTTTCCTTTACCTAAAGATACAGGGTTTTTACATGTATACCTACAGCATTTTGTGCACTTGAAACCCGGGAGGTTTGAGCTACAATTAACATATTAGTTTTTCAGAGATAAATCATTGAATTTATTTCTGGTATGACTTATGGAAAGTTAAACTCCAACCTCAAACTTATCTTAGTGTATCATTTTTCTAAGCTCTAAATAGATTTAAGAAAAATAGTGACATTTACGTACTGCAGATGAGATAAATCACCTTTATGAAATCAATCTTCATTGTTGCTAGCAAATGGATTTACTAGCTTCGAGGGAATAAATTGTGAAAAATATATATATTTTTTGATGCTGAATGTCAGAGCTTTAAAATGAAGTTTCTGGGAGTAGAATTAAGGTTTTGGTATCAAGTAAATTCCATATCAACAAACTTGCAGCGAGATTCGTACAGGTTTGATTTATTTTTCATTCGTTTATTATTAACACTGAACTCGGTAGAAATGTTTGTGACATGCATTGTACAGCTACAATGCTCATTAATTCATATAAACTGTTTCAGTTTTGCTTTTAAGTAATAATGATCATATTATAGAGTGCAATGTAACTGTTGTTAGATGACTAACTGTACACAGCCATCTTCGTCATAGGAAGCACATGAAAATTACAAGGTAAGCAGACATTTAGAATCATGAATTGGTAGAATAAATGTAGATGGATGTCCAATGTTTTTAAAAACAAAAGTGTATGATATGTTTAAGCATTGATATGTTGCATCAATACCAAGTTTCTTCTTTTCTTGTCAAGTCAAGACTCTTCATTAGTTTGGTTTCATTACAAAGATTGAGAATTAGCAATGATTCTCATCCAAGCTTTCCATGTCATCAAAAGCCTTTTACGATAACAGATAAGAGTATTATTTTGAATGTTTTTTTTTCAGCAATCAATTTGCAATGTTCGTGTTACAAAAATGCTATGTTGCATTGACTCCGCCAAAGAAGTTGGATGGAGGCTATATTTTTGCCTGCATTTGCCTGTTTGTCCGTTTGTGATCAACACATACATGTACATGTCAAGAACAAATGATTGGAATTGCTTAAAAGTGGTGTGTGGATTTGTAACTGCTTAAGGACGAAGTAATTAAAATTTGGGACGTGTTGGAACCAAGGGAGGGCAGAAACTGACGGGTGGATTGTTTTAGGGTGAGATTCATCAAGACTTAGCTTAGTTGAAACTTTACAATGAAATGTGGTGAACAATGAATGCATGCTATGAAAGAAAATCAAAACAATCAATTTTCTGGACTCAAGAGAAAAGAAAATCAAGTGGTTTCTGGTATAAAAGAAAATCAAAACAATTAGTTTCTTGCCTGAAAGGAAAATTATGGAATGTTAATCTTTCCTGATCATGGATGGAACTCAAATAGTGAATGCTTAGCCTCAATAAAACTTAAAGCAATGATATGCTCTCGGAAGAAACCGAGAATACGAAGGTTGATAATAATGAAGTTTTTAGAATGTAAATGGGCGATACAGATGTAAAGTGAGAATAAGATTCTTTGGGGATAAAAGTTGGTGGACGGTGGATTAGGATTACTGCAGTAGATTATATTGGGGATGAATAATGGACTAGGGGTGGAATTATGCACTCTATACAGCGCTCAAATTCTTCCTTTTTCTTCATCGTCTTGAATATTCAACCACTAACATCAATGTTTTACTCATGCTCTAACCACTAACATCAATGTTTTACTCATGCTCTAACCACTAACATCAATGTTTTACTCATGCTCTAACCACTATCATCAATGTTTTACTCATGCTCTAACCACTATCATCAATGTTTTACTCATGCTCTAACCACTATCATCAATGTTTTACTCATGCTCTAACCACTATCATCAATGTTTTACTCATGCTCTAACCACTAACATCAATGTTTTACTCATGCTCTAACCTACTAACATCAATGTTTTACTCATGCTCTAACCACTATCATCAATGTTTTACTCATGCTCTAACCACTATCATCAATGTTTTACTCATGCTCTAACCACTAACATCAATGTTTTACTCATGCTCTAACCACTAACATCAATGTTTTACTCATGCTCTAACCACTATCATCAATGTTTTACTCATGCTCTAACCACTAACATCAATGTTTTACTCATGCTCTAACCACTATCATCAATGTTTTACTCATGCTCTAACCACTATCATCAATGTTTTACTCATGCTCTAACCACTATCATCAATGTTTTACTCATGCTCTAACCACTATCATCAATGTTTTACTCATGCTCTAACCACTATCATCAATGTTTTACTCATGCTCTAACCACTAACATCAATGTTTTACTCATGCTCTAACCACTATCATCAATGTTTTACTCATGCTCTAACCACTAACATCAATGTTTTACTCATGCTCTAACCACTATCATCAATGTTTTACTCATGCTCTAACCACTAAGATCAATGTTTTACTCATGCTTTAACCACTATCATCAATGTTTTACTCATGCTCTAACCACTAACATCAATGTTTTACTCATGCTCTAACCACTAACATCAATGTTTTACTCATGCTCTAACCACTATCATCAATGTTTTACTCATGCTCTAACCACTAACATCAATGTTTTACTCATGCTCTAACCACTATCATCAATGTTTTACTCATGCTCTAACCACTAAGATCAATGTTTTACTCATGCTTTAACCACTATCATCAATGTTTTACTCATGCTCTAACCACTATCATCAATGTTTTACTCATGCTTTATTACACAATAAATCAAACTTTTCTATTCAATAAAACTTTCCTCCATTTTTCAAACTAACTTGTAGAAATGCAAAGGACCTATAAAAGAGCATTTGAAAATAATTGGGAAATTAATTCCCCCTTGCAGTGCAATCAATGACATGCTTCTGTGAAAGTAAATCAAAGATATACCTCTTCCTTTCCCTAATTTCAATAAACACTTATGATTCAATGCAGACCCCCTTAGATCAATTCATCTAAGTTTAAACCAATGATTTTTATTTTTGCTTTCATCCATGGATGGAGATTTGCACCTGGAACTGTTTGAGGTATCAGTTGCTCTTCTGGTTGACATTTGATTGAGGCAGTTAGTATTCTTACAAAAATGGTTTTGAGATGCCCTTTGAATTATTAATCATGGTAATAGCTTCAGAAGAACTACGTTAGTTATTCTCTAACCCTAAAGCTTCAGAAGATTAACTACAGAAGTTATTCTCTAACCCTAAAGCTTCAGAAGATTTACTACAGTAGTTATTCTCTAACCCTTACTAACCCTAAAGCTTCAGAAGATTAACTACAGTAGTTATTCTCTAACCCTAAAGCTTCAGAAGATTACCTACAGTAGTTATTCTCTAACCCTAACCCTAAAGCTTCAGAAGATTAACTACAGTAGTTATTCTCTTACCCTAAAGCTTCAGAAGATTAACTACAGTAGTTATTCTCTAACCCTAAAGCTTCAGAAGATTAACTACAGTAGTTATTCTCTAACCCTAAAGCTTCAGAAGATCAACTACAGTAGTTATTCTTTAACCCTAAAGCTTCAGAATATTATCTACAGTAGTTATTCTCTAACCCTAAAGATTAGGAAGATTAATTACAGTAGTCATTCTCTAACAGAGATCGCGTTAACGACAATTTTGTTGTATATTACGCCATGGCTGAATTTTTTTACGCTACAGGTTGTACCTGCGTTGTAAGATTTTAGATATAGCATGTGGAATTTTACGCCAGAGTTTTTCATTAACTTAAATAAAAATCATGAACATCTTACCTCTCTGATGTGATTTAAACATTTATCTCACACAAAAGTGATTTTGAATTACTCTTAGATAAAAGAAAAATGACACAACTACGAGACTAACGGCCGAATGATTCAACATGCCCGTATTGTTGTACATAAAAAACACATATAGGCTAGTACATAGGCCCTATGCATGATGTACGTACACTGTACAGTGTACTTGAAAGTTTTGATGTTATTTAGAATGCATGCAGGTTGTCAATTGTCAACGATATTATTAGCTAGGATTCTACTTTCCTCCTGTATTGTGTTGATCGTGTATCTGTGAAGTGATCACAATCTGCAAGTCAAGTTACTATACTGTATAGAAGTAGGCGTGTTCGAGATCCGAATAGTATATTATCGTTGACAATTGGTCAAAGTTCACTAAAACCTCATGAAAGTTTGGATACGAGAAACAAAAGTTTTTTTTAGTTTATTTTGGGATTGTTAACCCAAATTTCATGATTCAACAATCAACATTATACAAGGATTGGGTATGAACTTTTTCTTAATATTTTTTATGATAATAATAGTCCAATTTTTTTATGTTAAGTGCAATTTTCATTCACTTTAGCAAGGCAGGCCCACACAGGTGTGTGTGTTAACAATTACTTGTATGCTTCGCTAGCACACAGTGCCCTGTACATTACGCAATGCCATGTACATTACGCAGTGCCCTGTACATACGACAGGAAATTGACAAAATACGCCAAAATTCAAGGGCTTTTTGTAACCAAATACGCCAGTCAAAAAATTATAACGCAACCTCTGTTCTCTAACCCTAACTCTAAAGCTTCAGAAGATTAACTATAGTAGTTATTCTCTAACCTTAACCTTTAAGCTTTAGAAGATTAACTACAATAGTTACTCTAACCTTAACCCTGAAGATTCAGAAGATTAACTACAGTAGTTATTCTCTAACCCTAACCTTTGGGCAGTTATTCTTATGCAAATTTGGGTGGATAAGGGTTACGTGATGATGTTTTGCAGTCAATAGTCATTAATATCATGTTTGCACCTTTTCCAGCCAGCTGTGCATGGGAAATGCAATACATGATAATTTAGAAGTATAATCGTACCGATAATTATCAATTGGTATTTTGTACACTATACTTTCATGGAAGTTATGACCGACTTTCATAAGCAAGTTATTGCTGCAGGCACATACATATAACTGACAATTAGGGAGGACAAATTTAGCTGAAAACTAGATTTGATTAAGTTCAAAATAGACCTAGGGTTTTATAACCTCATTTGGCTATATGCCTATATTAGTGGCTTAATGCAAGTTATTGCCGACTGTTAGGTCTTCTGAGCTGTCAAGCAGATTTAGGCCTCCAAAAATTGTCTGGTTTTGTGCAATTACAATACAAGTTTTGCATTATAAAGTGGTGTGAGTTTCAAGTAGTTTATCGTCTTTTCTGTTTGTGATGAATTTAAACACGCAATCCACGAAGGACATTTTGAAGAGCATCTCGGCTGTAAAGATGAAGATGGAGAGATTGAATTCAGGTCAAGGCTGTTGCTTCTCCATCTCTTTCCCCTTTTTTGTAGATTGAGGAATTTATCATTCTTTAAATACATACTTTGTAAGAAATGTGCACAAACATCATTTGAAACCATGGAAACACAAGTCTTGCTCAGATATTGTTTAGGAAATTTGTTTTAATTTATATGGATTCTAAAAATGTAAGACAGGGGCTTATTTTCATTCACACTGATAAATGCAATTTCAATTTCAAGACAACAATTTCACAAGTCAGGATGAAACAACCTGCTTCCTCTAGGAAATAATCAATTAATATTTGAACCCAAGAAGGATAAAAGTTATAGGTCTGATTAGAAATGGCCTGGTTTTTGCAACCTAGAAATTGCTGAAGGAAACACTAGGTAGTTTGCAGTTTTAAATAAAATGTTCCTCATCAGGAAGTCTTGAATTATTGAAGGATGGAAAGTGAGGAGTACCTGCCATAGATCAACTATTTATCTCAGGTGACAGCTAAATAAAGTCTTCTGAAATAATTCATTGCTATTTTGCCTTTGGTATGTTTTAATCTAAGGTATATTTTCAATCTTCCATGCTTGATGTGAGATTGTCAGATAGATTGATAAGAATTTGATGTACTAGGCCGGTGAAAAAATGTACACTTGAGAAGTGATGGGTAGAGAGGAAAGGGTAATGGGCTTTCAGGGAATGCGTTCCACTAGTTTCGCTTTTTCATAGGGATGCACCACCCTGCCCTCCATTGTCTCCACCCTGCCCCTCGTTGTCTCCACCCTGCCCCTCGTTGTCTCCACCCTGCCCCTCGTTGTCTCTACCCTGCCCCTTCTTGTCTCCACCCTGCCCCTCATTGTCTCCACCCTGCCCCGTGTTGTCTCCACCCTGTCCCTCATTGTCTCCACCCTGCCCCACATTGGCCCCACATTGGCTCCACCCTGCCCCTCCTTGTATCCACCCCGCCCCTTCTTGTCTCCACCCTGCCCCTCATTGTATCCACCCTGCCCCACATTGTCTCCACCCTGCCCCTCATTGTCTCCACCCCTGCCCCTCATTGTCTCCACCCTGCCCCTCATTGTCTCCACCCTGCCACTCATTGTCTCCACCCTGCCCCTCATTGTCTCCACCCTGCCCCTTGTCACCACCCTGCCCCTTGTTGTCTCCACCCTGCCCCTCATTGTCTCCACCCTGCCACATATTGTCTCTATCCTGCCCCTCATTGTCTTCACCCTGCCCCTCATTGTCTCCACCCTGCCCCTCATTGTCTCCACCCTGCCCCTCCTTGTATCCACCCCGCCCCTTCTTGTCTCCACCCTGCCCCTCATTGTATCCACCCTGCCCCACATTGTCTCCACCCTGCCCCTCATTGTCTCCACCCTGCCCCTCATTGTCTCCACCCTGCCCCTCGTTGTCTCCACCCTGCCACTCATTGTCTCCACCCTGCCCTCATTGTCTCCACCCTGCCCCTTCTTGTCACCACCCTGCCCCTTGTTGTCTCCACCCTGCCCCTCATTGTCTCCACCCTGCCACATATTGTCTCTATCCTGCCCCTCATTGTCTTCACCCTGCCCCTCATTGTCTCCACCCTGCCCCTCATTGTCTCCACCCTGCCCCTCATTGTCTCCCCTGCCCCTCATTGTCTCCCTGCCCCTCAGTGTGTCCCCTGCCCCTCATTGTCTCCCCTGCCCCTCATTGTCTCCTCCCTGCCCCTTATTACAATCAAGCTAGGGGTTTGGCATGTACTGCAGGTTGCTTTACAGTGAGACCTTTTTATTTAATTTTAATAATTCAAATGCAAGAGTAAAAAGTGTTAATATACGGCTGCAGCCATTGTTTTTTCAGAAGTAAAGAAATTTGACATAATAGAATATTTAGCCATCCCAGTACTTTGAATGTTATTCATGTTTGATTTCTGCTGTGAGGCTCCTGTGATTTCATTTATGATCAGATTGAAATAAGTTTTATAAAGGGGTATGAGCAAAGAGTTGTAGCGTGAGCAAGATTGGATTATATGACAGTTTATTAAGAAGAATTGTAATGACAGTGTCGAGGGCAAATGCTGGATACACATTGAAGCTATTGCAGTAAATTGTGTAGCTCAGTGTATAGGTATAGACTGCATGCTCAGTGTATAGGTATAGACTGCATGCTCAGTGTCATCACAAATTAACTTAAATATAAAACAAAAAAAGGTAATCTTAGAAACAGACATTTTGGTGGGATATTTCACATATGTCATAATTTTAAAATAATGTGTAAGGCACAGACTTAATTGTAGTACTCGAGTATGTACTCGTACTTAAGTACACTTTTTGTACTCATACTCATCAAATTTGAAATTCAAGTACTCATACTCGTACTCTTGACCTCTACTCGTACTCATACTCAGCCTTTTGTACTCTTACTCATACATGTATATGAGTACGAGCTAGTACATACAAAATTTAATATATTTCCATGAATTCTTATCAGAACTTGTTTAAATCAAAATGATCATCTGTTATAAATAATTTTATATCCATTAACTTATATAACAAACATAGATTTCATAAATCGTCTTCCAGCATTGGGTTTCCATAATCAAAGTTACTAACATGTTAAATTAGAGGCAGCCAATTTAAAACTTAAACAATTTCTGGAGATTTACAAAATTGTAAATACGAAGCGAAATAAACCAGACCTAACCATCAAGCCCCGTGAATTATCGAAAAGTGTCAAACTTTAATGTGGCGTAATTCAGGAACTAAGGTGCTATCTTTCAGTCTTTAGGCCTAACATTTAATAACTATATTAGGCATTATTCTCTCTTTTGAGCAAATTTGCCACACACCCCCTTATGTACTTAAAGAATTAGGGTTCCTTTCATTTATCCAATGTGATTTTTTCTTTTATCTATATTATAGTTGTACTCATATTCAAATTGTTGTACTCGTACTCAGGAAATTAAAATGTGAATTACTCATACTCATGGCTTGAGACTTGTCTTCAAACTCCTACTCATACTCTTACTCATGGCTTGGGACTCGTCTTTGCACTCGTACTCAAGTCCATGTACTTGTACTCATACTCACCAAAATGTACTCAACTACAAGTCTGGTGTGGCACTTTTCCTAATTTACCTGATGTCATTTGATTTTCAGGCATAGAATTCAAAGTACAGTGTTTTTCTTTTCCTGTTATATATTTTTCTTTATCTGCCATTTATTATAAACATGGTGGAACATATTTCATTCCATCAAGTTTGTACCAAAATAAATCGCTCCTTTTCAAAATATCTTCTGGGTGTGTGTGAGTCGTTTCTGAACACAAACTTTTAGCTTTAGCGTGAATTTTATCACCTTCTCTCTGCAAAACACCATCTGCTAAGTCTTTAAGCATACCTTGTAAACCCATCTATTCACCACACAAATTTTATTGGCATAATTTCATTTCTGACAATAAGTGTTCACTTTGTTTGTGTGTTTAATGGAGTGTGCATGTTGTAAAATTGGGAATTTCAAAATAAACCACAATTTAAATGTAAACATTGTAGTGTAGAGTGAATTACCTGCATATAAAGTACAAATATTAAATATTGTTGTTGTAACTGTCAATTTCCTTCTTTGAAATATTACTTTTGTTCTGCACTGTCAATCAATAGTTGATTCAGATTCATAGCACAAAAAAGACTGATGGAAATAAGACTTGTTAGCACCAGTAGATCACTGTATGCTAATGGATAATCCTAGTAAATATAGGGCTCAAAGGTCACCTCCTGCTTTTCATTATTATATTGATACAAGCATAACAACTGGCAGGCCCTGAGAAATTGTGTCAATTTTGTTTTTCTTCACAGAATGTACCTTTCAGTATGTGACAGGATCAGAGTGATTTTCTTTCTTTTTAATAAGCATGCAGACAGACAAGAGTTGAAAGTGTTTGGTTGTAGGATAGTGATGTTGCTTGGAAGGCGGCTTTAGGATCCTTGTACACATCAAGAGTTCAGTTTCTACATTCATTCAACTCATTAAGGAAGCAAACTTTTGCATTTTTTCATTTTCATTTGTTTCTAGGAAATGGCACAGTGTTCAAATTGTAAAATTACAAATGCCTGAAGGCACACTGAGAGTTTGCATTCTCCAAGCTTAGGATTAAACTCAAGGATGGTTATTTGCATAGGTTGGCTCATGAAAGACTTTGTAGTAACAGGTTTGCTCGTGGATGGTTATTTGCATAGGTTGGCTAATGAAAGACTTTTTGTAGTAACAGGTTTGATAGAGCACCCTGAACAGTTCAATTGAAAGTTTCGGTTGGAAATAAATGCTCATCAGGGTTATTTAGCTATTCATGTATACACAAGACTGAATAAGCTTAACATTCTTACATGTAACCTTTAAAGGCCAGTTGTCGTCTCTAACATACAAGGTAAATATATTTCAATTCATGTGTTTTGATTAGTCGAAACACAATGCACCTAAATAAACAAGCCAATCATAATTGTTTTGGAATAAAATGTACGCCGCCACATTTTAATCTTGATAGATGGCATTTAAATAATGTTTCAGATAATGAAATGTGATCATCATTGTGAAATATGAGCCTATATTAAAGGCATCTCTTGAAATTGTTGTAATTTGTTGTAATTTTCTCTCTGGTATGAAATATAGATTTCTTGTTCTTCTTTCATGATTCAATACTTTTTTTTAAATGATCAAATCAATAAAGATTTATCATTCATGAAAAAATTCCACAGAATTCAAAACCAGCTAACCTTTTTGCAAAATTTGTTTTGGGGCATTTACAATTACTGAGATCCTAAAGTTGGGGATCATATGAAAATGTTATTTTTAACTTGCAGGTCATTTGAGAATGGACAGCTGCTTTCAATTTCATTGTGTGTTCTATAAATATATTCAGAAGTGAATGCCTCCATGATGGCAGCATCACTTCTAGTTTTCAATTTTTCCTATTGATCGCGAGAAATCTCTGAAGTTATTGATCACATATCCGCTGGACCGAACATATGGGCCTACTGTAAGAGTGATTATTTAATTTATCCAGAGAGTTATAAAACTAACTTTATTCTTGTATTTGATTGGTCTTAAGTTTTAAGGTCAAGGGTTTTCAGTTAAGCGGGAGTTCTAGTTTATTTACATACCAGCTTTCTAACAGCATTCTTTATCATACTTCAGTTCTGTAGTTAGGAATTTCAACTAGGCTTATTCTCTTTGTAAAGAGAATTTCATTGTGTGGTCTATAAATATATTTAGAAGTGAATGCCTCCATGATGGCAGCATCACTTCTAGTTTTCAATTTTTCCTATTGATTGCGAGAAATCTCTGAAGTTATTGATCACATATCCGCTGGACCGAACATATGGGCCTACTGTAAGAGTGATTATTTAATTTATCCAGAGAGTTATAAAACTAACTTTATTCTTGTATTTGATTGGTCTTAAGTTTTAAGGTCAAGGGTTTTCAGTTAAGCGGGAGTTCTAGTTTATTTACATACCAGCTTTCTAACAGCATTCTTTATCATACTTCAGTTCTGTAGTTAGGAATTTCAACTAGGCTTATTCTCTTTGTAAAGAGAATTTCATTGTGTGGTCTATAAATATATTTAGAAGTGAATGCCTCCATGATGGCAGCATCACTTCTAGTTTTCAATTTTTCCTATTGATTGCGAGAAATCTCTGAAGTTATTGATCACATATCCGCTGGACCGAACATATGGGCCTACGTTTATTATCAAAATCATGACAGATCGATTGCTCGCAATCAATAAGGAAAATTGGAAACTGGAAGTGACATTACCAGTACAGCGGCATTCACTTTCAAATTTATTTATGGGACGATACCTTTCCTTTAAGATATGGCTTATATCACACTATTTATTCACTATTGAAAAGGTTGGGTTTTAGATATACAGTAAGTAACATAGGCAACTAAAAAGGTTTTAATTAGTGGTCAAGTATACACATCTTTTGGGATAAAGGAACAAAGGTGTAATAGTAATGTTCAGAAATATTCAAGTTTTAAGAGATAAGGAAACCAGGAATACATGTCCTAATAGTTCTTGAAACTCTAAATAGGAATACTCCCATTTTTCATTCCAGAATATAATTGAAACATTTTGGTGAAAAACCCATGTTGATATCTTCTTCTATTTTTGAGTTACTTCATTTCAAATATTTCTCAAGTGTGTTGAAAAGCGAACCGGAGTGCAGTGTGCAATGTGATATCATACTTTTAGATCCAAGAACATTTTTTATGCATTTCTGCTCTTTCTAAATTATTGAATTTATTTTTATTTAATTATCGAGATGGAGTATAATTCATGCACATTACAACAACATGCATTGCCCATCTCATTAGGCACCTTACCCTTTAATATAGGCACCTTACACTTTAATGTAACAAATATTTTATTTTGGGTCCCGATGAGCTAGCATCAGGAACCTATGCGGTCATGATGATGTGTTTGTATGTAGTGTATGTATGTGTGTGTATGTATGTATGTGACGGTCAGCTTGTAAACGCGATATCTCCAGAACAATTTACTGGTTTCATGTCATATGTGGTACACATATTGCCCATGGTCTGTTGATGTGCCCCATTGCTTTTGATGGTAATGTCATGCATATTACGAAGTGGGCGGGGTTGAAAGTGAAAACCTTGAAATGTTCATTTTTTAAGAACCTTATGTCCGTTTTGTTTCACATGTGGTATATATTTATGATGTTAGCTGGTGTGTTTATGTTCATGATGTGAAAACGGTGAATTTCTTTATTAGGCATAGTGGGCGGGGCTTAATATGATTTTGCTGAAAAGAGCTTGTAAATACGGTATTTTAAGAATGGTAAACTGGATTAATGTAGTATGTGGTACACAGATAGCCCACGATCTGTAGATATGCCTTATTGTTTTTCATGGTGATCTCTTGCATATTAATGAGTAGGCGGGGCTTAATATAAAAATCTTGAAATGCTCTTATTTTGACAATCACATGTCTGTTTTGTTTCATATTTGTTTTAATAATGATGTTAGCTAACTAGTATGTTTGTTTTCCTTGTATAAAAACTTTGACTTTCATTAATATGCATAGTGGGTAGGGCTTAATGTGATTTTGTAAACAAAAAGCACAAGTAAACATGATATCTCAAGAACTATGTACTGGATTCATGCCTTGTGTGGTACACGGATACCTCATGGTCTGCAGATGTGCTCTATTTGTGGTGGTGATTCTTGCACATTGATAAATGGGTGGGGCTTAAAGTGATAAATGAACAACTGTCCGTTTTGTGTCATATTGGGCATGATAATATTGTTGGTTATTGTGTACATGCTTATGTTATCAACAGATGTCATTAGTACGCATGGTAGGCATGGCTTAATGTGAAAGCACTAAATGATGTAAACACCATACTGTATCTCATAAATGGTATATCATCAGATTTATGCCATATGTCGTAAATAGATGAATCATGCTTTGTACATATGTTCTAATGTTGTAGTAGAGATGTCATGAATACTAATGAGTTGGCGGAAGCTATACATTCAGTATTTTAGGGCTACTTTTCTTAAGTTTTATTTTCCTGATGTATTCATTTAATATTTTTTACTGTACAGGGCCAATGATTATTTACATAGATTTTAACACTGTATAAAGTGTAATAATAATAATAATGAAAAATTCTTGAAATAGGATAAATGAGCAACCACTTTTGCACCATGCTTGCTTTTAGAATGTTTTTAATTATGGTGCAAATGCTAATGTCAACATTTTTATTGATGGGCATGGTGGGTGTGGCTTATGAATAAATATCATGGAACAAATATGTCATGATATGCACTGACATATTAAACAGATAATACAAATTTAGCAAATCAATCAGCTTATGAAAAAGCATGGGAACCACAAAACCTTTTGGTTCTTGTTGTTTATATAGAAATACATTTAAAATCATGCAATGTTATTTTATGTCTGTAATTGAGGTACTGCGGCTACTTTAATGGTATATGGTCAAGTAGAAATAGCACATATGGGTTTACACTTGAATGTGTATATAATCATAAATTGTACAACGATTTCTTAGAAACTAAAATGAAGGAGGATTGGAGTTTAGATAGAAAACTTAACCAGAAGAAGATTGAGTTTCAAGTTGAGTCTTGAATTTTCAAAGATTGCAACAAATAATTGGGGCATGCTCAGAACTGCTAAAAAGTTCCCCATGAAAAATTACAATAAATTACACCGTCTATGTCTGATATTGCCAGTCAACAAACATTTGTTTCAGTTTTGTCTTTTGGTAATTGAATCAATATTATTATTTCTTTGATTTCCAAGATTTGTGGCATTCAGGGCTTAACTCTCTTGTATCCCTCCCGTTAATAACTCTCCTGCCTTTTAACCATCCCTTCGGTTAATTAATGACAAACAAGCGAACAGTTCACTGAGTGTAATGTGTTGAACTTTACACAAAGCATGCTCACTCATTGGTGGGTTATTAGCTGCAATTCGTCAAGTTAATAATCATCCATAGTACCTCGCTTCGAGAGCGACCAATATGAAGAAAGAAATTAGTTTGTCTTAGAAGCTTGTTGACTCTAGCAAGAGGAGATATTTGCTACTTTACTTTCGGGGGTGCCTGTACAGATTGGAGTTACTTAATTGCCTTTGCATGAATAAGCATGCTGAATATTTTGACAGTGGGCTTGTCTGTTTAGCTGTAATGGTTTCACCACTGTGAAGCAAAAGGTTTCACCATTATGCTGAAGTTGATCTCCTCTGCATGGGATATTGTTTGACAAACAAGAATTGAAAGAATGCACGGGAGAATACGTAAATGATTGTTGTTACACTTGCTGGTATTAAACTGACCTGTGGATGGGAATTAATTCTGATGATTTCTCTTCATTGGTGTTTCTTTGCATCTTGAGCAATCAAAAGAACATTTGGATTTTGTTATTAAAAGCAGCAAATGGAATGCATTTCAGCTTCTTAAGAAGTAAGTTACAGACTTTCATATTGATTTTCTCCTTTTTCCGGGACGCCACTGCTTTTTCTGCCGGTGGGTTTGTCTATTAATAAACCTATTGATTAGTGGTCTGTGGACATAAGGTAGTATTTAGCAGGAGAATTTATTGAACAACATGAAAATGATCAATAACTTTGAAATCAGCATTATTATGTAAATCATTTTGCAATATCTGAGGGGAGAATTGAAATTCTCCCCATTTGCGTTGCACTGTATATGGAAGGGGGAGAATTAGGTCCGTTGATATACGTGAGTGAAACGCATGGCTGAACTGCATGTAAGCTTGTCTTTTGTTCAGTTGTTGAATGACATGTGGTACACTTAAAAGGGCTACAAGATCCATCACAAATATACAATATATACAGAATAAAGCCAAATAAAAGGGAGCATTGCAGTTTATTCCGTTTATATAACTTTGTGTTGCAGAATATATGGGGGATGGGAGAATTGGAATTCTGCCCTTTTGTGTTGTGCTGTCCAGTATATGGGAAATAGGGGAATTAGATCCCTTGCGTTACACCTGAAATAAATTGACTTTATTCAGTCAGATGTATTCCACTGACCCGGATTTCCCTTCTCTAATACCAATGGCCGCGCAAGCCTTTTTTTAGTCTCTTTGAGATGGGAATTATTAGTTCAAAACTTGTCGAGAAGCTATATATATACTCGTAGAATTCTCCCCTCGCCCACAGTATAAGTGCCCGATATGTACGGGAGAGGGAAGAATTACACAAGTATATTTAACAGTTCTTGATATTTCTTTTGCGTCTCTAGTCCAGAAGCTTTATATATAGTAGTGTAATTCTACCCTCTCCCATACATATTGGGCACTTATAGTGTGCGTAAGAAGAGAATTTGACGAGTATATATAAATAGCTTCTCCACAAGGTTTTAACTCATAATTCCCGTCTCCAAGAGACCAAAATATTTTTTGTTTTGTTTTTTGATAGTCTACAAGGTAAAAGAAGGCTTGCGCGGCCATTGATATTAGAGAGGGAAAATTGGGTTAAGTGGAATACATCTGACTAAAGCCGATATCATTCACGTGTAACGCAAGAGGACCTAATTCTCTCTGGTGTTGCAGTATTATCATGATTATGTTATTGGAAGCCATGGTATTGGTGAAAGGAATGCTAATGGTGAAAGACTTTTGTGGTATCAACAATTTATTGGTGACGGGCACAAGTTTTCCACATAAACTCATTTGTAAACAGACCTGGACTTCCCCAGGAGGGACGACAAAGAACTAAATTGATCATGTGCTTGTAGCAAAGCAATACAGAATCTCCATATTAGACACAAGAGTGATGAGAGGGGCTGACATTTCAAGTGATCACCACTTGATAGGACCAGGTTTCAGATTAAAACTGAAAGGAAAACCGATAGATAACAAAGACATGTGACCCAAGTATGATACCATCAAGTTACAGCTAGCTAAAGCAGGTAATGTGTGATGTAAATTTGTGATCTGCTTAAGGTAAATGAAAGTGATACATTCTCCAATCTTTGTGAAAAGCATATACCTAATGAATGTGTACCCTAGTCATAACCATTAGTATATATATAGCTTGCCATGTCCAGTGTTGGGGGTATATCCTGGTATAGAACAAAATCAATAGTGCAGCACATAGTTTTGTATAAAACACACAAAAAGCAGAGATAAATTACTGGAAATTGTAATCAATTTTAAGGTGCATTTCTTGGATGACTGATTTTTGTGTGAAAACTTTGCCCACAAAAATGTGCATATGTAAGTCACATGTGCATTTTTGAGCTAATACATACTTGGCTTGCAACATGATACACACAATTATTGCACACAAATGGCACACATCAATTTCTATTAGGGAAGTTTTAAGTGTAAAATTAAGTAAAGGGGCCCTAATATGGCCTTCGTGATCAATAATTATTTAATGCAGCAAACATTTATACTCCTTGATCATGGCTCTACCTTGAGTCATATCTGTATATTTGTTGAAAACATTGAGGCTTTAGATTAAATGCTTTGGCATGTATGGATGTTGTGAGAAAATATAACTGCAAGTTATCAAACTTCAATATCATTGATTAATTAATCAAAAGCTATTGTTGTATTTTTTAATACAAATATTTAAATTTTCATGAGCATAGCAAATCAATTTACACTTTGCTCTGTGACTCCTTTTCGCAGGAAAAGGCTGGATTTAGCCAGGAAAAGGCTGGATTTAGCCAGGAAAAGGCTGGATTTTGAAATCTAAGCTTGTCCTGCCAAGCCAGGGCAGCATGACCCTGGCTTTTCCTGCCTAATGTGGATACTGATGAAAGGTGTGAGGAAAGGTGTACCGTTGAAAAGTCTGGATTTTGAAATCCCTGCTTTTCCTGCCAAGCCATTTGCTACTGCGTTGCAAGTTGCACGTTAGTAGTTCAGACATGTCTGTGTTTTCTTTATTTAACAATATTTCTTGAAACAATGAGTCATTCAAGAGTCAGGCAAGTCAGACTGAAAGTTGTTAATAGAACTAATTAATGAGCAGCCTGTTAAGGAATTGTCAAAAGTAGGGCCATAATATTAGAATATTAATAGATAAGCAGCCTGTTAAGGATTGTCAAAAGTAGGGCCATAATATTAGAATACTAATCAATAAGCAGCCTGTTAAGGAATTGTCAAAAGCAGGGCCATAATATTATAATACTAATTGATAAGCAGCCTGTTAAGGAATTGTCAAAAGCAGGGCCATAATATTAGAATATTAATTGATAAGCAGCCTGTTAAGGAATTGTCAAAAGCAGGGCCATAATATTATAATACTAATTGATAAGCAGCCTGTTAAGGAATTGTCAAAAGTAGGGCCCTAATATAAGAATACTAATTAATGAGCAGCCTGTCAAGGAATTGTCAAAAGTAGGGCCATAATATTAGAATACTAATTAATATGCAGCCTGTTAAGGAATTGTTAAAAGTAGGGCCATAATATTAGAATACTAATTAATAAGCAGCCTGTTATGGAATTGTCAAAAGTAGGGACATAATATTAGAATACTAATTGATAAGCAGTCTGTTAGGGAATTGTCAAAAGTAGGGCCATTATATGAGAATACTAATTAATGAGCAGCCTGTTAAGGAATTGTCAAAAGTAGGGCCATAATATTAGAATACTAATTAATAAGCAGCCTGTTAAGGAATTGTCAAAAGTAGGGCCATAATATGAGAATACTAATTAATGAGCAGCCTGTTAAGGAATTGTCAAAAGTAGGGCCATAATTCTCATTTGGAAAGTGTGGGGGGGGGGGGGCATAGCCTCATATCCAAAATGTGGGGGACAGGGAGAAAATTTTTCCCCAAATGTAGTGAAATAAAAAACAAATTGCTGAAAAGTGGGGGACATGTCATCCCGCCCTCCCCCCCCCCCTCCCTCCCCCGGGAATTACAGCCAAAAGCATCATTTAATATACAGATGTAAATTCAAACTGTTGTCATCTGCAGTTGATAAACTGAAGATTAATATTACCAAGAGTAAATAATTGCTACAGTACTAAAGGTACATGGACAGCAGGTATATATATAAGTGTAAGAGTGGAACATACTTCAATTTTTTTAAATAGCAAATTTAGATTTTGTGTCATAATCAAAAGCTGACTTTTTGCATGTTGAAAGCTTGTTATATATGTAGAGGATGATAGCATGAATCTTACTAATTTACATTTCTGTCCTAAATTTATCTCCTTTGAGTAAATGTGATATATGATTATTATTTTTTAAATTACATAGAAGGTAAGCAAATGTATGACTTTTCACATATTGCAAAGGATGAAACCAAAATATTAATAATTTGTAACAAATTTTGATGGGACTTATTGCTTGCCCATAGGTTCCACCAGTTGGTTTCACCAGTTGGTTTCAGCAGTTGGTTTTACCAGTTGGTTTCAACAGTTAGTTTCACTAGTTGGTTTCACCAGTTGGTTTCACCAGTAGGTGCAACCAGTTGGTGCTTTAAGCAATTCTTGCCTCTAAGTATCCATTAAGCCATGGAAGTAGAAGAGACTTCCATGATTACACACCAGTAGGTGCAACCAGTTGGTGCTTTAAGCAATTCTTGCCTCTAAGTATCCATTAAGCCATGGAAGTAGAAGAGACTTCCATGATTACACACCAGTAGGTGCAACCAGTTGGTGCTTTAAGCAATTCTTGCCTATAAGTATCCATTAAGCCATGGAAGTAGAAGAGACTTCCATGATTACACCAGGATGTGTTATTTGATCCCTGATTAAACATACCAGAGGTCACCAAGGTCAGACAAGATTGCTGATTCGATTCAATGCATGAACTTCCCAAAAAAGCGACGCAGAAAGTCAACATGTCCTGCAGCACTGTAACAAACTTGATTCTAAAATTGTATCTTAATACTGGGTAAGAATTTGGGAGATTCTGATTGTTTATTATTACATATTGAAGATATAGGTCAGGAAGAGTGGTCATTCCTCACCAGGGGCTAAATGCCAGGGGAGTATGGGGGTGTTACATCCTTTCTCTCCTTCACCCGACCCCCGGCACCCCCCCCCTCCACTTACAGTAAAGCTGTTGGTAAAATTGAAGACCTGTCGGTAAATTAAGGTCTGCGTCGGTAAAACTTCTATCAAAGACGATGAAAACTTTATCTAACAGATTGAAAAAACAAATATTATGGCACTCGTTCTGCGATTTTGGACCCATGACCTTTTTGTTTTTTGGCTTTTCAAAATTTTGTCAGTATAGCGACAAACTCTTTTTTCAATAAATTAGCAATTTTATACCCCCTTCCCACCCCCAATCAAAAGGGTCTACTAATGCCACTGTTCCTCACCCTTGTTTGCACTTGCTTAAAGGGTAGACATATTAATAGGGCCTATAAATGAATCATTACTAGCATACATTTCCTATGATTTTCAGATTTGTAACCAGGGAAGTGGTACTTCCCTCATGTAACTGGTACAGATGACATCTATTGTTGGGGCTTAGTATAAGTACTGTACTAATGAAATTAATGTTGGCTACAGAACAAAAATGTTAAGTACATTCTCAGAACCAGCTTGCTCAATTGCTCCCCTGCAGCTAGGATTTGCATTCTATTGCAATTCCTTGGTTCAACATATAAGTGTTAGTGGATTCATACGTTCATGTAAGAAGTGGAACTGGCCTGGGCAGGCAACATAGAAGAACAGATGTCTGTAAGTTACTTCTATGTGCATAGCAATGATTTTATATCATTTTAATGCAGTAGGGTATATGGTGTACCATGTTAAAATTAGCTGGTATGATGCTGTAAATAGTATTGAAGGATCAGTTCAGTGGTCAAGCATGTCCATCTTATATGAAAGAGGACTTCAAAAGAAACAAAACAGAGAAGAAAGCATTCAAAACTCTTTTTCAGTCAAGGAGATATTCAAGTTGAAAGTTTGGTATCATATTTGTAGAAACGACTGAAATCAGACTAGTTGTGATGTCATAGCCTCAGATTCCTTATAAGATGATTTCATATCATTTTAATGCATGAGGGTATGTGGTGTACCATGTTTAAATTAACTGACATCGATCCTTTTCAGTTACAGAAGAATTCAATTTCAAGCATACTTCATATTCTAATCCTAAAAGCAGCTAGTTGTCATAAGCTTAATGAAAAATTAGTAACTAGAGTGATTCAATTTGAAAATTACAGAAAACAATAATAATATTCCATTGCACAGATTTGATATTCTTAGCTCGACTATGTGAAGAATAGTAGAGCTATTCAACTATTGTGCATTCTACCAAGGGTGCATATTAATTAGGTGATTATTATAACAATAGCCTTACGTACAAAATGTCTAAAATTCATGAGCGCATAACTTAAGTTATGAATGATGTACATTCATGTAACTTGGAACAAGGGTAGAGGACATGGGTACTGATCAAATAATCTAGATTGGAGGGTTGTGTGTTAATACTAATTAGCTTATTTGCATAACAATGGAAATATTTGTCAGCTTAAAGTTTTGATTAAAGTTTTTGGTTAAAGGTTTCATAACTTATGAATTGTGTACATTCATGTGACATGGCATAGGGGTAGAGGATATGGGCACTGATCAAATGAGCATGATTGGTGGGTTGTGTGTGCACACTAATTAGCTTATTCGTGTAACAATGAAAATAATTGTCGAGTTAAAAGTTTTGGTTAATGTTTTTTTTGTTAAAGTTTTCATAACGTAAATTATGAATGGTGTACATTCATGTAATTAGCATAGGGGTACTGTTCAAGTGGACATGATTAGGGCTTGTGTGTGCATACTAATTAGCTTAATTGCATCACAATCAAAATATTTGTATCTATGATATCACTTGAAGGTTTATTTCAAGCATGCCCATCTTATATGGAAGAGGACTTCGAAAGAAACAAAATAGTGAAGAAAGTGTTCAAAAATCTTATTCCATTAACCCTTACTCTCCCAAGGTTCCAAAAATAGAATAAACTATTTCTGAAATTTTTGGAAAGAGGATTTTTTCAGCACTTTCTGTTCCATTTGTACTAAAACAAGTTCGACTTTTATGAAAGCTAACATGTTGAACTTTCCAAAAATGTGCATATTTCCGAACTCAAATATGCAAATTAGGTCATTGAATTAGCATATTAGGTCTCCAAACATTCTATCTTTATGACACGCTTGTGCCTTGTGGCTAAATAGCAAAAAAATATGGATAGAATTTCTGAATCGTCCTTGGAAAGACCTTTCGTTTGATACTATTCATGGATTTTTAGGAATCAGAAGAAAAAAAATGATGCAAATATGAAAAATTGGTACATTTTGACCTAAAAATTCTGTGAATAATCTATCTAATAGTGTATGGCACTAAATTTTCCAAAAAAAATGCATTTTCCCCCTCTATGATGTCCAAAACTAATAGAATGCAGAAAAACAAGATGTTTACATCATCATTTGCAAAAAATGAAATAAGAAATTATGCAAATGATATGCAAATTAGGTCATTTACCTCATTTATTATGCACGAAAGTGTTTTTTGTTTATTTCTGACCCAATTTCAGCCATTACAAGCTTCACAGCTACTTTTATGTTGATAGACTATGCTGATTATCTATTGGACACTTACTTCTGTTCATTTCACATGGAATTCATAAGAAATGTTTGCCGAAAAGGTCCAAATTTGTAAAGTCTTCTGCTATACCTTGTTGCTGCAAATAGAATAAAAAATAAATTAAAAAAATTGCAACTATATTCATTCAACTTACTTTAGTTTGGTCTTCCCATAACCAGTTACCGAAGACCTCTATCAATCCCGGTCACTCTCCACCAGTACTTCCCACAGATGATAGTCTTTATTGGCTGCAGGGATGACCTTCGACCGTTGTATCTCCTGCAGCCGAGCGTTCCGCTCTTCCTCCCTGGTTTTGAAAGCAGCTTTTTCCGCTGCAGTCGGATTTTCTTTGAGTGGTGATGGTGGCGAGACTGCAGCGGAAGGCCTGGAAGAGGGGCCTGGGCTCATCTTCAACTGTCTGTCCCTCTTCCGCTTGGGTTGGGGAGTAGCGGGCGGCTTGTCCTCTTCAAGCATACGCATAACATGTTATCGCATAAGATGTTATTGTGGTTTCAAGTAGTGGGCGGCTCATCCTCTTCAAGCATACGCATAACATGTTATCGCATAACATGTTATTGTGGTTTCTAACCTGCCCCACAATTTTGTGGTAACCGTGGGGACAGACTTTTACAGCCGGGAAGCGCGGGGGTACATACAGAGGTCCAAAATGTTTGTTTTATCGATCTAGTCATCACCACAACAGTGGCATAGCCAGGGGGAGGGGAAAAGGATCATGGTCCTAAAAAATGGGGCATAAAAATAATATACCGGTACTAGGTTTATATACAAGCATTTTCTTCTAAATGGGCCTGGGGCACCCCTAACATGTGTATTTTGCCCTAACATGGAACCCCTACCCACTTTCCCCCATAAATTTGTGATTTCGGCCCCTGAAATAATGGAACTTGGATTTTGTAATATTGGGAATACACATATTTCAGTAGGCCTAAATTTTCAATTTTGCCATTGGGAAATACATATATTTCAGTCCATTTAGAAATGTTATTATTGGGGTTCAGCTTTCATTTGTTTCATCTGGGCTATTATAGAAAGGACCTAAATCCTTTTTTTTATATGTGATTTTAGTGTCCCTTTTACTTGTTTATCGTAACAAGCAAAAAATCCCCGCTAATTTATCATTAGAATTCTATAAGCCTTATTTTATTACTACACATTTACAATGTAGTACTTTCGCTATTTTTGGAGGAAAACACTCACCAACTCCGTAATTTGGAACAGATCACTAGCCATCTCAGCAGGCTCTATATTCTCCTCTTCCTTAATCTGGTCGAGTTCTGGTACATCTTCTTCATCAGAAGTACCTTCCGACCCCTCTGAGTCATCATTATTTTGAAGAAAACATAGGAGTCGGAAGGCACGTTCGACGTTGTAACTTGTATTTCGCCATTTTGTGATATCGAATGTGCGAAGAAAAAAGAAAAAGAAAAAAAAAGACGCAAATTGACGTCATCATCAGAGACCTTTTAGGCAAGTAGAGGGGGTGCATCTGTTATTGTAATAGTTCGTCTGAACGATCTATTTCTTCTCTACCCGTAGAGATTTAAAAGATTCCAATACAATATTTGGGCCTTTTTTTATATTTTTTTCATCAGAAAAGGTCAAAAATGGCCCAAAATCACAAATTTTGGCATATTTTCTCCAACAAAACACAAACATTGACCAAGTACAAGTAAAAATCGTGTAGCAACCAACAATTCAAACTATCTTTATACTTTACCTGAAAGAAAAAAATAGAAAAAATATTCACGTATGACATTCGTCTTTCAAAAACAAAAAATGCCCGTTTTTTTAAAAAAATGCACTTTTTTGTAACGATTTTACTCAAAAAATGTCAATCTAACCCCCCAACAAAATAACCATATTATGAAAGATCTATTCAATTTGGTTTGAATGAGCTTATTTGCAGCTCTATAGGATTTTGGGAAGGTACTCAAAAACATTTTTGGAAAATAGATCGTAACTGTCACGGTCACCGTGATGCTGGGAGAGTAAGGGTTAAGGAGATATTAAAGTTTAAAGTTTGGTATTATTTCCGTAGAAACGACTGAAATCAGACTAATTGTGATGTCACAGCCTCAGATTCCTCAAAATCTTTATATATTTTTAAGAAAGTTTATTTAATTTCTTTACTAAATAATGTATTTTTCCTCAATTTTTTTTCAGGTGGTATATTATAAATACCCTTCCTAGATTCAGGTTTACTACTTTTTTGACATTTCCCATTGTTTATAATGTACTTGTCAATTGTGTGACTCACCCCTACACCTCCGGACAAGGTGATTCATTGCACCAAAGTGGGTGGTCAACACATGTACATTGACACACCCCTCATTCACTCAGGTGACTGACATTTCTTGTGCAAATGACTTACCCAAATCACTCACCTGTACAAAGTCAATAGGTCTGAAGTAAATTGACTCACCCCTGAGTCACTCTGCTGACTGACAATTTGGTACAATGATGCACATGTGAGTCACTTTTTCATATGTCAATGACTCACCTTTGACTGACATTGCCAGGGGTAGTGGGGTGAGTGATACAACTGACGTGCATAAGTCACAAAATCGCAGGAACAAATAAGAATACATGAAGACTTTTGAGGAATCTGAGGCTATGACATCACAACTAGTCTGATTTCAGTCGTTTCTACACAAATGATGCCAAACTTTAAACTTGAATATCTCCTTAAAGAATATGATTTTTGAATGCTTTCTTCACTATTTTGTTTCTTTTGAAGTCCTCTTTCATAAAGATAAACATGCTTTCACCCCTGAACTAATCCTTTAAATTAAGGTGGATGTGAGGGTTTTTGTTTGCACAAATGATCATATTTGTGAAGAGCATTGTCTACACTTAATGTTGAGGTGAAGTGTGCATATTAATTAGGTGATTTTCATAACAATAGCCTTTCGTACAAAATGTTTAAAATTCATGAGCGCATAACTTTAGTTATGTACAGTATGATGTACATTCATGTAACTTGGAACAAGGGTAAAGGACATGGGTATTGTCCAAATAAGCATGATTGGGTGTGCATGCTAATTAGCTTATTTGCATAACAATGAAAATATTTGTATCTATATCTCTTAAATTAAAGTCGGTGTGGGGAATTTGTTTACACAAATGCTCATATATGTGAAGACCATTGTGTACACTTAATGGTGAGGTATAGTGTGCATATTAATTAGGTTAATTGTAACAATAGACTCTCATAAAATATTTAACCCAAGATAATAAATTGCTATTTGGTTCTGTGGTAGAGGGCATTGGTACTGTTCAGTTGAGCATGATTGGGGGATTGTGTGAGCATAATAATTAGGCTATCTGCATAGCAATGAAAATGTTTGTGTATGTGGTGTGGTATCTCTTGAATTAAAGTGGGTATCATGATTTTGCTTAAACAAATGATCATATAGTATATGTGAAGAGCATTGTTAATACTTTATGGTGAGGTATAGAGTGCATTTGCTGCAATATGTTTGACCTGAGATCAAAAATATATGGCTTATGACTTACTTACTTTACATTTCTAGTTTTGTTATCATATTAACATTCCTGACATGAATAGCAATTAAAATGTTTGTCTTGCCATGAATAAAGAAGCAAATTAAAGTTTCCTTGCTTCTAAAGAATGTCGAATTAGGGATTCGAGAAATATAAACAATAAGCAGAATGTGGGGTAGAAGATGACATGATGATAAAGTAACTGAAGGAATTAGGATGAGGTCATGTGGGACAGGGTGGAATTGTATGTAGGGCAGGGTGTGGTCGGATGTTGGTCAGGATGTGTTGGCATGTTAGACAGGGTGGATTGGCATGTAGAACATGGTGGGTTGGCATGTGGGACAGGATTGGTTGGCATGTGGAACAGGATTAGTTGGCATGTGGAACAGGGTGGGTTGGCATGTGGAACAGGGTGGCATGTGGAACAGGGCGGAATGGCATGTGGAACAGGGCGGAATGGCATGTGGAACAGGATTGGTTGGCATGTGAAACAGGATTAGTTGGCATGTGGAACAGGGTGGGTCGACATGTGGAAGAGGGTGGGTTGGCATGTGGTAGGATATCATCTGGATTTCAGTTGTGATTGCATGTGGGTCATGCAAGTGGTGGAATGACATATAGTATCTGGTTTTCAGGTGTGATTGCATGTGGGTCATGCAAGTGGTGGAATAAAATACAGTATCTGGTTTTCAGGTGTGATTGCATGGAGTATAGGCATGGGATGACATTTGGGACAGGTTGGGATGGAATGTGGGACAGTCTGGAATATGCAATAATAGCGGTGAGGGGATTTGTATCATTTTCAATGTCTAGTTTGTCATACGTTAAGCAATATTGTTGCACATAATTTTGCTTTAATGTTATTGTACATTTTTCATGCTGCTTGACTTTGCTAGACAGACATATTTTCTTAAATTGGAAGTTGTATTACAGTCCAGGATGCACTGTAGTTTTGGGAATGTGTAGGAGCTGGGGGAGGGTACAGGTTGGTAAAGGGGGTTGAATGGCATTCTTTCATTGACATTGGCAAGTCAGGGCCTCTCCTTTCTTTGTTATTCAATTGATAGAACTGAAAGAGGTTTTGTGGTTATAAAAACTGCTAGGTTTTACATGTTTTCTAAGTTACTGGATTAGGTAACCTTGAGCTTATTTTGTTTTAAATTATCTTGGAAAACTCATAAAAATATTTTGAAGCTTGTAAAGCAAAATGAAAATGTAAGTGCGTCTTTCAAAGCTCAAGTAATTTAAAATCATCTGCCCCTGCTACCCTATTTCTCTATATACTTCCCTCTATAAGCCCATTCTTTATACTAGCTTTGAAAATAGTTGAGCATACTGTCCTTCTGACAGTTCTAGTTATAATAAATGAATGATGAAACAAGTACAAGGAAGATTTCATTGTGAATTCATAGGTAGGCTTCATATTTGATAATCAGTCTCCAATGATTCAACAAAGCTCTGGACAGTTTTATTCCATAATATCAAACATTAAGGATGCCATCAACTGTTTTGTGGTGTAAGTTACAATCAGTCAAGGTGGGGGTAGCACCATAAGAAAAAGAATAGAAGTGACAGAAGGGATATTGTCTCTGTCTTTCTGGTTATTCATGTCTGTACCCCAAAGAAAATAGAGGCAAATTTAAGGGGGAAAGGAGGTTCATCACATGTGAAAAATGAGAACAAATATAAATGTGTGGAAAAAGAAAAAGAAAATAAGCAAATAAAAAGGGCATCATAATGTAAGATGGGTTGATTTGTTAACATCTACCTATTTACCCCTCCCTAGCAATGATAACCATTGCCACAAAGTCATCATTCTATATGAAAAGTACGCAGTGAATCAAATGTAAGTGGCCAAATGGTGCCTGCATGATCTCCCATGCACAAGTCCTTGATCCAAGGGCTCTTATGTTGAGGGTATTGTCACAAGATTTACTGCCATCAATGCCATTTGTATACATATGCTCCCTTACAGAAAACTAGCTTGTCACAAGCTTAACTAACATTTTTAGTTTGTGTTAGCTTGCTGGAAGCTTGCGGCAAGTTTGTAGCGAGCTTGCATTTGTCCCAAATACTAGCTTGCTGCAAGCTAGTTTTTTTCTGTAAGAGCTGTCAAAGCCTTGCTGATATACACTGAGTACATCACTTAAAACTCTTTTTGAACAAATTAACAACTCTTCATAAATCTTCAGAGCTTTCTCATTCACAATTTGGTGTGTGTCACTAGACATTTAATGTTATGAAAAATAGAATCATGGTGAAAATTACCCTAAGACCAATTTTCAAGCCTGATTATTCATAAAGTAATGGAAAATTGTGATTGCACAAGAATTATTCTCCCCATTTCAATTCATTGCTTTCTATCATGTTATTCTGAAGTTGAAAAAAATCAAATTAAATCACACATTGAGTAGGTATGTATGTATCTAGAAATAGCTATCCCACGAGAAATAAATGCAAAATTAGAAATAAGTATCAAAAAATACTGTAAAAAGCATGTGGCTTGACTGGCTCAATCTTGTTTGGAATAGATCAATGAGTCTTCACACTTTGATCTGCCATTTTTGTGAAAACCTACTATTGCCCAGTAGCGCATGTGCCATGAAGCTAATCCTGGTGTCAGTACACTTTTCAAATTAAAAAAAAAACTGGTGAGTAATCACCTTCACAACATTGGAACTTCTACCATCTCCTTGCTTTAGATAATGCAGAAATGACATCAGCATCATTAAAATGTTTATCTTAGAGTCAAAGCATTGTTTATTGTTGTCCCCCTTTTGGAGATTTGTTTAAAGAGGGAATCTCGACTCTAAGATTATTGCTTGACTTTGTACGTCAGCAATGAATCTGATGAATTAAGTCATTCCTGCAGCGGTCATTTATTGGTTTTTCAATATTTGTGTAAATATTTTGATAACTGACCTTCATATCTTAATGAATTAGTTCAGTGGTCAAGCATGTTTGTCTTATTTAAAAGAGGACTTCAAAAGAAACAAAATGGTGAAGAAAGCATTGCAAAATCTTATTCAGTTAAGGAGATATTCAAGTTCAAAGTTTGGTATGATTTGTGTAGAAACGACTGAAATCAGACTAGTTGTGATGTCATAGCCTCAGATTCCTCAAAGTCTTGATGTATTCTGTCATATTTTGTCGTGCGATTTTGTGGCTTAAAAACCATGGGATTTGTCAAAAGAATCTAGGAATGGTATTTATAATATACCACCTGAAGAAAATTCGAGGGGAAATGTTTTAAATAGTGAAAAATTTAAATAAACTTTCTTAAAAATACATAAAGAATTTGAGGAATCTGAGACTGTGACATCACAACTAGTCTGATTTTAGATGTTTCAACAGAAATGATACCAAACTTTAAACTTGAATATCTCCTTAACGGAATAAGATTTTGCAATGCTTTCTTCACCATTTTGTTTTTTTTTGAAGTCCTCTTTCATATAAGATAAACATGCTCGACCACTGAACCAATTTTTTAAGGTGTTGTAAAAATAAGATATGAAATTTTTGCTTATTCTATTGTAGTTAAAAAATCTTAATGCCTGTAAGAGTTGGTTAAAAATTTGAAGAGAATATCACATGGCAGAAAATCCTATAGGTATATCCAACATACAGCAAGCAGCGCTAATTCAACAGCTCCCTTCATACAGCAACAGCGCTAAATCAGCAGCTTCCTGCATACAGCAAGCAGCACTAATTTAACAGCTCCCTTCATACAGCAACAGCGCTAAATCAGCAGCTCCCTGCATACAGCAAGCAGCGCTAATTCAACAGCTCCCTGCATACAGCAAGCAGCGCTAAATCAGCAGCTCCCTGCATACAGTAAACAGCGCTGATTCAGCAGCTTCCTGCATACAGCAAGCAGCACTAATTCAGCAGCTCCCTGCATACAGCAAGCAGCGCTAAATCAGCATCTCCCTGCATACAGTAAGCAGCGCTAATTCAGCAGCTCCCTGCATACAGCAAGCAGCGCTAAATCAGCAGCTCCCTGCATACAGCAAGCAGCGCTAAATCAGCAGCTCCCTGCATACAGAAAGCAGCGCTAAATCAGCAGCTCCCTGCATACAGCAAGCAGCGCTAATTCAGCAGCTCCCTGCATACAGCAAGCAATGCTAAATCAGCTTCTCCTTGCATACAGCAAGCAGCGCTAAATCAGCAGCTCCCTGCATACAGCAAGCAATGCTAAACCAGCAGCTCCCTGCATACAGCAAGCAGCGCTAAATCAGCAGCTCCCTGCATACAGCAAGCAGCGCTAAATCAGCCGCTCCCTGCGTACAGCAAGCAGCGCTAAATCAGCAGCTCCCTGCATACAGCAAGCAGCGCTTAATCAGCAGCTCATTGCATACAGCAAGCAGCGCTAAATCAACAGCTCCCTGCATACAGCAAGCAGCGCTAAATCAGCAGCTTCCTGCATACAGCAAGCAGCGCTTAATCGGCAGCTCATTGCATACAGCAAACAGCGCTAAATCAACAGCTTCCTGCATACAGCAAGCAGCGCTAAATCAGCAGCTTCCTGCATACAGCAAGCAGCGCTTAATCGGCAGCTCATTGCATACAGCAAACAGCGCTAAATCAACAGCTTCCTGCATACAGCAAGCAGCGCTAAATCAGCAGCTGCCTGCATACAGCAAGCAGCGCTTAATCGGCAGCTCATTGCATACAGCAAACAGCGCTAAATCAGCAGCTCCCTGCATACAGCAAGCAGCGCTAAATCAGCAGCTGCCTGCATACAGCAAGCAGTGCTAATTCAGCAACTCCCTGCATACAGCAAACAGCGCTAAATCAGCAGCTCCCTGCATACAGCAAGCAGCGCTAAATCAGCAGCTCCCTGCATACAGCAAGCAGCGCTAAATCAGCAGCTCATTGCATACAGCAAGCAGCGCTAAATCAACAGCTTCCTGCATACAGCAAGCAGCGCTAAATCAGCAGCTCCCTGCATACAACAAGCAGCGCTAAATCAGCAGCTCCCTGCATACAACAAGCAGCGCTAAATCAGCAGCTTCCTACTCTGCACTGCTAAATCAGTAGCTCTAGAACATCATTAAAAGTCAGCAGAATTTTTCTGCTGAATTAACTTTGGAAATATAAGGAGGATGTGTTTAAATTGATTTTGCATTTGTTTATGAATGAATATTGATTTTGTGTAGTTCTATGTATTCTCATATTGCAAAAAGGTAAGTGAGGGAGAAAATTAATGGATGAAGATGAATTCATTGAGATGCAAGGTGTTGTAGATCGGAATGGCGGCAAGGAAATGAACTGCATAATTAATGCAAAGGTACTAAGCATTTAAAACCAAATGTATTGCAAAAAATGATAAAAGAATCCTTTCACATTTCTAGTGAGTATCATGCTGTTCAGTTTTAAAACTACATGTATTCAAATGATATAAACTTGGATGGCTGTTGTGGTTGCCTGAGTGGAATTAAGTGACCGCAGGAGAATCATAAATTCACAGGAAGTTTTTAAATATAAATTTCTTGAGTAAACAACAGTATTTGTGGTAAATAAGTGTTCTGAATTAACCGTAAATGAACTAGCAACACTACAGTATACATTATATAAAGCAACACTACTGTATACAGAATATAAACATTTAACTCATGGCCTGACTATGTACAGATGTACAATTTATTGATGGTGTGAAGAAAAAAAAACTCACTGTTTCTGCTTTAAAAATGAAAAGGAAAAAAAAAAAACTGTTAATAAAGCTGGAAAATTTGAGCAGACCTTACAAAACTCAAATACTTGTGATGCCAAATCCAATTCTTATACATTTCAGAATGGGGAAAAACAATTTGTATGTATATTTCTAACGGTGTAAAATACCTTCTTTCTTTTTTGGAGAGGAAACTGTCAACCTCTGTTTTTTGAAAATATAGCAGTAACCTTATCACATGAAGCTTGATTAGATTATACAATAATTCAGTCTTTTTAAAGAAAAGGTTTTGTCCTCAAAATATGCAGAAAAGCTGCATATTCCTTTGTGCCCCTCATGTAAACTACCACAGCTTGTGTATGTCCCCCAAAGAATTCACAAAAGGTGGCATTTTCCTATAAGGTAAGAAATTGATTCACCAAACCTTCATTTAAGGTGACACGCTGTCAGTAGGGCAAACCTTCATATAAGGTGACATGCTGTCAGTAGGGAAATGGAACAAACTTGAGCAAATTGTTAGTGTTTGTTATTCCTTGAAAGTTGTTTGGTACTTGAGGCAGAAAGTTCAAAGATATAATCAGTTTTCTATTAGATTTTCTGACAGCTTTTAGGGGTTTGTGCATGGTTTTTGACTGCAGGAAAGAGATTTGACTGATAGCCAATTTTCATCACAATCTACAACAGACTACTTTGTACACTGAATACAATGCATGCAAATCTGATCTGGTATATGAAGTAGCACTGACTGACTGATGTGTCTTTTCTTCAACATTGTTGTTGTCCTTCAATTGTAATTATACCTTTCCCCAAAATGGAAATTTGTGGTCGTGGTGGGAGAGGTGGATGGGGTGGGGAGAGGGTGGTGGGTCAAGTAAGGATCGGTGGAAGGAGGGAAATCTCTCTGTAGCATTGGGTACTTGAAATGAAATAATTATACTATCAACTTGAAATAATTCCATGTAAATAAAGTTATTTTCATGGAACATTTAATGATTCTGAAATAGAATTCTGCATGATGTATTTTTCAATGCAAACTTTAATTATACCATGTGCATCATCATTAAACTTCGGAAAGCATTGTATAATGTGTGTTTGTACTTGAATGGAAATTAATTTGATGCTATCACTTGGATTCTCTAGTGCAGAAAATTATGTGTTTCATGTGTGAAATTCACCTTTAGTTTCCCCATTTGTACTTAAAAAAAAGTATATTATTTGTTTTTTAAATGAAGTCTGTCAGGAAATTCTAAGCAGATCTGATGAAATTCCTTACCTTCCTTAGTAATTGTATTTGTGTTATACAGTTAAGTAGCTTTTGACTGCAAATGTCCTTTTTAAGTGGATGTGCATGGGCCAGGTGGGTATGTGCTGGGAATGGAGTGAATGGGGGTGGAAGAAAGTGCATAGCGGTGGTGGAGGGGAGTGGATATGTGGTGGAGGGTAGTGAATAGGGTGGGTATAGTTCCCTGGGAAGGGAGTATATGGAGGGGATGTAAGGTGCACATGAAGGGATAGCATAGCTGTGGTGGTTTATGCAATGTGATAAACATTTTCTATCATACGTATTCAATTTGTTGGCATAGAAAGTTTTTGTACAATTTTCCCTAAAATGAAACTGAACACTCAGATCAGCGAGAGTAGAGGTGAGGATCAGCGAGAGTAGAGGTGAGGATCAGCGAGAGTAGAGGTGAGGATCAGCGAGAGTAGAGGTGAGGATCAGCGAGAGTAGGAGTGAGGATCAGCGAGAGTAGAGGTGAGGATCAGCGAGAGTAGAGGTGAGGATCAGGAATTGCTGTGCATTGTCATGGCCTACAAAACAAAACACTTCTTTGCAATGAAATTGTCGCACTTTGGTATAGAATTGTTAAAAGAACATCTATATCAAATAAAAGCAGAATTAAGTTGCATTATGAACAGACAAAGTTGTGCAATTAAGTTTACTTGTTATACTGTGAACTAGTGCTAGATTGTACGACAACAAAAATACTGTGAATCATTTATCATTAGTTGACCAAAAGTAAATCACTTGCTTTTGAAAATTGCTTTTCATGCATAATTTGCCTTAGCATAATTTACTGCTCCTGAGGAAAACATCTTTTCACACATTTCCTAGGAAATGGTTTATTAAAGATTAACACATAGTATAGAAATGACTCTCTGACTGTATAGTGTTGATAAAAAAATCCTCTCCTTCATGTGTATAGCTTATTTTAAGCATTTATGGGCAGTGAGGATTTATTTATTCATGGAACTGCTAAATCATTGATCGTTACACTGGAAGATATTTGATAAATTATTGCACTTTTGCTATTTTGTAGGAGAATAACAGCTCACAAAAGTTGCTGGCAACTTTGTGATTAACAGATTTATTAGTGTTTACTAAGTTGTTGGATAATTACAATGACGAGTAATTTAACAGTCTCAAGTTCTTACAGAGCTGAGCAAGATATATTTTGCTCATATTTAAGCAAGCATTAAGTGCATAATATTTAAGGATGAATTTTCAAATTTTAAAGCAATTATTTGAATGCTTGAACTAAATTTCTTGATAAATGTTATTGTTATGCTTGGGAAGATGACTAAAACATTCAGCATTCAAAATGTTCATGTTTATATTTATTCATTTCTTCTAAAATCAAAATCATTTTCTTTGTAATTGAGTGCTTATATATCAAAACAAACGTTTGACATTTTGAAACATGCCAGCGTATGGCACAATTTCATTCATATATCACTTAGTATATGCATATGGCCTATGTACTTAACACACATATTTGGTCTGTGACAAGAAAAAGTGGTTTGTTACTGAAGTAATGAGTGACCCACCATTTGGTACTGTTTTATGATTATGTGTACTTCAACATTCTTAGTGTGTTACATTCTGGTAGAAGCTTTTACAATCTTTAATATTTCAAAGTTTTTTAACACTTAGAGATGTTGACCATGTTTCCATATAACTGTGAAAATGATGTAATCCATCATCCATCCTACCATTATTATTTCCTTTTCATCCAAATTGCCAATAAATGATGAAAAATTCCTAGAAATTGCCAAAAATAATCAAAATTTCCCTCAAATTGACAAACAGTTTGCCAAAATTGTAAGAAAAGAGATCAAAAATGAACGAAATTTCACAAAAATTGAAGAATATTTTACAAAAATGAGGTAAACTTGAAGGAACATTGGTAACATTATGTGAAATTTGTTACCAAACTTTTCTGAAATTTGGCAAAAATTTCTTTAAAATTGAAGAAAATTGCCTAAAATGAAGGATATTTCCCCCAAAATAAAAGAAAATTTTACTAAAAATTGAAGAAAATTGCCCAAAGATGAACAAAATTTTCCTTGAGTTTTCAAACAATTATCTAAAATTTTAATTAAAACGCCCAAAATTTCGAAAATGAACAAAAGAAATTAAAAATGAAGGAATTTCCAAAAAAATTGAAGGAGATTTCCTGATTAGCAGCAAAGTCAGTGATGGAATTTAATTTACCAGTGAAATTTTACCACTTATGACCTGGAAATTGTTGATGTTCTTTCCCTCCCCCTCTCTCTCTCTCTGAGAGGTGACCCTTCTATGCCACTGGCTAATGCATGTACCAATATGGCTGGGAGTTAGTGCACAGGGTTTAATATGAATGCGATAGTGCCTTTTAATTTCACCATTTACTTTTGCAGTTCCCCCCCCCCCCCTCCCCCCTTCCTCCCCCCCCTCCCCCTCACACACACACTTCAAGAATTGCTCCATGATCCCTGTCAATGTGAGGAATGCAAACATACAAACATCTGGCCAACTTGTGCAAGTTTACAGTTCATTCCTGAGCTTAAATGTAGTGGGTATGTGATATTGGCAAGATAATCATTTGTAACATATGTTATTTTCTCATGTTACATGCCCTCATGAAATGATTGATATTGAATATCCATGAAACACATCTACAACCTACCCGCTAAAATCAGGAGGATACCTTCTTTTAACTTGGATCATAAAAAAGTTAATATTCATAATAATAAGTTCATTCGTGGCTCAGGAGCAAATCTTATTGCAAAAGCATTGTGTTTTTTTGTTATAAAGACTACAACATACTTTAATTACATCTATAAATGTAGGGATGTTAATTTTTACCCCAACCCTGTTCTCTTCCCCCCACCCCTCCCCCCCCTCCCAACCCTCCCCCACCCCTCCCCACCCCTCCCTAACCCCCCCCCCCCCCTCCCCACCCCTCCACCTCCCCACCCACAACCCTTCTTGTTTTCCCCTCCAACTAAAATCTCTTTCAGCCGCCCATGCATATTAGTTACATAGGTAAAGAAGAAGGTACTAAATTGTATGGAAGCTTCATACAACTTCCACTAACATTCAGTAACTTTAGACCTGTTGACAGAAATATTGTAATTATTATCTTACAATAATAACTTATCCCTTGACTCATTAGCTAATTATGAGGTAACCTAAAAACACATCATACACTTAGGTGCATTTGTTGATAGATGAATGAATAATGGACATGTTGGTTGTATTTTGAGATTAAACATTTCATTAATAAAGTGCAAGATGTCAATTTGGTATTTGTCAGAATTACTGAATATGAAAACTGGCACAGCTAAGCCTTGCTTGATATTAAATTTAATTGTATTTTTGAGATAATTATCACATAAACAAAGTTTCTTAAGGATATATTGGTCCAGAAATCTGAATCTTTTTCTGCGGATAACTGGAGTACGGACTATCCACCACTACTGACTATCCACCACTACTGACTATCCACCACTACTGACTATCCACCACTACTGACTATCCACCACTACTGACTATCCACCACTACTGACTATCCACCACTACTGACTATCCACCACTACTGACTATCCACCACTACTGACTATCCACCACTACTGACTATCCACCACTACTGACTATCCACCACTACTGACTATCCACCTCTACTGACTATCCACCACTACTGACTATCCACCACTACTGACTATCCACCACTACTGACTATCCACCACTACTGACTATCCACCACTACTGACTATCCACCACTACTGACTATCCACCACTACTGACTATCCACCACTACTGACTATCCACCACTACTGACTATCCACCACTACTGACTATCCATCACTACTGACTATCCACCACTACTGACTATCCACCACTACTGCCTATCCACCACTACTGACTATCCACCACTACGGACTATCCACCACTACTGACTATCCACCACTACTATCCACCACTACTGAGCATATAATTGGACATACATTGAAGCAGACCTTCTGCACCCCATTTTGAGTTGAAGCCTTGGCCTTACAGATATTATGTTTTAGCTTGCGCAAGCATGCTGCAAGCTCACAGTAAGCTTGATACAAATGTACTTTTGTGTGTGTTTTATTACATTCAAAGGCACCCTTACATTATTTGTTGCAAGCTAGCAAAAAATTCTGCTAGCTTGCACAAGCTGACAAATATTTAATGCTAGCTTGCACAAGCTGATATTAAGGGTGCCCTTGAAATGTAATGCAAGACCTACAAAATTACATTTGGCTGTTGGGTTATATTGATCACAATTTTTATGTCATGGCCTCTTCCATTGACAAAGCTAACAGGTTTCATTTTATTTGTGAAGACTGTCTCTACTGAAGAATATAAAGTTCTGTTCAAACACAGGCTCATATGGATGCCTAGGAGGAATATGTGAAAACTGAAAGGCCAAAAAGGGTCACTAGCAATATTTCTGTCTTCATCAAACTTGATTGATAACCAAACATATTGATTCGAAGGAAATGAATGAAAACATTGTCATTCAATGGAGATGATATGCAGACACAGGGCTGGGTTTAGGCTTCAGCTAGTTTGATCACTCTAGAATATTTTAGCATGGAAGTTCCATGATCTTAGTAAGTGTGTATTAACCTTCAGCATATAGGAAGAATACCGACAGTGGATGAGCCCCCTACCCACCCCCGAAGAAAGATTTTTTTTTTATCCAACTGTTTGTGTAACAACAAATAATTATTTATTATTTCCAATGCTTACTACATGGCTTTCCCTAAATCCCAGACTGACTTTAATCCCCTTGTGGCTCAATAACATTGTGTTGCTGGCTATCAATTCCACTGTATTTCATGTGTACATTATGAATACATATATATACATTGCTCAGTGCTCACTTAAATGTTTAATAATCATATCCTATGAAGTATTGTGCATTGACTGAATGCACTTTTGGTGATCCATGTACCACTGTTGGCATTGCCCTACTTCACATGGCTAGCGAAGCCTTTAGATTGATGAATTGTGTAATAAAGCAGACTGCTTAGGCAAATACATGCTAACCGCAATTGTAAAGAAAATGACGCCAATATAAGATAGAAGGGATAATTGACAAAATGATGATTAGCAAATGTTGGGGTGGGGGTATTTAATCCCTTTGTTCCTATAGTGACTTTTCTTTTGACAAATGTTTTATTTCTGTAAATACTTTTGTGAGTTCAGTATTAAGTAAAAACTTAAGAAGTTATATGCATCCAGTTATAGCCAGCTTATGATCCCTTTTAGCAGTCATTACTTGTTTGTTATCCTAGTAGCCAGCTGATGATCCCTTTTAGCAGTCATCACTTGTTTGTTATCCTAATAGCCAGCTGATGATCCCTTTTAGCAGTCATTGTTTGTTATCCTGCAGTCATTACTTGTTTGTTATCCTGATAGCCGATGATCCCTTTTAGCAGTCATTACTTGTTTGTTATCCTGATAGCCAGCTGATGATCCCTTTTAGCAGTCATTGTTTGTTATCCTGCAGTCATTACTTGTTTGTTATCCTGATAGCCAGCTGATGATCCCTTTTAGCAGTCATTACTTGTTTGTTATCCTGATAGCCAGCTGATGATCCCTTTTAGCAGTCATTACTTGTTTGTTATCCTGATAGCCAGCTGATGATCCCTTTCAGAAGTCATTACTAGTTTGTTATCCTGATAGCCAGCTGATGATCCCTTTTAGCAGTCATTACTTGTTTGTTATCCTAATAGCCAGCTGATAATCCCTTTCAGCAGTCATTACTTGTTTGTTATCCTGATAGCCAGCTGATGATCCCTTTTAGCAGTCATTACTTGTTTGTTATCCTGATAGCCAGCTGATGATCCCTTTTAGCAGTCATTACTTGTTTGTTATCCTAGTAGCCAGCTGATGATCCCTTTTAGCAGTCATTACTTGTTTGTTATCCTGATAGCTAGCTGATGATCTCTTTCAGCAGTCATTACTTGTTTGCTGATAAATGACATTTTTCTCAGGAAATATGATGTCTCTCAGGTTAGAATTTACTCAGAGATCTATTAAAAGAATCGTCAGACTTCTGTCAGTGCTGACATGCTAGAAGTTGAATAGACCTAGGGACAATTTTAATTAAGTTTTGGTTGGTTCAGATTGAAAGCTGTATATCCTTCATGTGTTTGATCACAGTGTTATGAAACAATCAGCTGTCACTGGAATAATCCATTACATGACAGATGGTCTTCACATCCAGATTTACTGTAGATCAACGTGAGGTATTGATAAACCTACTTGAGATAAATGTACAACATACCACTAAAACAATGTGAACCCCATATCCTCCATGTACCAAATGTACATTACTGTATGATTACAGTCAATTGAAAGTTTAATGTTGTGTATTTACATGTAATTTCTTTATCTAAAAATTGGGAAAGGGTAGTGGGGTCTACAAAATGTTATCATATCCTGATAAACATGCTGAAGGGATATGTGCTACAGAAACAAGATAGTATACTATGAAAAACATATAACAAACAAAATAGTAAATTATATCTAATATAAACACATATTCAAGTTCATATCAGATGGATATAATAATGACTGACCCACTCACTGCTTGCTCCCATTTCCTCTAGTGGAGATTGAAGCCTTCAGCACAGATCCATCTCTTCCTGTCTTGTGCCACTTCACTGACTTGCTTCCAGCTCCCCCATCCGAGCATCTCTCTCTCCTTCTCTACCATTCGCCTCCAATTTGTTTTTGGCCTGCCTCTTTTTCTTCGCACATCTGGTGTCCAGGACAAAGCTACTCTTGAATTATTGGTGGCATCTCTTTGTGAAATATGTCTGAATTCTTCCCATTTTTTTTCACGAATTGTTATGCTTGTCGGTACCATCTTTGTATTTTAATACAATGACTGACACTAGACCAGAAAAGACAATAGAGCCCCACATTCTTTACAAGTCTTTGCATATTAGTCCCACATTCTTTACAAGTCTTTGCATATTAGCCCCACATTCTTTACAAGTCTTTGCATATTAGTCCCACATTCTTTACAAGTCTTTGCATATCAGTCCCACATTCTTTACAAGTCTTTGCATATTAGCCCCACATTCTTTACAAGTCTTTGCATATTAGTCCCACATTCTTTACAAGTCTTTGCATATTAGCCCCACATTCTTTACAATTCTTTGCATATTAGTCCCACATTCTTTACAAGTCTTTGCATATTAGCCCCACATTCTTTACAAGTCTTTGCATATTAGTCCCACACTCTTTACAAGTCTTTGCATATTAGCCCCACATTCTTTACAAGTCTTTGCATATTAGTGCCACATTCTTTACAAGTCTTTGCATATTAGTCCCACATTCTTTACAAGTCTTTGCATATTAGTCCCACACTCTTTACAAGTCTTTGCATATTAGCCCCACATTCTTTACAAGTCTTTGCATATTAGTGCCACATTCTTTACAAGTCTTTGCATATTAGTCCCACATTCTTTACAAGTCTTTGCATATTAGTCCCACATTCTTTACAAGTCTTTGCATATTAGCCCCACATTCTTTACAATTCTTTGCACATTAGTTCCACATTCTTTACAAGTCTTTGCATATTAGCCCCACATTCTTTACAAGTCTTTGCTTATTAGTCCCACATTCTTTACAAGTCTTTGCATATTAGTTAGTCCCATTAGTCCCACATTCTTTACAAGTCTTTGCATATTAGTCCCACATTCTTTACAAGTCTTTGCATATTAGTCCCACATTCTTTACAAGTCTTTGCATATTAGTCCCACATTCTTTACAAGTCTTTGCATATTAGTCCCACATTCTTTACAAGTCTTTGCATATTAGTCCCACATTCTTTACAAGTCTTTTGCATATTAGTCCCACATTCTTTACAAGTCTTTGCATATTAGTCCCACATTCTTTACAAGTCTTTGCATATTAGTCCCACATTCTTTACAAGTCTTTGCACAAGTCTTTGCATATTAGTCCCACATTCTTTCTTTAGTCCCACAAGTCTTTGCATATTAGTCCCACATTCTTTACAAGTCTTTGCATATTAGTCCCACTTTACAAGTCTTTGCATATTAGTCCCACAAGTCTTTGCATATTAGTCCCACATTCTTTACAAGTCTTTGCATATTAGTCCCACATTCTTTACAAGTCTTTGCACATTAGTCCCACATTCTTTACAAGTCTTTGCATATTAGTCCCACATTCTTTACAAGTCTTTTGCATATTAGTCCCACATTCTTTACAAGTCTTTGCATATTAGTCCCACATTCTTTACAAGTCTTTGCATATTAGTCCCACATTCTTTACAAGTCTTTGCATATTAGTCCCACATTCTTTACAAGTCTTTGCATATTAGTCCCACATTCTTTACAAGTCTTTGCATATTAGTCCAAGTCTTTGCACATTCTTTACAAGTCTTTGCATATTAGTTCCACATTCTTTACAAGTCTTTGCATATTAGTCCCACATTCTTTACAAGTCTTTGCATATTAGTCCCACATTCTTTACAAGTCTTTGCATATTAGTCCCACATTCTTTACAAGTCTTTGCATATTAGTCCCACATTCTTTACAAGTCTTTGCATATTAGTCCCACATTCTTTACAAGTCTTTGCATATTAGTCCCACATTCTTTACAAGTCTTTGCATATTAGTCCCACATTCTTTACAAGTCTTTGCATATTAGTCCCACATTCTTTACAAGTCTTTGCATATTAGTCCCACATTCTTTACAAGTCTTTGCATATTAGTCCCACATTCTTTACAAGTCTTTGCATATTAGTCCCACATTCTTTACAAGTCTTTGCATATTAGTCCCACATTCTTTACAAGTCTTTGCATATTAGTCCCACATTCTTTACTTTGCAGTCTTTCTTTGCATATTAGCTTTACAAGTCTTTGCATATTAGTCCCACATTCTTTACAAGTCTTTGCATATTAGTCCCACATTCTTTACAAGTCTTTGCATATTAGTCCCACATTCTTTACAAGTCTTTGCATATTAGTCCCACATTCTTTACAAGTCTTTGCATATTAGTCCCACATTCTTTACAAGTCTTTGCATATTAGTCTTTGCATATTAGTCCCACATTCTTTACAAGTCTTTGCATATTAGTCCCACATTCTTTACAAGTCTTTGCATATTAGTCCCACATTCTTTACAAGTCTTTGCATATTAGTCCCACATTCTTTACAAGTCTTTGCATATTAGTCCCACATTCTTTACAAGTCTTTGCATATTAGTCCCACATTCTTTTGCACAAGTCTTTGCAAGTCTATTAGTCCCACATTCTTTACAAGTCTTTGCATATTAGTCCCACATTCTTTACAAGTCTTTGCATATTAGTCCCACATTCTTTACAAGTCTTTGCATATTAGTCCCACATTCTTTACAAGTCTTTGCATATTAGTCCCACATTCTTTACAAGTCTTTGCATATTAGTCCCACATTCTTTACAAGTCTTTGCATATTAGTCCCACATTCTTTACAAGTCTTTGCATATTAGTCCCACATTCTTTACAAGTCTTTGCATATTAGTCCCACATTCTTTAGTTCAAGTCTTTGCATATTAGTCCCACATTCTTTACAAGTCTTTGCATATTAGTCCCAATTCTTTGCAAGTCTTTGCATATTAGTCCCACATTCTTTACAAGTCTTTGCATATTAGTCCCACATTCTTTACAAGTCTTTGCATATTAGTCCCACATTCTTTACAAGTCTTTGCATATTAGTCCCACATTCTTTACAAGTCTTTGCACATTAGTCCCACATTCTTTACAAGTCTTTGCATATTAGTCCCACATTCTTTACAAGTCTTTGCATATTAGTCCCACATTCTTTACAAGTCTTTGCATATTAGTCCCACATTCTTTACAAGTCTTTGCATATTAGTCCCACATTCTCTTTGCATATTAGTCCCATTCTTTACAAGTCTTTGCATATTAGTCCCACATTCTTTACAAGTCTTTGCATATTAGTTCCACATTCTTTACAAGTCTTTGCATATTAGTCCCACATTCTTTACAAGTCTTTGCATATCTTTGCACAAGTCCCATATTAGTCATTCTTTACAAGTCTTTGCATATTAGTCCCACATTCTTTACAAGTCTTTGCATATTAGTCCCACATTCTTTACAAGTCTTTGCATATTAGTCCCACATTCTTTACAAGTCTTTGCATATTAGTCCCACATTCTTTACAAGTCTTTGCATATTAGTCCCACATTCTTTACAAGTCTTTGCATATTAGTCCCACATTCTTTACAAGTCTTTGCATATTAGTCCCACATTTTACAAGTTTTGCACAAGTCTTTCTTTACAAGTCTTGCATATTAGTCCCACATTCTTTACAAGTCTTTGCATATTAGTCCCACATTCTTTACAAGTCTTTGCATATTAGTCCCACATTCTTTACAAGTCTTTGCATATTAGTCCCACATTCTTTACAAGTCTTTGCATATTAGTCCCACATTCTTTACAAGTCTTTGCATATTAGTCCCACATTCTTTACAAGTCTTTGCATATTAGTCCCACATTCTTTACAAGTCTTTGCATATTAGTCCCACATTCTTTACAAGTCTTTGCATATTAGTCCCACATTCTTTACAAGTCTTTGCATATTAGTCCCACATTCTTTACAAGTCTTTGCATATTAGTCCCACATTCTTTACAAGTCTTTGCATATTAGTCCCACATTCTTTACAAGTCTTTGCATATTAGTCCCACATTCTTTACAAGTCTTTGCATATTAGTCCCACATTCTTTACAAGTCTTTGCATATTAGTCCCACATTCTTTACAAGTCTTTGCATATTAGTCCCACATTCTTTACAAGTCTTTGCATATTAGTCCCACATTCTTTACAAGTCTTTGCATATTAGTCCCACATTCTTTACAAGTCTTTGCATATTAGTCCCACATTCTTTACAAGTCTTTGCATATTAGTCCCACATTCTTTACAAGTCTTTGCATATTAGTCCCACATTCTTTACAAGTCTTTGCATATTAGTCCCACATTCTTTACAAGTCTTTGCATATTAGTCCCACATTCTTTTACAAGTCTTTGCACATTAGTCCCACATTCTTTACAAGTCTTTGCATATTAGTCCCACATTCTTTACAAGTCTTTGCATATTAGTCCACATTTTTACAAGTCTTTGCATATTAGTCCCACATTCTTTACAAGTCTTTGCATATTAGTCCCACATTCTTTACAAGTCTTTGCATATTAGTCCCACATTCTTTACAAGTCTTTGCATATTAGTCCCACATTCTTTACAAGTCTTTGCATATTAGTCCCACATTCTTTACAAGTCTTTGCATATTAGTCCCACATTCTTTACAAGTCTTTGCATATTAGTCCCACATTCTTTACAAGTCTTTGCATATTAGTCCCACATTCTTTTTAGTCAATTCTTTGCATATTAGTCCACATTCTTTACAAGTCTTTGCATATTAGTCCCACATTCTTTACAAGTCTTTGCATATTAGTCCCACATTCTTTACAAGTCTTTGCATATTAGTCCCACATTCTTTACAAGTCTTTGCATATTAGTCCCACATTCTTTACAAGTCTTTGCATATTAGTCCCACATTCTTTACAAGTCTTTGCATATTAGTCCCACATTCTTTACAAGTCTTTGCATATTAGTCCCACATTCTTTACAAGTCTTTGCATATTAGTCCCACATTCTTTACAAGTCTTTGCATATTAGTCCCACATTCTTTACAAGTCTTTCTTTTGCATATTAGTCCCACATTCTTTACAAGTCTTTGCATATTAGTCCCACATTCTTTACAAGTCTTTTGCATATTAGTCCCACATTCTTTACAAGTCTTTGCATATTAGTTCCACATTCTTTACAAGTCTTTGCATATTAGTCCCACATTCTTTACAAGTCTTTGCATATTAGTCCCACATTCTTTACAAGTCTTTGCATATTAGTCCCACAGTCTTTGCTTAGTCCCACATTCTTTACAAGTCTTTGCATATTAGTCCCACATTCTTTACAAGTCTTTGCATATTAGTCCCACATTCTTTACAAGTCTTTGCATATTAGTCCCACATTCTTTACAAGTCTTTGCATATTAGTCCCACATTCTTTACAAGTCTTTGCATTTAGTCCCACATTCTTTACAAGTCTTTGCATATTAGTCCCACATTCTTTACAAGTCTTTGCATATTAGTCCCACATTCTTTACAAGTCTTTGCATATTAGTCCCACATTCTTTACAAGTCTTTGCATATTAGTCCCACATTCTTTACAAGTCTTTGCATATTAGTCCCACATTCTTTACAAGTCTTTGCATATTAGTCCCACATTCTTTACAAGTCTTTGCATATTAGTCCCACATTCTTTACAAGTCTTTGCATATTAGTCCCACATTCTTTACAAGTCTTTGCATATTAGTCCACATTCTTTACAAGTCTTTGCATATTAGTCCCACATTCTTTACAAGTCTTTGCATATTAGTCCCACATTCTTTACAAGTCTTTGCATATTAGTCCCACATTCTTTACAAGTCTTTGCATATTAGTCCCACATTCTTTACAAGTCTTTGCATATTAGTCCCACATTCTTTACAAGTCTTTGCATATTAGTCCCACATTCTTTACAAGTCTTTGCATATTAGTCCCACATTCTTTACAAGTCTTTGCATATTAGTCCCACATTCTTTACAAGTCTTTGCATATTAGTCCCACATTCTTTACAAGTCTTTGCATATTAGTCCCACATTCTTTACAAGTCTTTGCATATTAGTCCCACATTCTTTACAAGTCTTTGCATATTAGTCCCACATTCTTTACAAGTCTTTGCATATTAGTCCCACATTCTTTACAAGTCTTTGCATTATTAGTCCCACATTCTTTACAAGTCTTTGCATATTAGTCCCACATTCTTTACAAGTCTTTGCATATTAGTCCCACATTCTTTTACAAGTCTTTGCATATTAGTCCCACATTCTTTACAAGTCTTTGCATATTAGTCCCACATTCTTTACAAGTCTTTGCATATTAGTCCCACATTCTTTACAAGTCTTTGCATATTAGTCCCACATTCTTTACAAGTCTTTGCATATTAGTCCCACATTCTTTACAAGTCTTTGCATATTAGTCCCACATTCTTTACAAGTCTTTTGCATATTAGTCCCACATTCTTTACAAGTCTTTGCATATTAGTCCCACATTCTTTACAAGTCTTTGCATATTAGTCCCACATTCTTTACAAGTCTTTGCATATTAGTCCCACAAGTTCTTTTTACAAGTCTTTGCACATTAGCATATTAGTTAGTCCCACATTCTTTATTCTTTGCATTTAGTCCCAATTCTTTACAAGTCTTTGCATATTAGTCCCACATTCTTTTACAAGTCTTTGCATATTAGTCCCACATTCTTTACAAGTCTTTGCATATTAGCCCACATTAGTCCTTTGCACATTAGTCCCACATTTTACAAGTCTTTGCATATTAGTCCCACATTCTTTACAAGTCTTTGCATATTAGTCCCACTTTATTCTTTACAAGTCTTTGCATATTAGTCCCACATTCTTTACAAGTCTTTGCATATTAGTCCTAGTCTTTGCATATTAGTCCCACATTCTTTACAAGTCTTTGCATATTAGTCCACATTCTTTACAAGTCTTTGCATATTAGTCCCACATTCTTTACAAGTCTTTGCATATTAGTCCACAAGTCTTTGCATTTACAAGTCTTTGCACATTAGTCCCACATTCTTTACAAGTCTTTGCATATTAGTCCCACATTCTTTACAAGTCTTTGCATATTAGTCCCACATTCTTTACAAGTCTTTGCATATTAGTCCACATTCTTTACAAGTCTTTGCATATTAGTCCCACATTCTTTACAAGTCTTTGCATATTAGTCCCACATTCTTTACAAGTCTTTGCATATTAGTCCCACATTCTTTACAAGTCTTTGCATATTAGTCCCACATTCTTTACAAGTCTTTGCATATTAGTCCCACATTCTTTACAAGTCTTTGCATATTAGTCCCACATTCTTTACAAGTCTTTGCATATTAGTCCCACATTCTTTACAAGTCTTTGCATATTAGTCCCACATTCTTTACAAGTCTTTGCATATTAGTCCCACATTCTTTTACAAGTCTTTTCTTTACAAGTCTTTGCATATTAGTCCCACATTCTTTACAAGTCTTTGCATATTAGTCCCACATTCTTTACAAGTCTTTGCATATTAGTCCCACATTCTTTACAAGTCTTTGCATATTAGTCCCACATTCTTTACAAGTCTTTGCATATTAGTCCCACATTCTTTACAAGTCTTTGCATATTAGTCCCACATTCTTTACAAGTCTTTGCATTTAGTCCCACATTCTTTACAAGTCTTTGCATATTAGTCCCACATTCTTTACAAGTCTTTGCATATTAGTCCCACATTCTTTACAAGTCTTTGCATATTAGTCCCACATTCTTTACAAGTCTTTGCATATTAGTCCCACATTCTTTAAGTCTTTGCAATTAGTCCCACATTCTTTGCATATTAGTCCCACATTCTTTACAAGTCTTTGCATATTAGTCCCACATTCTTTACAAGTCTTTGCATATTAGTTCCATATTAGTCCCACATTCTTTACAAGTCTTTGCATATTAGTCCCACATTCTTTACAAGTCTTTGCATATTAGTCCCACATTCTTTACAAGTCTTTGCATATTAGTCCCACATTCTTTACAAGTCTTTGCATATTAGTCCCACATTCTTTACAAGTCTTTGCATATTAGTCCCCACATTCTTTACAAGTCTTTGCATATTAGTCCCATTCTTTACAAGTCTTTGCAAGTCCACATTCTTTACAAGTCTTTGCATATTAGTCCCACATTCTTTACAAGTCTTTGCATATTAGTCCCACATTCTTTACAAGTCTTTGCATATTAGTCCCACATTCTTTACAAGTCTTTGCACATTAGTCCCACATTCTTTACAAGTCTTTGCATATTAGTCCCACATTCTTTACAAGTCTTTGCATATTAGTCCCACATTCTTTACAAGTCTTTGCATATTAGTCCCACATTCTTTACAAGTCTTTGCATATTAGTCCCACATTCTTTACAAGTCTTTGCACATTAGTCCCACATTACAAGTCTTTGCATATTAGTCCCACATTCTTTACAAGTCTTTGCATATTAGTCCCACATTCTTTACAAGTCTTTGCATATTAGTCCCACATTCTTTACAAGTCTTTGCATATTAGTCCCACATTCTTTACAAGTCTTTGCATATTAGTCCCACATTCTTTACAAGTCTTTGCATATTAGTCCCACATTCTTTACAAGTCTTTGCATATTAGTCCCACATTCTTTACAAGTCTTTGCATATTAGTCCCACATTCTTTACAAGTCTTTGCACATTAGTCCCACATTCTTTACAAGTCTTTGCATATTAGTCCCACATTCTTTACAAGTCTTTGCATATTAGTCCCACATTCTTTACAAGTCTTTGCATATTAGTCCCACATCTTTGCTTTACAAGTCTTTGCATATTAGTCCCACATTCTTTACAAGTCTTTGCATATTAGTCCCACATTCTTTACAAGTCTTTGTCATATTAGTCCCACATTCTTTACAAGTCTTTGCATATTAGTCCCACATTCTTTACAAGTCTTTGCATATTAGTCCCACATTCTTTACAAGTCTTTGCATATTAGTCCCACATTCTTTACAAGTCTTTGCATATTAGTCCCACATTCTTTACAAGTCTTTGCATATTAGTCCCACATTCTTTACAAGTCTTTGCATATTAGTCCCACATTCTTTACAAGTCTTTGCATATTAGTCCCACATTCTTTACAAGTCTTTGCATATTAGTCCCACATTCTTTACAAGTCTTTGCATATTAGTCCCACATTCTTTACAAGTCTTTGCATATTAGTCCCACATTCTTTACAAGTCTTTGCATATTAGTCCCACATTCTTTACAAGTCTTTGCATATTAGTTCCACATTCTTTACAAGTCTTTGCACATTAGTAGTCCCACATTCTTTACAAGTCTTTGCATATTAGTCCACATTCTTTACAAGTCTTTGCATATTAGTCCCACATTCTTTACAAGTCTTTGCATATTAGTCCCACATTCTTTACAAGTCTTTGCATATTAGTCCCACATTCTTTACAAGTCTTTGCATATTAGTCCCACATTCTTTACAAGTCTTTGCATATTAGTCCCACATTCTTTACAAGTCTTTGCATATTAGTCCCACATTCTTTACAAGTCTTTGCATATTAGTCCCACATTCTTTACAAGTCTTTGCATATTAGTCCCACATTCTTTACAAGTCTTTGCATAGTCCCACAGTACAAGTCCACATTCTTTTTACAAGTCTTTGCATATTAGTCCCACATTCTTTACAAGTCTTTTAGCATTAGTCCCACATTCTTTACAAGTCTTTGCATATTAGTCCCACATTCTTTACAAGTCTTTGCATATTAGTCCCACATTCTTTACAAGTCTTTGCATATTAGTCCACATTCTTTTACAAGTCTTTGCATATTAGTCCCACATTCTTTACAAGTCTTTGCATATTAGTCCCACATTCTTTACAAGTCTTTGCATATTAGTCCCACATTCTTTACAAGTCTTTGCATATTAGTCCCACATTCTTTACAAGTCTTTGCATATTAGTCCCACATTCTTTACAAGTCTTTGCATATTAGTCCCACATTCTTTACAAGTATTAGTCTTTTTTTGCATACAAGTCTTTTGCATATTAGTCCCACATTCTTTACAAGTCTTTGCATATTAGTCCCACATTCTTTACAAGTCTTTGCATATTAGTCCCACATTCTTTACAAGTCTTTGCATATTAGTCCCACATTCTTTACAAGTCTTTGCACAAGTTCTTTACAAGTCTTTATTAGTCCCACATTCTTTACAAGTCTTTGCATATTAGTCCCATTCTTTGCATATTAGTCCCACATTCTTTACAAGTCTTTGCATATTAGTCCCACATTCTTTACAAGTCTTTGCATATTAGTCCCACAAGTTCTTTACAAGTCTTTGCATATTAGTCCCACATTCTTTACAAGTCTTTGCATATTAGTCCCACATTCTTTACAAGTCTTTTGCATATTAGTCCCACATTCTTTACAAGTCTTTGCATATTAGTCCCACATTCTTTACAAGTCTTTGCATATTAGTCCCACATTCTTTACAAGTCTTTGCATATTAGTCCCACATTCTTTACAAGTCTTTGCATATTAGTCCCACATTCTTTACAAGTCTTTGCATATTAGTCCCACATTCTTTACAAGTCTTTGCATATTAGTCCCACATTCTTTACAAGTCCCATTAGTCATTCTTTACAAGTCTTTGCATATTAGTCCCACATTCTTTACAAGTCTTTGCATATTAGTCCCACATTCTTTACAAGTCTTTGCATATTAGTCCCACATTCTTTACAAGTCTTTGCATATTAGTCCCACATTCTTTACAAGTCTTTGCATATTAGTCCCACATTCTTTACAAGTCTTTGCATATTAGTCCCACATTCTTTACAAGTCTTTGCATATTAGTCCCACATTCTTTACAAGTCTTTGCATATTAGTCCCACATTCTTTACAAGTCTTTGCATATTAGTCCCACATTCTTTACAAGTCTTTGCATATTAGTCCCACATTCTTTACAAGTCTTTGCATATTAGTCCCACATTCTTTACAAGTCTTTGCATATTAGTCCCACATTCTTTACAAGTCTTTGCATATTAGTCCCACATTCTTTACAAGTCTTTTAGTCCCACATTCTTTACAAGTCTTTTGCATTAGTCCCACATTCTTTACAAGTCTTTGCATATTAGTCCCACATTCTTTACAAGTCTTTGCATATTAGTCCCACATTCTTTACAAGTCTTTGCATATTAGTCCCACATTCTTTACAAGTCTTTGCATTTTCTTTACAAGTCTTTTTGCATATTAGTCCCACATTCTTTACAAGTCTTTGCATATTAGTCCCACATTCTTTACAAGTCTTTGCATATTAGTCCCACATTCTTTACAAGTCTTTGCATATTAGTCCCACATTCTTTACAAGTCTTTGCATATTAGTCCTACATTCTTTACAAGTCTTTGCATATTAGTCCCCACATTCTTTACAAGTCTTTGCATATTAGTCCCACATTCTTTACAAGTCTTTGCATATTAGTCCCATTCTTTTACAAGTCTTTGCATATTAGTCCCACATTCTTTACAAGTCTTTGCATATTAGTCCCACATTCTTTACAAGTCTTTGCATATTAGTCCCACATTCTTTTTGTGTGTCTTTTAGTCCAAGTCTTTCTTTGCATATTAGCCCCACATTCTTTACAAGTCTTTGCATATTAGTCCCACATTCTTTACAAGTCTTTGCATATTAGTCCCACATTCTTTACAAGTCTTTGCATATTAGCCCCACATTCTTTACAAGTCTTTGCATATTAGTCCCACATTCTTTATCTTTTGCTATTAGTTCCACATTCTTTACAAGTCTTTGCATATTAGTCCCCACATTCTTTACAAGTCTTTGCATATTAGTCCCACACTCTTTACAAGTCTTTGCATATTAGTCCCACATTCTTTACAAGTCTTTGCATATTAGTCCCACATTCTTTACAAGTCTTTGCATATTAGTCCCACATTCTTTACAAGTCTTTTGCATAGTCCCACATTCTTTAGTCCATATTAGTCCACATTCTTTACAAGTCTTTGCATATTTAGCCCATATTACAAGTCTTTGCATATTAGTCCCACATTCTTTACAAGTCTTTGCATATTAGTCCCATTCATTCTTTACAAGTCTTTGCATATTAGTCCCACATTCTTTACAAGTCTTTGCATATTAGTCCCAAGTCATTCTTTTTACAAGTCTTTGCATATTAGTCCCACATTCTTTACAAGTCTTTGCATATTAGTCCCACATTCTTTACTTTTGCATATTAGTCAATTCTTTACAAGTCTTTGCATATTAGTCCCACATTCTTTACAAGTCTTTGCATATTAGTCCCACATTCTTTAGTCCCACAAAGTCTTTGCATATTAGTCCCACATTCTTTACAAGTCTTTGCATATTAGTCCCACATTCTTTACAAGTCTTTGCATATTAGTCCCACATTCTTTACAAGTCTTTGCATATTAGTCCCACATTCTTTACAAGTCTTTGCATATTAGTCCCACATTCTTTACAAGTCTTTGCATATTAGTCCCACATTCTTTACAAGTCTTTGCATATTAGTCCCACATTCTTTACAAGTCTTTGCATATTAGTCCCACATTCTTTACAAGTCTTTGCATATTAGTCCCACATTCTTTACAAGTCTTTGCATATTAGTCCCACATTCTTTACAAGTCTTTGCATATTAGTCCCACATTCTTTACAAGTCTTTGCATATTAGTCCCACATTCTTTACAAGTCTTTGCATATTAGTCCCACATTCTTTAAGTCTTTGCAAGTCTTTTTACAAGCATATTAGTCCCACATTCTTTACAAGTCTTTGCATATTAGTCCCACATTCTTTACAAGTCTTTGCATATTAGTCCCACATTCTTTACAAGTCTTTGCATATTAGTCCACATTCTTTACAAGTCTTTGCATATTAGTCCCACATTCTTTACAAGTCTTTGCATATTAGTCCCACATTCTTTACAAGTCTTTGCATATTAGTCCCACATTCTTTACAAGTCTTTGCATATTAGTCCCACATTCTTTACAAGTCTTTGCATATTAGTCCCACATTCTTTACAAGTCTTTGCATATTAGTCCCACATTCTTTACAAGTCTTTGCATATTAGTCCCACACTTCTTACAAGTCTTTGCATATTAGTCCCACATTCTTTACAAGTCTTTGCATATTAGTCCCACATTCTTTACAAGTCTTTGCATATTAGTCCCCACATTCTTTACAAGTCTTTGCATATTAGTCCCACATTCTTTATATTAGTCCAAGTCTTTGCATATTAGTCCCACTTTACAAGTCTTTGCATATTAGTCCTTTACAAGTCTTTGCATATTAGTCCCACATTCTTTACAAGTCTTTGCATATTAGTCCCACATTCTTTACAAGTCTTTGCATATTAGTCCCACATTCTTTACAAGTCTTTGCATATTAGTCCCACATTCTTTACAAGTCTTTGCATATTAGTCCCACACTCTTTACAAGTCTTTGCATATTAGTCCCACATTCTTTACAAGTCTTTGCATATTAGTCCCACATTCTTTACAAGTCTTTGCATATTAGTCCCACATTCTTTACAAGTCTTTGCATATTAGTTCCACATTCTTTACAAGTCTTTGCATATTAGTCCCACATTCTTTACAAGTCTTTGCATATTAGTCCCACATTCTTTACAAGTCTTTGCATATTAGTCCCACATTCTTTACAAGTCTTTTAGTCCCACATTCTTTTACAAGCATATTAGTCCCACACTCTTTACAAGTCTTTGCATATTAGTCCCACATTCTTTACAAGTCTTTGCATATTAGTCCCACATTCTTTACAAGTCTTTGCATATTAGCCCCACATTCTTTACAAGTCTTTGCATATTAGTTCCACATTCTTTACAAGTCTTTGCATATTAGTCCCACACTCTTTACAAGTCTTTGCATATTAGCCCCACATTCTTTACAAGTCTTTGCATATTAGTCCCACACTCTTTACAAGTCTTTGCATATTAGTCCCACATTCTTTACAAGTCTTTGCATATTAGTCGCACATTCTTTACAAGTCTTTGCATATTAGCCCCACATTCTTTACAAATCTTTGCATATTAGCCCCACATTCTTTACAAGTCTTTGCATATTAGTCCCACATTCTTTACAAGTCTTTGCATATTAGCCCCACATTCTTTACAAGTCTTTGCATATTAGTCCCACATTCTTTACAAGTCTTTGCATATTAGTCCCACATTCTTTACAAGTCTTTGCATATTAGCCCCACATTCTTTACAAATCTTTGCATATTAGCCCCACACTCTTTACAAGTCTTTGCATATTAGTCCCACATTCTTTACAAGTCTTTGCATATTAGCCCCACATTCTTTACAAATCTTTGCATATTAGTCCCACATTCTTTACAAGTCTTTGCATATTAGTCCCACACTCTTTACAAGTCTTTGCATATTAGTCCCACATTTCATTCTTTACAAGTCTTTGCATATTAGTCCCACATTCTTTACAAGTCTTTGCATATTAGTCCCACATTCTTTACAAGTCTTTGCATATTAGTCCCACATTCTTTACAAGTCTTTGCATATTAGTCCCACATTCTTTACAAGTCTTTGCATATTAGTCCCACACTCTTTACAAGTCTTTGCATATTAGTCCCACATTCTTTACAAGTCTTTGCATATTAGTCCCACACTCTTTACAAGTCATTGCATATTAGTCCCACATTCTTTACAAGTCTTTGCATATTAGTTTGGGGTTTTGAAAATGTGCATGTCATTGAACAATTCCATTTGAAATTTAGTAAAACCTTCATGTTAAAAAGTCAACCAAAAGCAATGTTGTTTTTGGTGAACTTGAAGACCACCACTTAATAATGTAATTTAATGGAAAATGATAAGCTACTGGTGTAAAATGAAAATGATAAGCTACTGGTGTAAAATGAAAATGATAGGCTACTGGTGTAAAATGAAAATGATAAGCTACTGATGTAAAATGATAAGCTACTGGTATAAAATGAAAATGATATGCTACTGGTGTAAAGTGAAAATGATAAGCTACTGGTGTAAAATGAAAATGATAAGCCACTGGTGTAAAATGAAAATGATAAGCTACTGGTGTAAAATGAAAATGATAAGCTACTGGTATAAAATGAAAATGATAAGCTACTGGTGTAAAATGAAAATGATAAGCTACTGGTGTAAAATGAAAATGATAAGCTACTGGTGTAAAATGAAAATGATAAGCTTACTGGTGTAAAATGAAAATGATAAGCTACTGGTGTAAAATGAAAATGATAAGCTACTGGTGTAAAATGATGGGCTTCTGGTGTAAAATGATAAGCTAATGGTGTAAAATGATAAGGGTGTAAAATGATAAACTACTGGTGTAAATGATAAGCTACTGGTGTAAAATGATAAGCTACTGGTGTAAAATGATGAGCTACTGGTGTAAAATAATAAGCTACTGGTGTAAAATGATAAGCTACTGGTGTAAAATGAAAATGATAGGCTGCTGGTGTAAAATTATAAGCTGCTGGTGTAAAATGATAAGCTGCTGGTGTAAAATGATAAGCTGCTGGTTTAATATTTTAGACTCAAAAGTTTACAAATTAACAAACATCTGTTATAGTTTTTTCAAGCTTGGCAAATTAGGTACATATTGTCACTCATGGATTAAGTGTGTGAAGGACATCCTTGACAAAGATTTGGGACTTACAACATGTTGCAAGCACAAATTGGTTGCAACAACTTTGAAAGAAAGATTGATGAACCTTTTTGTACAAAATTGGAAATCTGAGATTTTCAATTCTAGTAGCTGTCTTAGTTATAGAATAATTAAACATAATTTTTACATGGAAAGTTACCTCTTAAAGGATTAGTTCAGTGGTCAAGCATGTCCATCTTATATGAAAAAAGACCTCAAAAGAAACAAAATAGTGATGAAAGCATTGCAAATTCTTATTCCATTAAGGAGATATTCAAGTTTAAAGTTTGGTATCATTTTAGTAGGAACGACTGAAATCAGACTAGTTGTGATGACACAGACTGAGATTCCTCAGTCTTTGTGTATTTTATAGAAAGTTTACTTTATTTTTTCACTATTTAAATTATTTTCTCTTAAACTTTCTGCAGGTGGTATATTATAAATACCCTTCCTAGATTCAGTTTAACTACTTTTTTGACATATTCCATGGTTTTTAAGCCACAAAATCGCAGGACAAAATATGATAGAATACATGAAGTCTTTAAGGAATCTGAGGCTATGACATCACTAGTAGTCTGATTTCAGTCATTTCTACACAAATGATACCAAACTTTAAACTTAAATATCTCCTTAACGGAATAAGATTTTTGAATGCTTTCTTCACCATTTTGTTTCTTTTGAAGCCCTCTTTCATATAAGATAAAAATGCTCAGCCAATGAACTAATCCTTTAAACGTCCCTTCAAATCTTTGTCATTATCTTATTAGCTTGAGGTGCTTAAATCATGAAGTATCAGTTGGAGTAGGTAGATATAATGAAACTATTTTATCTGAGCATAAATGTAGTCTTTGTGACTTAAATGAGGTTGGTGATGATTTCCATTATTCATTCACTTACTTGCAAGCATTTCTCAGACACAAGGAAAAAATATTTGAAAATTATTACTTTTATTCCACAAATGCTATGAAATTTCATCAACTTTTTTCATCTGAGGGCAAAAATACTTTGCTGAAACTTGCATTTTTTGTAAACATATATCCTAGTAGATTTTCTTGTTTATTTCTTTCCCTTCAATTCAGTATTGAACTTCTTATCCGATGCCTTGTTACTTAGGCCTTGTAAATATGTAAATATATTATGTATTTTTCTTTCTTTCCTTTAAGATTTGTAGTTTTAGCACTGTTGTTCTCATTGCTTTTATGGTAAATTTGATGCAAACTGTTTCTTACTAAAGGGGGTCTTACACATAGATCAAATAAAACTCTAAATTTATAATTCAGCGCACATGTATGTAGATATATACTATTTGTGTGGCTAACATGTGGTATTTTTCATCAGACTAAAAACATTTAGTTTTTATACATTTGAATTTCACTCAAATAATCTTGTAAACAATAGTATATATTCTAGAGATTTAAGCTTGCAGTTTGAAAAGTTTGAAATGATTGTACATTTGGAACACTTAATATAATCCTATTTGAGGTACTAATTAACATTGATTAACATTAACTAGTACCCCTAATTCTAAGGGGTATTTTTGTATAATAAGAAAAATTAAAAAAGTGTGCACTTAACACCTTTTCTTGCACCTCGGATAGTAGTTGAGGGGCACTTTTTATTTTTAAATGGGTTACTTTTCGGGAAATTGAGGTATGCCTGGCCCTCCACCTCCCCCTCTTACCCCAGTTTCTACACATATTACCAAGTTTAAGCTTTCAACAGACTAGTAAAGTTATTGGTGTGAGCTCCTATAGAGTTTGCTTACTATGTGCAAACTCCCTGCTATGTGTGAGGTCTTGATGAGAATGTTAGAGTTTAATAGGAAGCTTAAAGTATGCCAAAATAAACTATATTTTACTTTCTGATTTTACTTCCTCAAAATCCTGGGTGGGTAGGTAGGAATTAAAGAAGTAATACAGTTGTAGTTTGGAAGAAAAACTTGATTTCACTTTTCTGAAGAAAAACTTACTTTTGCTGTGAAAGCTAAAGAAACATCCACAGAAAGTAGTAATTGTTGGACAGATTTATAGCTCCATGTGCTTTTTCAGGGACAGCCCTTAATTATTTGGAGATTTTCTGAAAGTGTGATGAGATAAAAAAAAAAAACTCCCTGTGTGTACAGATCTTTACGTATCTGCTGATGTGGTCCTGGTTTTCCTCACTGCAGTAAACTTAAGATAAGAGAAAGTGATCCTTTATTACACCCACAAAAAGTCAGTATTCATTCTCCACATTTTATTCGGAAGTGCAATATCATATTTCTTAATAATTATTTCGGTCAGAGACATTCAGATTCATGCATTTTGTTTTACCTCTCAAAAAAAAAACATGCGTGGTTCAAGTAATGGGTGTTACCACCATGTCCCGGTCGATTACCAAAATTTTTTAAATAAATAAATTTTTAAATTTACCAATTTATTATACAATTAATACAATTTATAAAACTGGTGAGCACATACTTAAGTAGGCCTACTTTATTATTTTACATTCAAGCAAACAAGGTACACTCTTTTGATGCACTTCTTCTACTTCAGTGACCTGCCAAAGCTTCATGTGAAAGCACCCATGGTCACATATTTTTAAGAAATGAAGCACCCGGAGGTTCATAGGGGGCATCATACAATTGAATTTCTTTTGCCATGCATTTGGGCAGATCCCTCTCTAGATACCTCCGAATACAATCTTAAATCCAGAAAGCCTTGCTCCGCTAAAGATTGAGGTCGAAATCGGCCTCAGTTTACTTTCTGTTCCTGTTCCTAAACAAGCCTTTACCCTTGAATACAAGGGTAAGGGAATACCAAGCATATCACGCTCGATTGGGGACATACTTTTTCAACAAATATTGTTCTTTGTCAAATAGGCCCACAGCTGTGATCTTAGTATCATTTAAAAGAGCTCTAATAGTTCTTTCAGAAAATATAACTTTTTGATGGGGGTTATGTTGAAGAATTTTGCGAAAAAATGAATTAAAAAAGAGTATTAAAAAAAAAAAAATGCACAAACTTTAAGCTTCCTTGCTATACTTCCAGACCTAGCTTTTTGCTTGAAAAGCTGTGAACAACTGTCAAAGACATCAAAGTATCCAATTCTGGTCGAATTGTGACAGCTCCTACTATCAATATCTTTTTCTGGCAAAATTTGTGCCAAATTTGATGATTTTTAAGCTTTTTGAGACCAAAATTTTGAAAAGTTCTGATCGCAATACACCTACCATATGCGAAATGTATCGTAAGAAAGGCCAAGCCATGTACTTTCGATTCATATCAAAAAGAGCAAGTGCCCCCTTCTCTAATCACATTTAATTAAGTAATAATTATGAAGCTCTTTCATTCACAGTTAGTCACTTTGGTCTAGTGGCAAATCTCTGTTCCCAGCACGTGGATGGCCCACCTTCGATCCCCGCACCAGACATGCGGCTTTAGTTTTTCCGCTAGTAATTACAGCAGTGATTTCTTGGGTTTATTTTCATTGTTTTTGCATGTTTTGCTTTGAGAATAAAAAATAGACTGGTATTAATGGAAAGGAAATCTCACAAACAATATAAATATGTAAAAAAAATCCTCATTTTTCATTATTCACAAGAAAAGATCAAAGCTAAAAATAATTAACCTAATTTGGCCTAAAATGTGCAAATTGCATATTTATGTCCATAATTTCTTTATTTTGACTTTTTATTGAAAATTTGATTGTCTTAAACTAAACTTGTAGTGGTAAAAAAACAAAAGGAAAGTTTTCAAATTAATTTTGAAAAGAAAATTCCCATAATTTGTTGTCACGTTTTGAACCCTGGGTCTTTAAGAGTTAATCCGGCCCTGATATTCACAACCTCGAATCAGGGAGTTGGCATTAAGGACTCTAATGTCATTGATGCAGTTCTTTGTTTTGCTTTTTAAGAGTTCACTTAAAATCATCTTTATTCTTTGAATTCCGTTTGTATCAGAGTTCACTAAGAATCATCTTTATCCTTTGAATTCTGTTTGTAAAAGCAATACAACAGGACATAAACTATACTTGTTTAACTCAACTTTGAAATAAAATAACAAAAAGCATAAAATAAAAACAATGTTACATTATTACATTATAGTACTCAAGGATAGGAAACATCAAATACAAATCCACTTCTGTTTTTATTTAGATTTTTCATTCTTATCACTTCCTTGCAATCAAAACATTACAGATTGACCTTTCCACCAAAGAGTCAAAATTTTTAATGTCCACCCTATTAATCTTTTTTGAAGGAGTGATAGCTCAAAAACACATTTGTTATTCCTCTGGGTGTTTGGAGATAATTCAAATTTTGAACTCATCCATGAAAGTGATATGTATAATGTGGATGGAACACCATGGATGGAACACCGTGATGGAACACCGTGCATGGGGCACACCGTGCATGGGGCACACTGTGCATGGGCCACCGTGCATGTGGCACCGTGCATGGGGCACCGTGCATGGGGCACCGTGCATGGGGCACCGTGCATGGGGCACCGTGCATGGGGCACCGTGCATGGGGCACCGTGCATGGGGCACCGTGCATGGGGCACCGTGCATGGGGCACCGTGCATGGGGCACCGTGCATGGGGCACCGTGCATGGGGCACCGTGCATGGGGCACCGTGCATGGGGCACCGTGCATGGGGCACGTGCATGGGGCACCGTGCATGGGGCACCGTGCATGGGGCACCGTGCATGGGGCACCGTGCATGGGGCACCATGACACTGTATATTATAGTTTGAAAGATTTTTTAGTTTGGAGAGTGTATTTTGTCAGAAACTTGCAAGAAAATTTACGTATTTTGAAAATGAGATGTGACAAATAGGGATTATCTCTGTTCTTACTCTGTAAGTAGGTTTTATTGTAGTTATCGTAACTAACAAAATTAGTGTTTGCATAAGTGTTTACCAAAAATGTTCTTATAGTTGATTTCTGTTCATAAAGTAGTTGCCTCCATCATTTCTTTTTACTTGTGTTGAAAACAGAATAAGAAATTGATTCAACCCTTTGTAAACATTTTAGTAGGAAAAGCAATCACAGAGGCATTTTAAGGTTTCAGATTTGTTTCTAAGTGATCATTTATTTTCCAGATTTGAGATAAACTTGAAGGTTCTTGGACGTCTAGACTTCAATTTAATTTATTTCTTGAATGGGCCAGAGGCCTTTCTCACAAATGGCAAAAAGAGGTAAAACAAGTACAGTATGCAGATATGGATTATACGTACAATTATGTAATGTCGTTCTGACCTAGATTAATGATTGATTTTGCAAACCTTGCATGTAATTATTCAATTCTGTCCTAGCTTAATAAATCATTTGATTGCAATATCTATGGACAAGTAAAGTATAAAGTTGGAGCATGGCTTAGAATTTAAACCAGCACATCAATGGCATAATGTTGAACACATTGGTAAACGAGCATTGAACATTTTCCCAATGTTAGATCATGTTTGTAAGGTAGGCCTCAAATATTGTATGTAATAAGATTACCCACTTTGATGCGGTATTGCTCAGAAACGCAAACACTTTTTTCGAAATTTAAAGAGTTTGACTCAGAATGTAATATTCTTTTGATATAATTGTAACCTGCTGCCAGGGCTTAGGGTATATGGTTGAGACTGCTCAGATCAAAGACGACTGACTGGACAAGGGAATGATCCACTCTTATGACAACTGACTTCATTATATACATGCACAACAAAAGAACATAACAATGGAATGAAAGCTAAAGACAACTTGGAACTAACGAAATGTGGTTTATAAGCTAAGAGTTAAAGGACTATGAATGTTTGTATGGTTTAGTCTTTTACACAACTATTGTAGCTGACGGTTACAAAATTCAGTACATCAATTAAAATCATTGCAGTATTGTATTAGGATTCAGAACTGGTGACAGCCTTTTTACCTATTTATACAAGATTTGACAACTTCACCCTGCGATCTGCTGATAGTCAGGCCACCTTTAAACATGTTTTAGAGTACGGTAATCTTCCCGACCAGAAAAAAGCTGTAACTACTAAAATATTTGTTCTTAAATGGCTCTTAATTGGCACATTTGACTCTGACTGTTGCGGATGCCGTTAAACATCAACAAACCAAACCAAACCTTAATTAGCATTAAATTAATGTTTCAGTGTGTAAATGATAAACACAAAATCTTTTAAATAAGGGGAAACAATTTGTTTGACTCTTTAAAACTTCTTTTAGAGCAAACAAATACTGCTTTCATGACGGATGTCCTCCTAAATGATCCTGATAGATGTAGGTGGGAGATTGTGGTTGTCTTAGGAAATGGACAATTTTAGTCTTACTTTCAGATGCTATTTCCAACGTTTTTGTAAGATTTTATTTAATTCTTCCTTTCTTTTCAGATGCAAAGTTAATGACTGAATAAGCAGCTTCATCACCATGGCAGTTTACTGGCATGATTTTGCTACCATTGGTGCTTTCCTGTTTCTACTGGCCCTCATCTGGATATTCCAGGCATCATTTCAGAAATATGCCCATCTTCTTAAGAAAGAGAAGGGTGGAGAAATAGCAGACACTCAGTTACAGAAAGGATGGGCGGAAGGAATGTTAGCTTGCATTATACCTGCTATTGTGTTATTTACAGAGTTAAAGACTTCATCTTATAATTCTGATGATTTTGAGCATCGGGAAGAGGACAAAAGGAAGTTTATGTTAATAGTGTGGCTACCCATCAGTATTTATGGAGCATGTATGATCACTAAGGAGTTTGTAGCACCGTTATGCAATCGTTTCTTGAGGCCTTTTCTAATTGTTGCCTTTCTCTGTGAATTTGCGTTGGTTACCTCTCACATACAATCTCTGCCAAGCGGCACAGATAAAACCATGTACACACCTCTCTACCTTCTCATATACTTTTCGGCACTTGTTATTTTAGCGGAGATTTTGATTCCAGAAATGCAAGAATTACGTTTTATGAGTTGTGGGTGCACCCTTATGAGGGGCACTTGGTATGCACAAGTAGGATTCACCCTATGTATGACTGGACGTGAGTGGCGACGTGAAGAATCAGTAGGTATCACTGTGCTTCTAGTTTTCTTGTGGCACTGTATCTTAAGTTGGATTGTTATTCGTGTGATGCAAAATACAATTAAAGCTGTTCTTTTAGACCAGCCATGGTTGGATGATGATGATTATGATGACGAACACAACAGAAAGGACAAGTACAATGCAATGAAAGGAAAGAGGAGATTTGTTAGCAAACAAGAGCCCGTCCAGCTCACAAAAGAGCAACTGTTATCTATGACGTGGTCTGCCAGTTACTTGAAATAATCTCTGTTGCAGGCAGTTCCCTAATGGATATAAGGAGGCTTCTCCTTCGGCAGAGAATCTAGACATGTGGCGATACTACTATTCAGTATCACAAAGCTTTATGTGGTTACTTCAGCTTTATAAGATGCAATGTATGTAATAGATCAGAACAAGATCATACATCTATCCTCAAGTAACAGCTTATTGCATATATTTCATCTTGAAACCATTCTCACTTAATTAGGTTAATAGAGGCTTTAGTCATTTTTATATCATTTGAAATAAGAAAAGGTTATATAATATGTCATGCATTTGATTGAGTGCTGGTACATAAACAATTTATCTCAGGCAAAAAGAACTTGGAGCTATCAGTGGAATGATTTGCATAAACTGTAAGACTGGATATTTGGGAACTTTTGTACTCTATTTTGGTGGGCATTAATGAAGTTAGAATGTACAAATTAGCAATTACAAATGAATTATGAAATTCTCTGCCATGTTCATAATGAACAATATAGAATACAATTTTAAAGTCTTTAATCTTTAATGTCTTAAAACCATATTGATAAAAGAAGTATCAGATAAAAAAATAGTATTCTATTAATTCTATATTGAGAAGGTAATTTCTATGTTGAGCAGGTACAGTATAACATACCTTGAGAAATACAACCTGGGAGATGCAATCACAAAGAAGATTGCAACAGCTTTAGCTATAGATTTATCTATAGAGTTAAAGGTGTCCTCACATGGTTTGAGCAGCTACATCAACCTTTGGCATCCCATTTATTTTAAAAAGTTCTTCCAGATCTTTATTAAACTAAACCAATGGCCAGTATCTTATGTCAGGGGCATAAATTATGGGCGCCAGAGGAACTTGCCCACACCCATTTTCAACTGGGAATGTAAAGGTAAAGTAAATAGCTTGGGTCAAGTTTGATTGATTGATGTTGTGCATCTTGGTGAAATGATAAACGATCTTCCACCAATCGTGGACGAGAAGAATAGCCCTCACTTATCCCAAATTGAGATCATTTGCTAACGTATCATGTATGGTCCTATTTTAAAGAACATTTTGCAACGCCTCTCTATCCCTCAAAAAGTTTCATATATATTACCTTCCTTATCATCATTTTGGGAATTTCAAACATTGAAATAATTCAATATTGAATGGCAGCAGGAGGGAGTTTGAATTTGATTGATATTCTTACGTCACCCGAGGGAATTGTCTAAATTGCTGCAATTATATTTCAATGAGCAGTATGAGCCAAACAAATATGAAGAGGGCCTCTATTTTCAGGAAATCTATCAATATTTGCACCAACTTAGTAGAAGCAACTGATCTCATGTGTTTCTTATTATGTAGAACAATAAATATAATAGATGCCTGGGTAGACCGCCACAAATGAGACTTGATTGCTTTGAGAAAACAGGAAACATGTCAGAATGATGTGTGTTCCTTAAGATATATGTTGTTTATTAAGAGCTCATTTCATTTCTGGATGTTTCTTGGTTTTCTTTGTGAAGGTTTATTTGTAAAATTCTGTAGTCTTGTCAGAAATATATGGAGAAGATTAAAAAGGACATGAGGGTGTCCTGGGAAGCAGAGTCTCAACAGTCAAAAGGACTTTATCATGGGTGTAGCCAGGGGAGGAGAGGGTTGTACGACCCCCCCCTTAAAGGTAAAAGGTCCAGATAACATAATAAAAGGTGCAAATATTTCCCTTGGTGATCCCCCTCCCCCTCCATAATCCGAAAGGCTGGCTACACCTCTAACTTCTAGTATGTGAGATAAGCCTTTAATACAAGTTTATAGATTTTTGATGTGCAATGCAGGTAAGTAAAACTTTGGGCCATCCTGGCAATTATTGGCAACAGTTTATACCTCAGGAGATATTAACCCAAGTAAGAATCTCTACTTGGGACCTTCAACTTGCCAGTGAAAAAGAGGTTTCCATCGACTTACAAGGGAACGGCTCAATTGGCTGATAAAGATTACTTAATAGATAAGAATAACTTTGACATTTGCCAATAGAACTTATCAGGGTAACTGTACCTATAGGACAGGTCGGGATATAGTAATTTTTATAATAATCCGTACCGCTGGGTGCAAGAAAGGTTTTGATTTATTACAAGACTCAACTAAAGACACACTCACAATTCGGTTGCCAGCTCCTTTAAGTTATTTGCGATTAAATTCCAGCTGCAAAACACATAATAGAAGAATAGGTAGCTCAGATGGCAGAGTGCACGGCTGAGATGCTGGAGGTCCTGGGTTCAAGTCTCGGTCAGGTTTAACTCGATTGTTCCACAGCTATGCAGACAGATACTTCAAACATCAAAGCGGAAGCATTTTATCTGCAGCTCCTACTCTTCATTGTGCAGAAAAGTGACAATGGTTGAATGGCACATACCGTCCTTAAGAGGGGGCGTTAAGCTGTTGGTCCCGATGGCAGGAGAGTCACCCCTGCCTGGTTCTCAGAACACTATTCGAGAAGAGAAGCGTGAAAACGCAGTGTTCTTTCACTTTTTCTTTCATGTACTAAGTTCATGTGCACCCATAGGCAGCCGGAGAACTAGTCTGTTAGTTGTAGAGCACATTTGAATAGTTCTTTAAAACACAAAATGTGCCATATAAATTCCATATGTTATATCATATCATAATATTTAAAAAGGAGTACATTTTTTGTGCATTTTACAAAGACCTTTCTTCAGATGGTCATAATGAATTTTCTACCATTTAACCTTTCATAGGATTGTGCTTATCTCAGTGTGATTATGTTTATATTACTTAACTTGCCAAAATTCTTTTTGTCTCATTTTAAGCACCTTTTACACACCATAAGTAAAAAATGTATGTTCAACGCTTTCATCGTTAATTCTAACTCCACCAACAAAGTTGGACGGAGGTTATGTTTTCACCTCTTGTTTGTTTGTCTGTCTGTCATCAAGATATCCCAATAACTGATGATTGGGTTTTGATTAGATTTGGTGTGTGGTTTTGTTACTGCTTGAAGAAAAGTGATTAAAATTTAGACATATTGGAACAGGGGAAGGGAAAAAATGGAGGGTGGGGACATGTTTTTGCCTCATTTTGTTTGTCTGTCATCAAGGTATTTAAAAAACTGATGATTGGATTTTGATTAAATTTGGTGTGTGGTTTTGTTACTCTTTGAGGAAAAGTGATTAAAATTTGGGACTTTTGGAACAGGGGGATGGGGGTGGGGACATGAAATGGAGGATTTTAATTAAATTTGGTGGGGTTTTGTTACTCTTTGAGGAAAATGTTTTTGGGAGAATGAGATCTGTCAGACATAAGTTATCAAGACATAAGTTGAAACTTTACAATGGAATGTGCTGAACAATGAAATTGTTCTCTGAATGAAGATCCAAACAATCCATTATCTGGACTTTAAAGAAATGTAAATCAAGTGGTTGCATATCAAACAAAATCAAAACAATTAGATTTTGGCATGAAAAGAAAATGATGGAATGTGAATCTTGTCTGATAGGAGGAAGTCATGATTGGTTAGCCTATAAAACTGAAAACAATGATCTGGTCTTGGAAGAAATCAGTCAGTAGGTATATAACCCTGAAGTGTTTAGAATGCAAAAAGGCAATACCGATTAAAAAAAGTGAGGAAGAGATTATGTGAGGAAGATTACGGAGGTAGATTGCAAGATTCGAAATTTAAGTTTTTTTGCCACTGTTCCACGCAACAGTACTTTCTCAAATATTACTGTTCCGGATCAGATTTCACTGTTCCAACTTTTTTGCTGATAACAGGACAAATACCTTTCTTCAAAATGGGCTTAGTTTACAACTACTTTACTGATTAATATGTGCAAATATGTTAATTATTAGTATCTACATGATGTACAGTAGCATTATTTTGCACACAGTTGTACACGTGTAGCATCCTTGCATATTTACCCATGATTAATTCTGCTGATTTATTGCAGGCAAGGTGGAAAGAAAATAATTCTTACTGGAAGATATTTTGATGATAATCTTGTTTGACAACATGCAATTTTTTTAGCAGAAATCTAGTGATCACTACCACATGCTCCACTGGTTCAGCGGAACAGTGATGTTTGAAAATTCACTGTTCCTGCATAAAAAGCACCGTTCTCAGAACGGCAGCAAATTCGACCCCTGGATTGGGGGTGGGGGGCTAAACTCGACAAAATATTAGGCATATTAGAATTGCAAAGCAGGCAGAGCTTTGCACTCTACAGAGTGGTAATATTCTAGTTATGGTCTGCTATTGTTTATTTCCACTTTAATGCAGTCATGTTCAACTAATGAACTGCATTGGCTTCTGCTAGGTGTCACTCATGGATGCAAAATTAAATACCAAGAACAGCCATGCCACACATTTTGTATTAATTGTTGAAGCAATGAATGGCTCCAGTGGGGTTTTCATGATATCTAGCCGCCGCATTGAAAAGTTGTCCAAATTGAGGGTATTCCTGTCTAATGATGCATGCAACGTCTCCCCTCCATTAATTGGAAAAATCTGGCACAAAAGTAATATCCCACTTTCAAGCATAACAGGATTATTTTTAGACACGATTGCATGCCAGGTTCAGGTTAGTTTAAACATTTATACGTGAATCGCATCATGAAGCTTGGGAACAGACCTCTGTGGTGTAGTGGTTAGTGCTTTGTCCTCTCACCCTCATGTCCCGAGTTTTAATCCCGGTGGGTCTGCAACCAGAGTTCACAACTGGTTATCAAAGGCCGTGGCTGTCTTGATATAATGTCCAGCACTGGCTGCTTTCAGGATGTTAAACCTTGCTATGCTTTGCTAGCTTGGGTACTGTATCCTATAAGCTTAATACGTGAGTAGGTAAGTAATGCAAAACAGAAGCAGGGGTATGTAATATGATCACCTGACCAGTTTTCTGTTAATGATTGTGTATTTAGGACACATTTGTAATGTGGCCCCAGGAACGTAATATTAGTCAGAGAGTGAGTGGTTCATGGCATTCTAAATTTTGTGGATTTACTGAAGAGCCAAAATAAGCATTTACCACAGGATGCTGATCAGGTCAAAGAAATACGAGCAGTGCAATGTGAGCAAGGTAGTCACATGTATTCATCTTGAGCATCATATATTCTCAATAAGAAGTGATGTGCAGTTGTATTTGAAGGTCATTCATGTGTCCTTATTGTCATTTAATATAGACAATGATGTGCCCAACTCTTCTTTTAAAAAAGACACTTGTCATTGGATAAATTGTCTTGTATAATATCATTTGCTTGTGATGACTTAATAGGGTTACTACCTTTCATTTATGTTACTTCAAGATTAACATGTGTTTTTTAATTCATTTAAACATTCAAATGCATCATAGAATTCTAGTGAATCACTGTTTATCCCAAACAATGATTAGGGCCACTTGATAACTTTTGTTGTAAAATAAAATGTTACCTCTGAAAGGAAATCTTCAGAAATATCAAAGACATTATGTCTCATCTGCAAAATACTTTTCAAATTTGATGATCCAGTTCATTTGCCCTAAAACTGTAATTGAAGCACACCTTACATATGCCAACATACAAACATGTTCTACACATGTACACGATAATTACTTTGACCAGGGAGCTGTTACTTTGACCATTTTGCTGGGATTGTATTGAGGTTAAACAGATAGATCTAGGTTTAACCTGTAATGTGCATGGTAAAAACTCATGTTCTATGGCTTAACTCGGTGAAACACATCTATGCAGATCATGGAAATTCATCATTGGAATGGTTGTAAATCGTGACCATCTATAATGATGAAAGTTATAACTGGAGAAATATGTTGTAAAACCATGATGAAAACCAAGCAAAGTTTGTGCATAGTATTGTAACCTGCATTCCATTGGTCATAAAATAAAGCCCTCAACGTTCCATTCATTTTTCCTATCTACTTTCACTTGTTGTCTACGATTACACTATACCTATCTTCAATTGTCTACGATTACACTATACCTATCTTCAATTGTCTACGATTACACTATACCTATCTTCAATTTTCTACGATTACACTATACCTATCTTCAAAAGAGGTCTGTGATATTAAGACTCCTGCTATCCTCATGATTCTAATCATTTTTGCATACTAGAATTACTTCAGGGAGAATTAAATTCTTTTCTTGTAGGTCAATTTTTGATGCAAGCATACGAGCATCAAGGATGGAGCCCATGAGTAAATTAGATTATGAATCTCACGCTGAAAGTTGCATGATTAGATCAAGGGCGCCTACGACTTAAAATTGCAGCAAAGTATTCCAACACAGGCAAACTTGGGTTGTTGTGGACTGGTTGAACAGTACTGGGTTCATAAGCAATAAATTTCTCTGAGAACAATTAATTGAGTATAACACATGGAGATGCATTGAAGGTTTATTTACAGGTAACATCAGTATGAATGCACAACCTGCAAGAAGAACACATTTTATCATAATTGGTTAAAACTTTACAGCTTTTCAAGTTTTTCTACATCAAATGCAATTTTTCTGCTAATATGTTATGTAGCCTTGGTAATTTTTTTTGGTTTTAATAATCTATCATAAATCTTTGGAAAGGTACATCAAATTTTAAACAAATTATTTAATTATCTGAATATTTACCCTGGCTAAATTAAAGCAGGAGAATACTTTTCTTCACTTTCAGTTACTGAGATTTAGTCTTTTCTTGTTATGATTGACATTTCATTTCATTTCATTTATTTGTGCATAATGATATAGAATGCTATTAGCTGGTACTTTGATATCATGTAAATTTTGGCAGGAACTAGTGGCTGAATGTTCCCCCTTTATCTCTTAACATACTGGGAGGTGTGCAATCAGCTATGGGATACTGAATTTACTTCTTTTTAAAAATTAGCTCTTAGTCATCCAAAATAGTTCAATTGATCCACTCTGATAAAGCCTGTATACTTGGTTCATGACTGGTTCCTGTATACTTGGTTCATGACTAGTTCTTCAGCGAGGTAATTTGAAGAGGGAATCTTGTCCCAAGATGATTCCTTCACCAATACATCAGGCACATACTAGTAACATCACTTCCGTGGTCTTCACCAATACATCAGGCACATACTAGTAACATCACTTCTGTGGTCTTCACCAATACATCAGGCACATACTAGTAACATCACTTCCGTGGTCTTCACCAATACATCAGGCACATACTAGTAACATCACTTCCCTGGTCTTCACCAATACATCAGGCACATACTAGTAACATCACTTCCCTGGTCTTCACCAATACATCAGGCACATACTAGTAACATCACTTCCCTGGTCTTCACCAATACATCAGGCACATACTAGTAACATCACTTCCCTGGTCTTCACCAATACATCAGGCACATACTAGTAATATCACTTCCGTGGTCTTCACCAATACATCAGGCACATACTAGTTACATCACTTCCGTGGTCTTCACCAATACATCAGGCACATACTAGTAACATCACTTCCCTGGTCTTCACCAATACATCAGGCACATACTAGTAACATCACTTCCGTGGTCTTCACCAATACATCAGGCACATACTAGTAACATCACTTCCGTGGTCTTCACCAATACATCAGGCACATACTAGTAACATCACTTCCGTGGTCTTCACCAATACATCAGGCACATACTAGTAACATCACTTCCCTGGTCTTCACCAATACATCAGGCACATACTAGTAACATCACTTCCGTGGTCTTCACCAATACATCAGGCACATACTAGTAACATCACTTCCCTGGTCTTCACCAATACATCAGGCACATACTAGTAACATCACTTCCCTGGTCTTCACCAATAAATCAGGCACATACTAGTAACATCACTTTCCTGGTCTTCACCAATACATCAGGCACATAATAGTAACATCACTTCCCTGGTCTTCACCAATACATCAGGCACATACTAGTAGCATCACTTCCGTGGTCTTCACCAATACATCAGGCACATACTACTAACATCACTTCCCTGGTCTTCACCAATACATCAGGCACATACTAGTTACATCACTTCCGTGGTCATCACTTCCGTGGTCTTCACCAATACATCAGGCACATACTAGTAACATCACTTCCGTGGTCTTCACCAATACATCAGGCACATACTAGTAACATCACTTCCCTGGTCTTCACCAATACATCAGGCACATACTAGTAACATCACTTCCTGGTCTTCACCAATACATCAGGCACATACTAGTAACATCACTTGGTCTTCACCAATACATCAGGCACATACTAGTAACATCACTTCCCTGGTCTTCACCAATACATCAGGCACATACTAGTTACATCACTTCCGTGGTCTTCACCAATACATCAGGCACATACTAGTAACATCACCTCCGTGGTCTTCACCAATACATCAGGCACATACTAGTAACATCACTCCCGTGGTCTTCACCAATACATCAGGCACATACTAGTAACATCACTTCCCTGGTCTTCACCAATACATCAGGCACATACTAGTAACATCACTTCCCTGGTCTTCACCAATACATCAGGCACATACTAGTAACATCACTTCCGTGGTCTTCACCAATACATCAGGCACATACTAGTAACATCACTTCCTGGTCTTCACCAATACATCAGGCACATACTAGTAACATCACTTCCTGGTCTTTACCAATACATCAGGCACATACTAGTAACATCACTTCCGTGGTCTTCACCAATACATCAGGCACATACTAGTAACATCACTTCCGTGGTCTTCACCAATACATCAGGCACATACTAGTAACATCACTTCCGTGGTCTTCACCAATACATCAGGCACATACTAGTAACATCACTTCCGTGGTCTTCACCAATACATCAGGCACATACTAGTAACATCACTTCCTGGTCTTCACCAATACATCAGGCACATACTAGTAACATCACTTCCTGGTCTTCACCAATACATCAGGCACATACTAGTAACATCACTTCCCTGGTCTTCACCAATACATCAGGCACATACTAGTAACATCACTTCCCTGGTCTTCACCAATACATCAGGCACATACTAGTAACATCACTTCCCTGGTCTTCACCAATACATCAGGCACATACTAGTAACATCACTTCCGTGGTCTTCACCAATACATCAGGCACATACTAGTAACATCACCCCTGGTCTTCACCAATACATCAGGCACATACTAGTAACATCACTTCCGTGGTCTTCACCAATACATCAGGCACATACTAGTAACATCACTTCCCTGGTCTTCACCAATACATCAGGCACATACTAGTAACATCACTTCCCTGGTCTTCACCAATACATCAGGCACATACTAGTAACATCACTTCCTGGTCTTCACCAATACATCAGGCACATACTAGTAACATCACTTCCTGGTCTTCACCAATACATCAGGCACATACTAGTAACATCACTTCCCTGGTCTTCACCAATACATCAGGCACATACTAGTAACATCACTTCCCTGGTCTTCACCAATACATCAGGCACATACTAGTAACATCACTTCCGTGGTCTTCACCAATACATCAGGCACATACTAGTAACATCACTTCCGTGGTCTTCACCAATACATCAGGCACATACTAGTAACATCACTTCCGTGGTCTTCACCAATACATCAGGCACATACTAGTAACATCACTTCCTGGTCTTCACCAATACATCAGGCACATACTAGTAACATCACTTCCTGGTCTTCACCAATACATCAGGCACATACTAGTAACATCACTTCCTGGTCTTCACCAATACATCAGGCACATACTAGTAACATCACTTCCGTGGTCTTCACCAATACATCAGGCACATACTAGTAACATCACTTCCTTCCGTGGTCTTCACCAATACATCAGGCACATACTAGTAACATCACTTCCGTGGTCTTCACCAATACATCAGGCACATACTAGTAACATCACTTCCTGGTCTTCACCAATACATCAGGCACATACTAGTAACATCACTTCCCTGGTCTTCACCAATACATCAGGCACATACTAGTAACATCACTTCCGTGGTCTTCACCAATACATCAGGCACATACTAGTAACATCACTTCCCTGGTCTTCACCAATACATCAGGCACATACTAGTAACATCACTTCGTGGTCTTCACCAATACATCAGGCACATACTAGTAACATCACTTCCTGGTCTTCACCAATACATCAGGCACATACTAGTAACATCACTTCCGTGGTCTTCACCAATACATCAGGCACATACTAGTAACATCACTTCCTGGTCTTCACCAATACATCAGGCACATACTAGTAACATCACTTCCCTGGTCTTCACCAATACATCAGGCACATACTAGTAACATCACTTCCCTGGTCTTCACCAATACATCAGGCACATACTAGTAACATCACTTCCGTGGTCTTCACCAATACATCAGGCACATACTAGTAACATCACTTCCGTGGTCTTCACCAATACATCAGGCACATACTAGTAACATCACTTCCGTGGTCTTCACCAATACATCAGGCACATACTAGTAACATCACTTCCGTGGTCTTCACCAATACATCAGGCACATACTAGTAACATCACTTCCGTGGTCTTCACCAATACATCAGGCACATACTAGTAACATCACTTCCGTGGTCTTCACCAATACATCAGGCACATACTAGTAACATCACTTCCCTGGTCTTCACCAATACATCAGGCACATACTAGTAACATCACTTCCCTGGTCTTCACCAATACATCAGGCACATACTAGTAACATCACTTTCTGGTCTTCACCAATAAATCAGGCACATACTAGTAACATCACTTCCTGGTCTTCACCAATACATCAGGCACATACTAGTAACATCACTTCCCTGGTCTTCACCAATACATCAGGCACATACTAGTAACATCACTTCCCTGGTCTTCACCAATACATCAGGCACATACTAGTAACATCACTTCGTGGTCTTCACCAATACATCAGGCACATACTAGTAACATCACCTCCGTGGTCTTCACCAATACATCAGGCACATCCTAGTAACATCACTTCCCTGGTCTTCACCAATACATCAGGCACATACTAGTAACATCACTTCCCTGGTCTTCACCAATGCATCAGGCACATACTAGTAACATCACTTCCGTGGTCTTCACCAATACATCAGGCACATACTAGTAACATCACTTCCCTGGTCTTCACCAATACATCAGGCACATACTAGTAACATCACTTCCGTGGTCTTCACCAATACATCAGGCACATACTAGTAACATCACTTCTGTGGTTTCAATTGATTAGCTTGTCGGTGATTGTTTCAATATTTCCACCCATCAGTAATGTTGGATTGTTGTGTATTTTAAGCTCAGCATGTACACAAAAAGTGATACAGAGCACACTATACAGAGCCATACAGAGCACACTGTTTGACAACATTGATCTGAAAGAAAGCATTTAATTATCATGTTGCAGCGTTCACTTATACAAATTGATGATGACTGACATGTAGATTGCCATAAATTCCTCCTATTAGAGATCTGTAATAACAGCAGAGTGTAAGCCCTCGATACATTTTTGCCAAAATATCATGAGAAGATGATTTAGAAATTGATTTTGATCAGTATTTTCAGATATTTACACTTTTGCACATAACACTTGACAACATTTTAATGATTACCTGTAATTTTAATGTGTAATCTAAGATTGAAAACACCATATCATAATGTATACATTTTATAAGCTTCATGCACCATGTAAGCAAAATGTCACCATGACATTTTTTAAACTTGTTCAAGTTTTGTATGTAACCCACAGATATGAAGAAACCAAAATTCATGTAATATGTTAATATTTTGTTTACCTACTTCTCTCCCTAGTTCTTACCTATCTCTTAATTCACAAAAAAAAGGCACTTACATAATGTATTGGACTTACCATTCTTACCTATCTCTTAATTCACAAAAAGAAGGCACTTATATAATGTATTGGACTTACCATTCTTACCTATCTCTTAATTCACAAAAAGAAGGCACTTATATAATGTATTGGACTTGCCATTCTTACCTATCTCTTAATTCACAAAAAGAAGGCACTTACATAATTGGACTTACCATTCTTACCTATCTCTTAATTCACAAAAAGAAGGTACTTATATAATGTATTGGACTTACCATTTTTACCTATCTCTTAATTCACAAAAAGAAGGCACTTATATAATGTATTGGACTTACCATTCTTACCTATCTCTTAATTCACAAAAAGAAGGTACTTACATAATGTTATGACAAATGTATATTGCCATTGTATGCTCAAAATAAAGCTGCAACCACATAGTTCTCATCTGTAATCGCAGACACATAGTGGAACCAAGAGGTGGGCGGGCAGGGAGGAGATCCACGCAAAGAGAGTGCCCAAGGATAATCTTTTAGGCTATGTTAACTCAATTTATTGCATCGGCCGGAAAGTGGGGAAGGAGGGAGGGGCAGGGTTCACTAGCCCCCAATTAAAAAATAAATAAAATTGGTATTTTATCCTGTCCAAAGCTCAGCAGAATTTACACAAGAATATGGCAGGCACCCAACTTTGAAAACATTCTGATCCCATGCCCTGATTTATGGATAAATTGTAACAGTGAATAGCATGTGATAGCTATTCTAATCGGGATTCTAATTAGATCAAACATTTCCAGCACTGAAAGACTGCTGCTTCTTGCAAACAAAAAGTTCAAATATTTTCCACAAAAAAAATTTTAATTTGTGAGGGGCGCCCACTCCATGGTCCTGGATCGGAGCCTGCACAACCAAGGAAAAGCTGTTTGTTGCCGCGTCGTGAATATGGCATGATATTATCACGAGTAATATAATTAAGAACCCTGTATGTTACTTTTTGTCATACTTACATCAGTGTTAGCAATTTATCTCTATCAAATGACTACTTCTATGATGGTTATCAGTGTTTTAAGATTGTATGTTTGTAATGATATGGAGGTTAGTGAAATAAAGAGGACTCTGTGCTCCTTGTAGCTTATTCATAGACCATATTCAACTTTGAATATGGTAAATCCATGTAGCTTATTTATATACCTTATTCAACTTTGAATATGGTAAATCCATGTAGCTTATTCACAGACCATATTAAACTTTGAATATGGTAAATCCATGTAGCTTATTTATAGACTATATTCAACTTTGAATATGGTAAATCCATGTAGCCTATTTATAGACCATATTCAACTTTGAATATGGTAAATCAAGCTTTTATAGACCATATTCAACTTTGAATATGGTAAATCCATGTAGCTTATTCATATACCTTATTCAACTTTGAATATGGTAAATCCATGTAGCTTATTCACAGACCATATTTAACTTTGAATATGGTAAATCCATGTAGCTTATTTATAGACCATATTCAACTTTGAATATCGTAAATCCATGTAGCTTATTTATATACCATATTAAACTTTGAATATCGTAAATCCATGTAGCTTATTCATATACCTTATTCAACTTTGAATGTGATAAATCCATATGATGTACATTCACTGCAAACTTGTGTTTATTTCAGTTTTTAATAAGCCGACTTTGTCACTTCTATTTAATGTGTTATTGTTTACTCAGCACTAGGATGATAATTACTTACAGTGTATTGACTGTATCCATTGATGTTATCTTTCTTTGGTGTTCTGGGAGCTGTTCTGGGAGCTGTTCTGGGTCAATTTTTGATCTATACAGTACAAAACTCTATTTTTGTACATGAGACATTTAAATTTATATGAAGGTATTTTTGCAGTTTAAAGTTTGGCAGGGTATTATTAACTGCATAGCACAAGCATAAGGAGACAGGTTTCATCCCCGACCGATGCTACTGAATTGGACAGCACCTTTCCCGGATAAAAGAAGCACAGTCTCAATCGCGATTGCCAAGGAGCAGGCTCCTACCATGATAACAGAGGGAACGTCTTTTTTTTTTTAAATGAAAAGAAAGGAACAAGCTTCTTTGTTAAGTGAGGGAAATGCTTATGCCCTATTGATAACAAATAGTAGGCTTCTTCCAATGAAGAGCAGTAAGTGACAATGAAGATAAACACTTCTTGCTTGATAGCAAAGGAGTGACTCCCTCATATTAGCAAAGGGGGAAACAAAGGATGATGTATAGTATTTTAACATTCATGTATTTCTTTTAGCAGTATTATAATATTAATGATATACTGATTTTGTAACATACAACTTATTTACCAGGGTATCTTAACATTTTTGATCTCCATATTAAGTTATTCAGCAGAGATTGATTTATTTTACAATTTCTACTCCATAGTTTTATGAAAAATATGTTTCTTAAATCTCAGAGATTTTGCATTGCATATTTTGATATGTCAGTGAAGAAAATGCAATATGAAGTAAATTTGATAAAGGTTTTCATATGCGATTTGCAAGTCCTTTTTGTGATTTCCATTTTCTTTATGATTTTCATTTTGTTTTTCGGTGATTTGTTTTTGTGTGTGTGATTTCTTTGTTCGTGATTTTCTGGTTAGACATGACATCTGTATTTGTTCTTTGATGAAGTTGTAGCACGCTACTTGTTTGTAGAATGCATATTATGTGTAATGTTTAGGAAATCCACATGAAGTGAGAGCTGTGATCATTGCACAGTCACTGAATTTTTTCTGAAGTTTTATTTTTTCAGTTGAAAAATTAAAAGGTGATTGGATTGTCCATAAGGGGTCAAAATTATCCAGTTTTGCTGCTTTTAAGGTTTTTCAAGTGGGTCCCGGCCCCAGTCAACATGTCACCTGTCATAGCTTACTGATCAATGACAATAGCCTGCCACTGACCATTTCTGGTAATAAACTGTGCATATCTGTGTCAATGGTCAAAGCCATTCACTGGTCATACCCAGCCGTTAGTAATTGCTGGCCATCTGTCTCATTGATGGCCATTAGTTATAGCAACGATTCCAAGCCAACTTCTGTTATTATGCTTATTATATATTGTAGAATGTTCCAGATTCCGGTCTGGTTGGACATTTTGTGTAATAATTAGTCACTTGCAAGTGCTGGCACCATGTGAAATGTAAAACATGTTTATCAGCAGAGCTACAGTTATATGGCAGATGCAAGCTTGAGATAGTAGCCATTATTCATAGCAGGTGCAGACTTGTTCCAAAAATCATAGTCACAACTCTTTTCTTTTCTTTTTTATACTTACAAATACTATTGGCATTGATTTGACTTTATTGCGTTTGATGTACTCTCTGTTACTATAGTAACTTTTGCTGAACCGAATTGGATGCCATCATGAATCAAATTTTCCGTTAAATAAGAATTACTTGTCATTTTGTATGCCGAGGGAGAAATGTGTTTGAAATACATTTTTGTGATGCACATTCAGTGTTTAATAAAATCAAGATGCTTTGTGTCATTTCTTTTGTTGTAGCGGTGTGGAGGAGAAGTTTGTTTAGTGGGTTTTAAATTCTACTGTATTTCAAGAATAGCTAAAGTGATTCATTGATATTATTTCATATAATAGAAAGCAATCGGAGAAAGCGTGGTTAAAAATTTCAAATATAGTTTTGCATAACAGGAATTTTTAAATATCAAACATCTTTAAACATTAAAAAAGACATTAAAAATCAGCCCCAGGTAAAATGAATGTCCATTGAATAATTCTTAATATAATAAATTTGAAATCAATTTTCACTAACCAGTAATATTTTATATGTGATCCCTTTCAAATATTAGTATGACAAACAATGGCTGTAATAACAAAAACCTGAGTGGAAAACAAAATATTCACCAGATAATGATGTAGCAGATTTAGCTGCTGTTAACCAAACAATGATCAAGGCCACATGACTCAAACATTGATCAAGGCCACATGACTCAAACATTGATTAAGGCCACATGACTCAAACATTGATTAAGGCCACATGACTCAAACATTGATTAAGGCCACATGACTCAAACTTTGATCAAGGCCACATGACTCAAACATTGATCAAGGCCACATGACTCAAACATTGATCAAGGCCACATGACTCAAACATTGATCAAGGCCACATGACTCAAACATTGATCAAGGCCACATGACTCAAACATTGATCAAGGCCACATGACTCAAACATTGATCAAGGCCACATGACTCAAACATTGATCAAGGCCACATGACTCAAACATTGATCAAGGCCACATGACTCAAACATTGATCAAGGCCACATGACTCAAACATTGATCAAGGCCACATGACTCAAACATTGATCAAGGCCACATGACTCAAACATTGATCAAGGCCACATGACTCAAACATTGATCAAGGCCACATGACTCAAACATTGATCAAGGCCACATGACTCAAACATTGATCAAGGCCACATGACTCAAACATTGATCAAGGCCACATGACTCAAACATTGATCAAGGCCACATGACTCAAACATTGATCAAGGCCATGACTCAAACATTGATCAAGGCCACATGACTCAAACATTGATCAAGGCCACATGACTCAAACATTGATCAAGGCCACATGACTCAAACATTGATCAAGGCCACATGACTCAAACATTGATCAAGGCCACATGACTCAAACATTGATCAAGGCCACATGACTCAAACATTGATCAAGGCCACATGACTCAAACATTGATCAAGGCCACATGACTCAAACATTGATCAAGGCCACATGGCTCAAACATTGATCAAGGCCACATGACTCAAACATTGATCAAGGCCACATGGCTCAAACATTGATCAAGGCCACATGACTCAAACATTGATCAAGGCCACATGACTCAAACATTGATCAAGGCCACATGACTCAAACATTGATCAAGGCCACATGACTCAAACATTGATCAAGGCCACATGACTCAAACATTGATCAAGGCCACATGACTCAAACATTAATCAAGGCCACATGACTCAAACATTGATCAAGGCCACATGACTGAGAAGGATAGGCATTTTATCCTTCATCCACACATGGTGAACATTTATCAGGAAATCGTTGCACTCTTATGGCAAAACAACACACTATCTAGTGAGAGCAAGTAGGATGTGTGGTGCCTCACATATCAAACACCCCTTGGAAAAAATTTGACATAGTGTTAACACATGCTTCCATGATGTGACATTTTCTCTAGAATCTTGATTGGACTCTTGAAAACGACAGTGATCATTGAAGATGTAAGCACATGCTCTTCATAGATTATAGAGGCTTAAAATAAAAATTGTAGGCCTCAAGGAGGCTGCTCTTATCAGTATGCAGATCTATTAGTTAAATCAATTGAGGATCACTGCAACATAGATGAAGCTTTTATCATCACATCAAGTCTCTTACTAATGACAATAATTGCCTCTTTGGCATTCGTAATACTTTTGACTTTCAACCATCTATAAAATCATGAAAATTTGGTCATTCCTGTGTAATGTCTTCTTGTATGTTTAAGTAGATTAATTCTTTATGATGAAAGAAGATATATGTGCAGGTAGCATGGCCTTATTTGTTTTACACCCAGCAAATAGTAAAAGATATTAAATTTAATTGAAACTTGACATGTTCAAGTTTGTGGAATTGATACAGCCTTGAGTTACTGTAAACCCTCTTAATACTGAGAGTACTGTCAATCCATTGTTTTGTTTCTATCAAAACAATTCTTTGAATGAATCTAAACAACTGCTTCTGACCAAAGCATTCTCATTATTTTTAATAACTGACCTTTAAAAACAAAATCAGAGAATTACATCCTATATTTTGAGCATTCATACATGACATATATTCATCATCAGGTCGAGCAAACTCAGATACCATCAATTAATTTCCTCCACCCAACCTGGTTGTCCATGGATGCTGATAAGGAAGGCTTGCTTCTCCAGTCATCAACCATGGCAGGTCCAAGTATATTCATAATAAATCAATTAACCAGAAACTGTTGTTATTGTTGAAGAAAGTAAATATAGCAATGTGCCCTGAAAATACTCTTTTAATTGGAAAGAAATTGTGATGATACCCCAAAATGTCAAATACTGTGATTCAACATCCTGTAGAGTAAATGCTTTGAGCTTGAGGCTGCAAAATGACTTCTCATCCAACTGGAGTAAATCAAACATTTTTCTTTAATCAAGGTAAGTGTGGTTAGATAGCATAGCATAGCAAGGTTTAACGTCCCAAAAGCATCCAGTGCTGGACATATTAAAATAGCCACGGCCTTTGATAACCAGTTGTGAACTCACTGGTTGCAGACCCACTGGGATTCGAACCCGGCCGGGACGTGGGTGAGACGACAAAGCACTAACCACTACACCGTGGAGATCATAGATAACTGCTTAACTTCTTGGTAGAACTATGAACTCCTGCCTTTACAGTTAAAACAAGTTTTGAGGTTGGGAATGGAATGATATGTTTTACATTTTTAGAAAAATGTCTTATTAAAATATATCTGTGGATCAATGATCAATTTAAATGATATCCCAACCTTACCTTACCTTATTTTCATTTTTATTCCTGTGAACTAAACATTTTTGATTGTAAACTAAGGCTTATTATTAGAATTGTCGCCGTCATTGGTGAAAACGATTCAGTCCTTAATGATTTTCTCTTTAGAGCACGATGATTATTCATCCGGTGAAATAGAAATTTTGAAAATCAATAAAATAACAAGAAATAACTGTTTGCTGCCTAGTTCACTGTGTGACATGAGTTTAAAATTTCTGTTGAAAAAATTGTCAAGCAGGATGTCACTTGTTTGACAAAATTATCAAATTAAAGGTATATGAACAGGTAGAGGTAACATTGCTTAAATTAATTGATTTAAAAAGCAGAAGAAAGCAAATAATTAACATCAGTTACACATGGGCCATTTTACTGCTCTGTGAAGGTTTTTGTGCAAATATGCAAATTGTTGTTACTCTTGTCATGTATGAATGATGGGACTGCTGGGAAATAGTTTTAATTAATTGTTTTTTAATCCTCTGCCATTTCTTTTTGAAAAAGCGAAGATAGTAATTCTAATGAAGAAGATATGATCCAACCAATCTCTAGCTGGAGAAAGCATTTTGAACATTTCCTGTTTATACATCACATTTTTTAATTGAAGTTTGAACTCCACACTTGAAAACCACACATATTTTCAAAATTAAAAAATGATTAAACGTAGAATTAAATGCTCTTTCTAGTTGGTGCTTTAACATTACTTGTCCATAGACATCTTTAACATTACTTGTCTATAGACATCTTTAACAGTACTTGTCCATAAACATCTTTAACATTACTTGTCCATAGACATCTTTAACATTACTTGTCCATAGACATATTTAACATTACTTGTCCATAGACATCTTTAACATTACTTGTTCATAGACATCTTTAACATTACTTGTCCATGGACATCTTTAACATTACTTGTCCATAGACATCTTTAACATTACTTGTCCATAGACATCTTTAACATTACTTGTCCATAGATATCTTTAACATTACTTGTCCATAGACATATTTAACATTACTTGTCCATAGACATCTTTAACATTACTTGTCCATAGACATCTTTAACATTACTTGTCCATAGACATCTTTAACATTACTTGTTCATAGACATCTTTAACATTACTTGTCCATAGACATTTAAGCTATTAAAAATTAAGATTGTATTTTGAATAAGGTATCAAAATGAAATCTCAAATCAGGTTTTCTTCAATATATCGAGAATATTTCAAACTTTTCTGATGTGAAATCATGTACATGTATATGCCCAACTTTTATGCACATCAACTTTATACTTAGTGGTGAGAAGGGTAACATTTTACTCTTTTTAGAGCAAGCAAGTTTAGGAAAATAGCATGTCACAATATCTACAACTAAGAATAATTCCTCCTACCACTACCACCTTCCCAGCCTTGCTACCTAATTCCCTTCTGTCTACAGTGTTGCAACATTTACGCACAAAAGATGTACCATGAAGCTTGACACGTCCTTGTCAGATTAGTATATTTGGAGAGGCATGCAACTTAAACCATTATTCCAACTATGACATTAAAGGATTAGTTCAGTGGTTCAGCATGTTCGTCTTATATGAAAGAGGACTTCAAAAGAAACAAAATGGTGCAGAAAGCATTGCAAAAGTTTAAAATGTGGTATCATTTCTGTAAAAACGATTGAAATTTGACTAGTTGTGATGTCACAGCCTCAGATTCCTAAAGGGCCTTTATATATTTAAAAAAAAGTTTATTTAAATTTTTTACTATTTAAATTATTTTTCCTCAAACTCTCTTCAGGTGGTATACTATAAATACTTTTCCTAGATTCAGTTTTACTACTTTTTTTTGACATATCCCATGCTTTTTAAGCCACAAAATTACAGGACAAAATATGATAGAATACATGAAGACTGAGGAATCTGAGGCTATGACATCACAAGTAGTCTGATTTCAGTCGTTTCTACACAAATGATACCAAACTTTAAACTTAAAATTCTCCTTAACGGAACACAAATTTTGAATGCTTTCTTCACCATTTTCTTTCTTTTAAAGTCTTCTTCGTATAAGATAAATTTGCTTGACCACTGAACTAATCCTTCCTTGAGTCTTACAGGCACTGCCTCATGGTGTGTTCTTGATCACACAAAACAGAGTGGAATGTAAGTCTTAACATTCAAAATGCCAAGTGTATATCCATTTTGTTTCAATAATATTATTGAAGAGCAATTGCAGTTTGGGTAAAAACTAAATATTTATGGTTGATAACATTATGTGTATATCGAATGTCAGGATTCTTATGGGAGGTATAAGTAGTGAAGATTAGGAATCTTACAAAAACGTCATTCAATATGGAGTTTTATTTCACATGGGTAATTTCAAATTTAGATGTGGACTGATATACACATCCTTAATTGGTTATTTTTTGAAATGTACTGCAAATGCAAAAGATAATGTAGTATAAACAAACTGTATTGCATGCTAATCTTAGTTTTTGAAGAAAATATTTCAATTACAATCAAGAAATTTTAATTAAGTTTAATTAAAAACAGAGTGTAACAGAAATAATAGAATTCAAAATAAAAAGATAAAGGTGTTAGAAACTTTCAATTGAATCATGTGGAATGAATAATTAAAAACATCTTAGTGAAAATGTAGAAAAGGTAGTCTGCTTCAGTCTGTTCATATCAACTACCAGACATCAATAAAAAGATCAGATTTTCGTGCAAAATTAAAAGAATAAAATGTAGAACAACTGCAACAAATTATACGGAAAATGATGAAAACTCAAATGATGGAGTAATAACCATGAAATAGGAGGCAAAACATTCAATCCACAGATCACGAAAATTGACCTACATTTGATTCTTCTTCATTTGAAAATGAGAGCAAATATGTGAGAACTGAAAAAATGGGAAAAATAAATAGCAGTTGAAAGCATAGGTTGTGATGAGATAGGGACAGGGTACTGCAAATATATATACTTTATTTGGGGGAAATAAAGTGCTTCAGTTGCATACCCCCACCCCAATGATTTCCTCCAAATAATTCATTCCAAATTGGACACTTAAGTGGTAAATGTAATCCTCTTCTCAAAAAAATATCTTTAAAAAATGGGTTATTACATATTTTGCCACTGATTTGTTATATATGCTCCAATATTTAATGGCGTACCTAGAAATTTTTGCAGGGGACAATAACCATAAAATCTCCAAATCCAAGTGTTCCCCCCCCCCCCCCCCGCTGTTTCCGAAAATATATTTTGAGCAAAATGTCTGTCAAATATTTTGAACAAAAACTTCAGAACGTATGAGGAAAAAATCGGATATATTGACCAAAAACTTCAGACATTTTCAGAAAGAAGGCACATATTTTGAAGAAATACTGACAATTTTGATCAACAAAAGTGGTAACTCTAGACCTAATTTAGAAATTTACAAATTATGTGATCCTTTTCCCATGTGATTGATTCAACTCTACTAACAGAAACCAATATATTTTATCAGGAATAAGAAAAGCATACTGACTTTATATTTTGCAATTAAGAATCTGCACACATTTGTTTGAGTTTTGGAAAATTTTGGGCCAGGGGGAGGGGGGAAATTCCTGCTACCCCTTTAGCTATGCCACTGTTTGTAAGGCTGTGGTGTATTCAACTCTCTTTTGGTGAAGATAGAGCCATTACATCCATTTCAGATGGCCAGAACTGGGCCCTTGAGAACAAAAATTAATTTCTTTACGCAAATATTCTATTTGATTCAATATGTAGATGCAATACCTCATTTACTGCACACAATATGTAGATGCAATACCTCATTTACTGCACACAATATGTAGATGCAATACCTCATTTACTGCACACAATATGTGCATGTAGATGCAATACCTCATTTACTGCACACAATATGTAGATGCAATACCTTATTTACTGCACACAATATGTAGATGCAATACCTTATTTACTGCACATGACAGCCATGCCTCTCCTTATCAATACTTTTCTATTTCAATCTGCACCAACATTTCATAAATTGTTCAGATGATAGCCAGTACCACCGAGACGGGGGTCAAAGGGGCCATTCCCCTCCCAGTCCTGGGTCATAAGGGCTCGTAAAAATTAAGAAAAGGAATGCGCTTTCAAACATGGGGCTGTGGCATAGCCACGGGATGGGATGGGAGGTCCTGAACCCCATCTCACTTTTTTTAGGGAACTTAAAAAAATTAGGATAATCTGTTTTGTATATATTTTGTGCTTAAAAGAGCTAAATTGCCCTTAGAATTGGGCTAAATTTGAACACTTTGTTTTGGGACGGGGGTCTTCATTCAGAATTTGTTGAGACAAGTTCCCCTTCAAATCAACCGTGATCTTTCCGCATGAAAGCCTAATCAGTTTTCAATGACACCTGTATTACAAAATGACTATGGGCCCTGTTATTTCTGACTGCATGATGAGCAAAACAGCCTTTTAGGCCGTTTCAGAGAAAGTATACACTAAACTGCACTGCTAAAGAGAGGGAATGGTTTGCATATAATAGTCATTGAAAAGGTATCTAGGGTAAGCTTCCCTAGGCCATGTTTAAGATCAATATGGATAGAGAAATAATGAGAGGGTGGATGAGGATATTCTTGGAGTAAGCAAGTAATTTTCAGGAAGCGATCAGGGGTGCCGAGAGGAACGTGGGGTCTGGGTGCAAACTGAAAATTCGGATCCCCATATCTGAAAATTATGAAGAGCAAAAACAACATTTGTGTTTTACTTGTACACCAGTTGCCATTGCCAAGCATGGGTTTTCGCAAATTTCGCACATAGCCTTTTTTGACATACTTACTGCCTCCTCCCCCCCCCCCCCACCTCCCCTTCCACTCTGCCCACCCTCTCTCCATTCCATTTGATTCTCCTAGTGGTAAGTTAAAATATCCCTATAAAATTAATATATAAAAATAATAAATTTAAATCATCAACTCAATAGTCAACATTGACAGTTGAGTAACAGACCCGGGGCAATCTCCTTCAAATTGTGGAAAATCTCCTTCAAATTGTGGAAAATCTCCTACATTGTAAAGAAATTTTCTTTATTTTTGGGAAATTTCCCTAAATTTCTTCAATTTTCCTTCATTTTCGTAAAATTTGCTTTAATTCTCGGGAAATTTTATGATAGTTTTTTTTTCTTCAGAGAATTTCCTTTCTTTTTTGAGAAATTTGCTTCCTTTTTTGAAAATTTTTCTTCATTTTTGGAAAATCTATTTCAATTTTTGTGAAATTTGCTTAATTCTCGAGAAATTTCTTTCATTTTCTGGAGGCTTACTTGAATTTTCAGGAAATTTCCTTCGTTTTTGGGAAATTTGCTTTAATTTCTTAGAAATTTGCTTCATTTTCATGAAATTTTCTTCAATTTTTGGGAAGTTTGAAATTTTCTTTTGTCCATTTTGTGAAATTTGCTTTAATTTTCTTGCCATTCATTTTTGTGAAATTTCCTTTAAACTTTTTGGAAGTTTTCTTCAATTTTCGTTAAATTTCCTTCCTTTTTAGGAAATTTGCTTCATTTTCGTGAATTTTTTGCAATTTTGTTTAAACATTTTATATTCATTGTTATGAAATTTTCTGTAGTTTTTGGAAATTTTCTTCAATTTTTGAAATTCCCAATAATTTTACAACCCCATTATAAAGTTTTATAGGACAAAAGAGACCAATATATTTTCTAGGTTTGTTGAGACGAAAAACTGCACCCCCTCCCCATGTTAAATATCTTCCTACGCCGCTGACTTGTAAATTGTGTGGAAATGATATATCCCTTCTGCATGTTTGCCCCCTTTCTCCAGATTTCTTTAAAAATGCTATGGTAGCGTAGCCAGCATTAAAAATGAGGGGTCTGAGAAGTTCCTTAACCCTCCCAAGACAAAGTATTAAAAGTTAGCTCACTTCTGAGGGCAATCATGTGTTTTAAAAGTAAAAAAGATATATTTAAAAAATCTTAAAGCTAAATTCATCCAAACCATTAGGCTCATTGGGCCGGTGCTTATCCCTTGTTTCCATGGCACAAGCGGACGAGAGTACATGACTCCCCCTGGACTCCCCCAATTTATCACAGATTAAAATCCCCAAGCAATGCTGGTACTCCTCATTTACAGCTGAGTGGACTGATAAGTAGAGTAACACTTCCTTACTCAGTAAGGACACAATGGAGCGGAGCGCTCACGGCGGGAATCAAACTCGGTACCTCTCGAATATGAGCATGGCTACTTAACCACTGAGCCGCAGCAACCTATAAAAAACCTTTGATTATCCAAATAGGTCTTAATTTTTTTTCTTCGTAAAGTGGAGGGGGAGGAAGAGGGGGAGATTGGGACCCGTATATCCAACCTCCAGGTCCTCCTAATTAACCACTTTGTCGGTGGACCTGATGATATGCATTAATTCCCAGGTTGTCTGTATACTTTTGCAACTAGATGGAAAATCATGTTCAATCTAAAATTGATTATAAAAGCTATGGGTAATTATTCTCTCCCACATGTTGATTATGTGAATAAACATCTGATTATAATGGCTCACAAAACAATCAAAACGGAAATGACAACAATGGAATGAAACGTTCAATAAAGCTACTGCACTTCAGTGTACATTACAATGAGGCTATGGACTTTGAGACATCTGTTTGTACAAAAATTCATTTATACATTATATGATACTAAACAAATGGTGGAATTTGTGTATGTTTCTTTTGAGCAGTCAGAGCTCAAAAAGAAACGTACACAAATTCCACCATTTGTTTTTGAGAGGGTGGGGTGGGGGGGGGGTGGTCGACTTGTACGCTGGGTTGATTTAAATGGAAAATACTGACGAACATGGAGGAGTATAACTTCCAATTTAAGATATCCAACACCTCTTGATGTGAAAAGCAAAACTAGAAGATCAATGATATAGTAGCTCAACATATATATTGAGGTGCCATGGTATAAGCCTGTTTTTGTTAGTGGGTAGTTAAAAGTTTGGGCACTTCTTGTACAGTAATTGAGGGTCACTTTAAGAAAAGGTCATTAGAAAATTTTGTACAATTTCTACTAAATTTTCTGTATTTTGGGAACATTTTCTTTATTTGGGAAAATTGTCTGCATTTTGGGAAGAAATTCGAACATAAATAGTCCACAGTCACCAAAATATTCCCGTATATTACCAACAACTGAAGAACTTGAATACGAAGGGGAAGAAAGTACCATTCATTTTTTAAATTTACCAACCAAGTCATGGTTTTACCGAGCAACAAACTTTAATGTATCTATCGGGTCTGTGTTTTCGAGGTCTGTATTTTTGACACATGGGGGCAATAAGTCAAAAACACAGACCTGGAAATGATTTAAAATTTGATGATTTTAATTGATTTAATTTGATTTCTGGGTCTGTTTTTTCAAGGTTTGTATATTTTGAGGTCTAGGTTTTTGAGATCTGCTTTTTTGACAGACACTTGGGGAAATTAGTCATAAACACAGACCTGGAAATAATAAAAAATTTGATGATTTGATTTGATTTAATTTGATTTTCGGGTCTGTGTTTTTGAGTTCTATACAGTATATCTTAAGGTCTACCGTTTTCGAGGTCTGCTTTTTTGACACACGGGACAATTAGTCAAAAACACAGACCCGGAAAATTTAATTTGATTTCTAGGTCTGCATTTTGGGTCTGCATTTTGGAGGTCTGCATTTTCAACCTGCTGGAAATAATTTCAATTTTTTTTTTTTCTTTTTTTTTTCTGGTCTGTGTTTTTGAGGTCTGCATTTTGGAGGTCTGCGTTTTGGAAGTCTGCATTTTTTCTGGGTTTTAGAGGTCTGTGTTTTCAAAGTCTGCGTTTTTGAGGTCTAAGATCTGTACTTTCCAGGTCTTTGTTTTCGAGACACGCATTGTCTCTGATCTTATTTAATTGGAAAAATAGGTCCTGGGGAAAATTCAAACACTCGGTGTCAAGGAAATGGATTACTATATACAACATGCAATTGGGTAAAAATCAAATAATCCAAAAAAAAGTTATTACCTACAGAGGGAGTTGTATAAGTATTACTGTAAATTTGTGTTTCATATTGTTTCTTATGATTTTTAGTTACATAAAAAATCTTGGTTTAATGGATCCCATCGGTAATGTCTAAAACGAATTTAATATTTCTTACAAAATTTACAATAATTTGACCAAATTTCCTTCAATAATTACTTAATTTTACCAGCCCAAACGGCAATAAAGCATACAAACAGGAAGGAGAAAACTCTCAAGCATAACTGATGGCAGTTTATCCCAGGAAATGGAAAATTTTCTTCATTTTCGGGCACTTTGCTTTGATTTTTGTGAAATTTGTTTTTCAATTTGGGGGGAAATTTTCTTCAATACTTTGGAGATTTTCTTCATTTTCTGTCAATTTTCTTCAAATTTCATGAAATGTTGCTCAATTCTTCGAAAGTTTCAAATAATTTAAACAAATTTTCCTTCAGTTTTATCAAACGGGAATAAAGCATGCAATCGAAGAATTGCTTTCACATTCAGAGGGTGGCAGTTTCCCACTGGGAAGTTTCCTTTATTTTAGGAAATTGTTTGTCAATGTTTATTTGAGGTCGTCGGTAAATCTTATATTTTGCATCCCGTTCAAATAGTGTACCAATGTACCTGCATATGTATATATCTATATATTTTAAGTGTAATTTTTTTTTATGATCCTAGTTCAGCATTGTAACTACAAAATGTTGTTATTTTTTGAAGACTTCCTTAAAAAATTGATGGGAGCAAAACAATCTTCTTTTTTCACACTTGTAATATGTTTCTGTGTATTTTCTAAAGGGGTTAACCTCTCTTACAAGTTCTTATAAGCTTATCAAGGATCCCCTCAACCAGGTCAAACCTTGTATTCTGTAAACAGTAGAAATGGTTGAAACAAGATATACAAAAAAGTAACAAATGTATGTACTTTTTTCTGTGGGGGTGATGGTGATGGTTAGAGAAAATATAAAATTGGAACATTCAGCCCCCTAAAAAAAATCATTTAGTCCTACGCCTATGTACTAGACTGGTGTCCGCCCACTGGTCCAAGGCCCATCAGTCCAAAAGCTCAATAGTTTGAAAGAAAAGGCCCACTCCCCTCCGAAGGTCAGATAGTCAAAAGGCCCAATAGTCCAAAGGTTAGGGCTTGGGTTAGGGTATACCTTCGGACTATTGAACCTTCTGACTATTAAACCTTCTGACTATTGGGCCAAAAATATATCATTTAGTGAATTATCCCCTGTCCCCTACCATCACTACACCTACATGAGTGCAGCCGCGATGCAGAAAAGAAACAGCTGCGTTTGAAGTCAATATACGCAGGGAGTCAATAACAAATTTGGATTCGCTCCATGGCCAAGCATTTAAACTTCGCCTGGGACCTCCGGCCTTTAACTCAGTAGCACCGGTCATGAGGTCATGGTACGCTCAGGCTAGTCAACTCGCTGTGTCTGCTGTGTGCTGATTCTGCCTAAAACACATCTTTGAAAATCAAATAATTATTCAACGCTAATCTAAAATAGGTGGGCCAACCTATACATACTGTACTTTACACAAGCAAAATGAGAAGCACCGAATTATAAGGTTCATTAATCAATTTCCATATGATTTGAAGGGAAAGTTTTACTTGCAACCGGTACCACACTATTATGCAATTTATCTTAAGCCTATTTTGTTATCAAAAATCAAAAAGTGTAGGACGCTTCTCTCCCATAATTCCCAACTGGTGACGTAGCCTCTGATTTGGGGATTCACTGTCTACCAATGCCATTTTGACCATTAAATGTCATGAAAAATTCTGAACAAAACCTGCATGCAAACCCAAAGCAAATATCAATTTAATGGCTTTTTCTGATTGCCCCTTTTTCTTTCTGCCTCTTATATTTCTTTCTTCCCTTTATCTTTCTTTTTGCTTTTCGTTTTCCTTTATTTCTTAACTCTGGAGACCGCAAAAAATTGATGAGCCATGGCGTGATATATTTTGATAGGTTTTTGACTCCCATAGTAAAGTTTACACACATCGCGTGGTACGTGTACACCCAGTGAAGTAATGAGGTGCGTGTCACATGACGTCAATAGGGATGTAAGAAGACCCGTCCCAGTGAAGTAATGAGGTGCGTGTCACATGACGTCAATAGGGATGTAAGAAGACCCGTCCCAGTGAAGTAATGAGGTGCGTGTCACATGACGTCAATAGGGATGTAAGAAGACCCGTCCCAGTGAAGTAATGAGGTGCGTGTCACATGACGTCAATAGGGATGTAAGAAGACCCGTCCCAGTGAAGTAATGAGGTGCGTGTCACATGACGTCAATAAGGATGTAAGAAGACCCGTCCCAGTGAAGTAATGAGGTGCGTGTCACATGACGTCAATAGGGATGTAAGAAGACCCGTCCCAGTGAAGTACTGAGGTGCGTGTCACATGACGTCAATAGGGATGTAAGAAGACCCGTCCCAGTGAAGTAATGAGGTGCGTGTCACATGACGTCAATAGGGATGTAAGAAGACCTGTCCCAGTGAAGTAATGAGGTGCGTGTCACATGACGTCAATAGGGATGTAAGAAGACCTGTCCCAGTGAAGTAATGAGGTGCGTGTCACATGACGTCAATAGGGATGTAAGACCAGTCCCAGTGAAGTAATGAGGTGCGTGTCACATGACGTCAATAGGGATGTAAGAAGACCCGTCCCAGTGAAGTAATGAGGTGCGTGTCACATGACGTCAATAGGGATGTAAGAAGACCCGTCCCAGTGAAGTAATGAGGTGCGTGTCACATGACGTCAATAGGGATGTAAGAAGACCAGTCCCAGTGAAGTAATGAGGTGCGTGTCACATGACGTCAATAGGGATGTAAGAAGACCCGTCCCAGTGAAGTAATGAGGTGCGTGTCACATGACGTCAATAGGGATGTAAGAAGTCATCAGGATTTCCTGAAATTTGTTCAGTGGACTTCAGTCCAAGGGTATGATTTTTGTTGAATTACAAGTCACTTCCAACTGTCCAAGGCTTCTGGTACAATTTTGAAGTTTTGAGGTCTAACTTTGATGATTTGTGCATACGGTAGGTGTATGAACCGGGGCATGGGATGATTGTGCCCCACACCTTCATGAAAAATGACAAAAGTACCCCAAAGTTTGAAAAAGAAAAGTGCACGTCAAGTACTGTCAAAGGTGCAAGAACTGGTTAAATGTGTGCATACATTAGTAAAGGCACTGATTAAAAATTTAGCCTGCAATTTTGGACAAGAAATTAACCACATCATTCCACAAGATTAACTTTGCATCATAACATTGAGGTTTAAATAGTTTTATGCCTTCACCTTTCCTCAGCAGCAAAGACAAACAATGCCAGCATTGATTACGCTTTCTACTTATAATACAAAGGATGCCATTATATTCAGATGTGTAAAAGTAAGAACACCATGTAACACCAGTGAAAGTAGCTGTTATCTTGAAGGAACCTTTGAAAGGTGAAACTGTATACAGTTTTGTGGTTTGAGAAACAAAGAAATATATAATTTTTTCTTCCACCAGCCCTCCTCCATTCGAGGGCCGGTTGAGATGTTCCTGGTTTTAAGCAGAGCCATTTCCAATGTACTTTTCAATATTTTCTTTCCAAAAGTATACCTTACAAAATTAAATTCATCATAATTTACTTCGAGCAAAAGGGTGTAAGGCAAATTTTCCCGACGAAAACTTGCATTTGCCTGACTTATTTGAGAGGATATACATGTACAATCACACAACATAGAACAGATGCTGCTCCCCTCCCCCACCAATAGCATCACCAGATATTTTGGCTTGTGGTACAGTAGGCATACTAAAGTACCAAACATGGCACTGCGTAACACCCTGTGCCTATTAAGACTCTGGCGAGGTCTAGGGGCAAAGTCTTGGTTGGCTTCCAGGAGGCGAGACCCCCAATTTCCAATAATTTCTTGTTTTTGATGCTCCAAAATGGCTGAAAATCAACACGAAGTTGATTGGTCTTATTTAATAGATCACAATTTCAAATTCTAATGGTAAAATGTACTCAGATAAGCATAAGGTATAGATAAGGTATCTCTGTTTTAAACAGTATATCTGACATTTTACATCTCTGAGACTAAGTATGAGTTCTTATCGTCATCTCTAGGCTACCGATTAGGCGGAGACATACTCTGATACCAGGATACAAGTACATCCGGCATTCTACATCTCTGCCTGACAAAGATCGGTATCCGGCAAACTATTGGGGAGGGGGGAGGGAAGGGGAGGGATTTGTGTGGTCATGAAGGTAACTATGATATTATCAAGAACATTTTCAAAAGTATTTTTATTTTTTGCAAAGAAACAAAACTAGAAAAGTATAACCATATTAACTTGATTTTCCAACAATTTTTGTTCAATACTAGGCCAAATTGGAATTTCCCAATGATTTTTTTTTTTTTTTGGGGAACAGTCCTCTCCCCCCACACTCACTTAAGTTACATCAGCGGCATAGCTAAAGGGGGTCAATTGCACCACTCCCCACCCCCTCACCCTCCTGGCCAGAAATTTCAAATGAGTTGGAAAATTTAAATTCAGTATGTTGGATTCTTTTGTACGTGATTGGTCTTATAGAGGTTAGTTGTTGTATACCAGCTGTGCATCTTGGGAAAAAGAATTACAAAAAATCTGAAACCCAAATTTTTAAGTAAAGCATATAAATTCCCCAAGAACTTTTTCAAAATATCTGACTTTTCCTGCAAATTTCTGAAGGTTTTCCTAAAAATGTCTGAAGTTTATTCTCAAAATTCTAAATTTTTCCTTAAAATTTTCAAAGAATTTCCTCAAAATATAAACAAAATTCCCTCAAAATATCTTACTTTTCCTTCAATTTCTTATTTTTATTTTTGGAAGGAGGAAAGAGGGGGCGGGGAGGGGGTGTCAGGCTGGTTTTGGATTGTTGTTATGTTTTTGCAAAAAAAATCAAGGAAAATCAAAACTTTTTGTTGTTGTTAATGAAATTGTTTGAGAGAATTAAAGAGAATAAGTAGGATTTGATATATATAATTTAAGATTTCATGTGAGATGTATCATACAAAAAATTCCAAAGGAAACGTAATACTTTACTAGAATCATGCTAAATGTTTGCCTACCTTTTTCAGTAGAGCTATTAGCATGATTGGTGTGAATTTGTTTTTCATCACACTGAGTTTCAACTTTTCATGTATTTTTGTTGTTTTCTAAATAAAAAAATGGTTTTATTTGTAGGGAAGAAGAGGAAAGCGGAAAAAGAAGGGGGGGGGGGGGAAGGAGTCCAAGAGATAGGTAAGCCATCCCTGTCTTCAAAACTAAGCATGCTGCAAAAAGTCTTGTGAGACTTTCTTTAATAAAAGTAACTTAATGTGATAAAGAATGGAACTCCCCTCTAATTGATTAAGTCACTGACTTCATGCAGAAATATATGCAGATTGTGATGCCTCTGGCAGCCATCATCCTGATAAACAGATAATGAAATCTGATAAACAGATGATGAAATCAAACATTTTAGAAACGGCCACCTTATGAGGCATCATCCTGGTAAACTGATAATGAAATCAAACATCTTACAAACAAACCACCTTATGAGGCATCATCCTGATAAACAGATAATGAAATCAAACATTTTAGAAACAGACCACCTTATGAGGCATTATCCTGGTAAACAGATAATAAAATCAAACATCTTACAAACAGACCACCTTATGAGGCATCATCCTGGTAAAGAGATAATGAAACCAAACATCTTACAAGCATACCACCTTATGAGGCATTATCATGGTAAACAGATAATGAAATCAAACATCTTACAAACAGACCACCTTATGAGGCATCATCCTGGTAAAGAGATAATGAAACCAAGCATCTTACAAACAGACCACCTTATGAAGCATTATCATGGTAAACAGATAATGAAATCAAAGATCTTACAAACAGACCACCTTAGGAGGCATTATCCTGGTAAACATGATGAAATCAAACATCTTACAAGCATACCACCTTATGAGGCATTATCCTGGTAAACAGGTAATGAAATCAAACATCTTACAAACAGACCACCTTATGAGGCATCATCCTTGTAAACAGATGATGAAATCAAACATCTTACAAGCATACCATCTTATGAGGCATTATCATGGTAAACAGATAATGAAATCAAACATCTTACAAACAGACCACCTTATGAGGCATTATCTTGGTAAACAGATAATGAAATCAAACATCTTACAAACACACCACCTTATGAGGCATCATCCTGGTAAACAGATAATGAAATCAAACATCTTACAAACAGACCACCTGATGAGGCATTATCTTGGTAAACAGATAATGAAATCAAACATCTTACAAACAGACCACCTTAGGAGGCATTATCCTGGTAAACAGATGATGAAATCAAACATCTTACAAGCATACCACCTTATGAGGCATTATCCTGGTAAACAGATAATGAAATCAAAGATCTTACAAACAGACCACCTTATGAGGCATTATCCTGGTAAACAGATAATGAAATCAAACATCTTACAAGCATACCACCTTATGAGGCATTATCCTGGTAAACAGATAATGAAATCAAACATCTTACAAACAGACCACCTTATGAGGCATCATCCTTGTAAACAGATGATGAAATCAAACATCTTACAAGCATACCACCTTATGAGGCATTATCATGGTAAACAGATAATGAAATCAAACATCTTACAAACAGACCACCTTATGAGGCATTATCTTGGTAAACAGATAATGAAATCAAACATCTTACAAACACACCACCTTATGAGGCATCATCCTGGTAAACAGATAATGAAATCAAACATCTTACAAACAGACCAATGAGGCATTATCAAAACAATGAAATCAAACATTTTAAAACAGACCACCTTATGAGGCATTATCCTGGTAAACAGATAATGAAATCAAACATCTTACAAACAGACCACCTTATGAGGCATCATCCTGGTAAACAGATAATGAAATCAAACATCTTAAAGCATACCAAAGGCATCATCCTGGTAAACAGATAATGAAATCAAACATCTTACAAACAGACCACCTTATGAAGCATTATCATGGTAAACAGATAATGAAATCAAACATCTTACAAGCATACCACCTTATGAGGCATTATCCTGGTAAACAGATAATGAAATCAAACATCTTACAAACAGACCACCTTATGAGGCATCATCCTTGTAAACAGATGATGAAATCAAACATCTTACAAGCATACCACCTTATGAGGCATTATCATGGTAAACAGATAATGAAATCAAACATCTTACACACAGACCACCTTATGAGGCATTATCCTGGTAAACAGATAATGAAATCAAACATCTTACAAACATACCACCTTATGAGGCATTATCCTGGTAAACAGATAATGAAATCAAACATCTTACAAACAGACCACCTTATGAGGCATTATCCTGGTAAACAGATAATGAAATCAAACATCTTACAAACAGACCACCTTATGAGGCATCATCCTTGTAAACAGATGATGAAATCAAACATCTTACAAGCATACCACCTTATGAGGCATTATCCTGGTAAACAGATAATGAAATCAAACATCTTACAAACAGACCACCTTATGAGGCATTATCCTGGTAAACAGATAATGAAATCAAACATCTTACAAACAGACCACCTTATGAGGCATCATCATGATAAACAGATAATGAAATCAAACATCTTACAAACAGACCACCTTATGAAGCATTATCCTGGTTATCTAATGTATTCTAGCTAGCAATGTACCTGTATACTAAATCAATTTAAAACTGCACAAAACACTTTAATGATGATAAGCCCATATATTTCTATTCTACATACTTTGAAACCTAATGTAATGTGTAATTGACTGAGTAATTCTTTCATCACTTCTTTCCTCCTTTAAACATTTCAATTTTTTGCTAAGCCAAAAATACACAACACACTTTTCTCCTGTTCAGAACAATGGAAACTTGATAGTATTGGTTGGTAGTTATCTTTACAAAGCATTCTTTTAAAATTTCATCATTAGGGCCTATATTTTACATGAAAGAAATATCACCAATCCAAAATGATTTGTCCAGGCTGTTTTCATTGCAATGATGGCACTCAAGCGTTTTTGCTACAGAGATGCATATAATATCTACTTACAGATGATAAGCAAATTACTGGCATAGACTTTACTCCTGAAGATAACACTTTTTAAAAGAAATGTTTCAGGTATCTGTTGAACAATATTTCAAATGTTTTTTTCTCAACAAATACTCAATAAGCCTACTATAGAAATGTTTATATTTCATTAGAAATGGCTCTGCTTAAAACCAGGAACATCTTAACCTGCCCTGGAATGGAGCAGGGCTGGTGGAAGAAAAAGTTATATACTGTTTCCCAAACCACAAAACTCCAATGTTTCACCTTTCCAAGGCTCCATCAAAATAACAACTACTCCCACTGGTGTTACATGGTACAGTATCTTAGTGACACACATCTAAATATAATGGCAATCATTTGCTGGCAGTTTTTGTCTTTGCTGCTGAGAAAAGGTGAAATGAACTACGAGCATAGACCTATTTAAACCTCGATGTTATGATGCAAAGTTAATCTTGTGTAATGATGTGGTTGATTTGTTGCTTCAAAATTGCAGGCCAAATTTTTGAGCAGTGCCTTTATTAATGTTAATCCTCTACTGTTTGATGCCCAGCTTGATCAGCAGTTTTTAATCATGCAGAAAAAGCAACTTAGCCACTTCATCTTTTTCTAAAATCAACTTTGATAAATGTTCAAGGAAATATTGATCAACAGAAGTGATAGTAATAAGCCTGCATTTCACTACAATCTACACATAATGTGCAGTAAGGTTTGTGAAACCACCTCAATTCTGAGCTTTGGTTCAAAGTTATATATCTTTTAAAACATTTCAATTTTTAACAAAGGTGACCTTTATGCACTTGTCAATTGTGTGACTCACCCAGGCCTACAACCCCCTCCTTCCCGGAAAGGGTGAGTCATTGCACCAAAGCGGGTGGTCAAAACATGTACATTGACACACCCCTCATTCACTCAGGTGACTGACATTTCTTGTGCAAATGACTTACCCAAATCACTCACCCCTGTGCAAAGTCAATAGGTCTGAAGTAAATTTGGTACAATGACGCACATGTGAGTCACTATTTCATATGTCAATGACTCACCTTTGACTGACATTGCCGGGAGTAGTACGGGTGCATCATACAATTGACAAGTGTATAAAACAAATTACAAATTAACAACAAATGTACATTGAACCAATTAATATTTAGAACTTACAGATTGCATTGCAGTAATGACATTAACATTTCTTATATTGCTGATACATTATAAAGTGGTGTCTAACTTTGAAACAATAGAAACACATTTATTCTATTGCCTTACAAGTTTAACTTGAGGCAATCAAGACTTGTTGAAAGTAATTACTTTGTTCTTTGTATTGATCATACAGTATATGCATATTGATTACAAACAATTAGTCTTCACACCTTTCATGTATTATTTATTGTTTTTCATCTTAATATTTACTGACCCTGCTTAACCCATAAAGTAATGTCGGGTGACTTTTCTTCATTGAAATGTAATGAATACTTTATTTCAGTACTCATTCGCTATGATTCATTCTTTGTCTTTTAACCATTTATTTGCTTTACCTAATACAGGCATATTCATTCAATTGACTATAATCCCATTGTTTCTGTTTTATGTAGGTCTATTTACAATTTTTACTATTTTACGGTACTATTTGCTTTCATTTACAAAGTTTTTTAGTCATACATGTATGTCAAATATGTTTCTGTATTAAACAGCTTCATTTCAAATTTAACATGTTTCTCAGATTCCAAGAAATTCATTTGTCTTCTACCATGATTTTACTTAGTACTCCCCGTACTACCATCAGACTGATCCCAGCCATGTTAGTATGGCTGCCGCTAGTGATGTCTGGCCATCCGAATACAGCAATCCCAATGTCAACCATACTGAGATATGTTTATACAGAATAACAGGATTTTACTTACCAAGTTAGTGGAGATGACACTAGTCCCTTTTGTGGATTCTTTTTTGTTTAATTCAAAAAGAATACTTGCACAGTTACCCGATTTACCCATAAGTTATATCTTACAGCTTTTTGATTCCAAAATTGTTCTAATTCTAACATATGCAGAAATCTGGGGTTGTGACCCCCACTATAGTGTTGTGAGTGTCTATGATAATTTTCTTAAATACATACAGGGCTTGCCTCTGAAATCATTTAATATTGTACCCCTTGGTGAACTTGGTCTGAATCTGAATCGGTTAAGTCGGCAAAAATCCTTCAAGAGGACATGAATGCCAACCGAGCGTAAAAAGGTCGTCCTTCCTTAAAATATTTTACTATTGTCAAGCAACAATTTTATTGGTTGAAATTACTGAAGCATGATGAGGCTACATATTCTAGAAAGAGCTATTGTGATAATGTTTTCTTGCCGACAACGATACTTTCTCATGTGGGGTCTCCGCACGGTACAAAAGCGGATGCACTAATGATGGTACACATATTCTAATGACACCGCTGTGCTTGTGGAGCTATAAACTCGTTTTACCCCTCCTAGAACCTCTGTGCTGTTTGTACTTAGTCTATAGTACCAGCTAGGGATGAAGTTTACAACATTTTCGCCATATGACGTCATATGTTTTTGTTGTGTTGATTCTGATATTAGGGAAAATATTGATGAGGCAAATCAGCCCTATAGTAGATTGTGTTAAGCCCGTCTGCATATGAATAAAAACATTTTCGAACAGTTGTTGTAAATTTCCACACTTCTTAATTTTTTCGATATGCAATAAAATTTATGTTCAAAATCATTTACAATAAATTTCGTTATGCATAGAGTTACTTCTTTAGGTAACGTCATCAACATTATGAGACCTTACAACGCCATGGTCTTCATATTAAAAGTGTGACACCTTTGCGGCGCGAACAAGTCGATGCTTGTTGTGTACAGCCTAGACCTAATGACATACAAATGATTTTTATTACCGAATTCAAGTCTACATAGTCATCACTTTCCTCCTGAATCGTATTTGAGTCTTTGACTTTCGTGCGATTTCATATTTTACTTTAAAATTCAAATTGTTTGAATATCAAAACATGGCTACACGATCAAAATCAAGAGGAAAGTTCCCCACGAATGGCGAGGACGGTGAGTAGGCCTACAACTTACATTACAAGAAGAAGGAACACCCGTCTAAAAATGCTATATAATAAAATCAGTAACAGTCTTGTCGCCATTGATAATAATAACCTGATCCCAAACGCAAGAATTAATACAAGAAATAACCATGATCTAAAATTCCACGTTCCTTGTGCTAAAAATAATGTTTATAAATACTCCTTTCCTCAAAACACTAAAAGATTGGAATGCTTTACCATTGGACATTGTATTTGTATATGCACCAAGTCCAAACTGTTTCAAAGCTAAACTTGCTAAGCTTGTTAATTGATTTATTATTACTATTTTTTTCCTTCATACTTTTGCTACGCTCGGTTGGTGTTCACGTCCTCTAGAAGGATTTTTGCCGACTTAACCTATTCAGATTCAGAAATACAATGTAGGCCTATACCGATACGCTAAGCAGAACAGTTCCGCGAAAATTGAAATGGCAACAACAGCGCCAAGGGTTAGTTCAAGATTTTTCTAACATTAATGTTAGCCTACTGCTTTAATGGTGTTGGTGAAAATAATAATAACGTTTGTAGGCCTACTACTAGTACTACATTACTACTGTAGGCCAGGGTAGACCTAGTTATAGAATTATTTAATTTCTGTCACTTTAATTTTAACCTACATCTGCATGCTGACATTGTGTGATTGCTGTGAAAGTGTATTGTCGGATATGACTAATAGTGACAGTTATTACATAATGTTTAATTGTAATTTGTAGTTCTGAGAACAATCAGAAATTGCATGACTGCTTCAGGAAAGTTGCTTCTAAGTTCTAGGAGGGTTATTGTTTTTTAGGGACTTTAATTTTCCAGACATTAATTGGAATCTTGTACTACTACTAGTAGTCCACATTGTTAAGATTTTTTGGAAGCTGTATCTGACTGCTTTTCCACCCAGCATGTCTTCTTTCCCACGCGTGGTAGTAATTATCTCATCATGACCTCATTAGTTTTACCTATGATACCTATGATGAATTCTGGATGAAAGGCTTGTTGCCTGAAGGTCCAGATCACAGTAAATCTGAGCTTAAAACAAGAGCTCATTTGTGTCACTATCGTAATGAAAGCGGAAAACTCGCTTGCACTAATGCTTTATTCAGTCTGCTTTTGAAAATAATCAGGTTATAGCATCCATCACGACAACTGGTAGAAAGTTCCAAAGTTTACAAACACAGTTAGGAAGAAATTGTGACAAACACTTGTGCGACAATATGGTCATTTTGATCTGTATTGTTTCACAAAGGCTTCTCCAGCTAATAAACTGGTTTTAGATTTTAAGATTGCTGACTTTGCTGCACTTCAAGATAATTTGTCAATTGATTCGATTTCTTTGCTCCGTGACTTAGATCCATCTAAAGCATAGGATGTTTTCCGAACTATAGTTTTGGAGGGTGGAAATAGGTTTTGTCTATTAAAGAAAGTCTGTAGGCATAATCGGCCAGTGTGGATGTCTTGGGAGGTTTTGCAGGCTGTTCGGACAAAGAACAAGTTGTGGCGTTGTTTTAAACACAGTGGGTGTCCTGTGGAGCTTGCTAAGTATAATGCTCTTGTCAATTGTGTAACTCACCCCATACGCCTCTGGACAAGGTGAATCATTGCATCAAAGTGGGAGGACAAAACATGTACATTGACGCACCCCTCAGTCATTGTGTGACTGACATTTTTTGTGAAATGACTTACCCCAAATCACTCACCTCTGTGCAAAGTTAATGGGTCTTAAAAAAATTGACCCACCCCAGAGTCACTCTGGTGACTGACAATTTGGTACAATGATGCACATGTGAGTCACTATTTCACATGTCAATGACTTACCTTTGTCTAATATTGCTGGGGGTAGTAGGGGTGAGTCATACAACTGACAAGTGCATGAGGATCATGGAAAGTTCACAAAGGGTTTGATAAGAGATACTAAAGTGCTTTTTGTAAAACGTTTGTCCATATAAGTTGTGATTACTCCTAAGTCGTTTCATTCTTATGTTTGCTCAAAGCAAAAAACCAAGGAGGTTGTTGGTCCCCTTCAGGGTAATGATGTTACTATCAATAGTGGTAAGGATATGGCTGAGTTATTGAATGACTACTTTGTGTCGGATTTTACTAAGGAGTCCCCTGCTGATGATGTTGTAGATTATTTTAGTGTGCACTCTCCAGTCTCCAGTATCCATTAATAATATCAATTTTTCAGTTGATGTTGTCTAAGAAGTTGAGGGTCTAAACTCAGATAAAACACCCGGTCCAGATGGTATACATCCTGCTGTCTTACGTGAGTGTTCTGATGTTCTTTCTGTTCCCCTGAGTATTATCTTTTCAAAGTGCTTTGATGTTGTTCCTAGTGATTGGAGAATTGCTAATGTCACTCTTTTTTTTAAAAAGGGTGACCACAGTTGCCTTGTAATTATAGGCTAGTGAGTCTTAGTAGTGATGTGTGCAAGGTCAAGAAGTGAATTGTTAGGGATGTTATACCGTTACTTGCTTGATCATGTACAGTACTAGTCATTGGTTTGTTGAATTTGTCCTAGCATGGGTTCTTACTTAAGAGGTCTTGTGTTTCTAATTTATTGGAGTTTCTTGATGATGTTACTATACTAGTTGATTCTGGTCATAATGTGGATGCTATCTTTTTAGATTTCCAAAAATCATTTTGAAATAACAATTGTTTCCATTATGCACAAGTAATTTATTATGATTATAACTGGATAACTTCGTGAATAAAGGTAGCAAACAAATTGATTGTTATTTTGTGAATGATGTATTTTTTTGTATATCGGTACAACAAGGTATTTTACCTTGACCTTGTAAGGTCAGGCTTACTGAGAAAATAGAGGGCTTAGTAGCAAAATATCATAACATCTCGCCTCTCAAAGTAAAACAATTGATTAAAGGCAAAAGAAAAAGAAAGTTCTGTACAGAGTTCAAAACAATGAGTTCAGAATGTTGTAGCATGATGCACGCTGTAAAAAGTTCAACAAAGTCTATGTACATCAGGGGGACTTAAGTAAGGTGGGAAACGAGAGTTTCAAGGTTTACATCAATATGTAATCGTTGTATTTTACTGGAGCTTTCCGGTTCCTTTGGGGTCTATCGTTGATGACGTGGTCTGGTTCTTTGGGTTTGTCTTTTGAGGAGGATGTGCTTTCCAGGCTTGGCGAATGCGTACCGGTGGGGGTATTATTGTTTCCTTTAAAACGCGCTTCATTTAGGAGTTTGTATCGTTGATCAGTCAGATGAGCTGGTTTGATGTGTACTTTGTCTCTTTGGTATTGAACTCTCTCTGACGTTTCTATCGTGTATTTACGTTTAGAGTGACAGTCAATGATTGTTGCTTGTTGACAGATTCCACTTGGTTCTTTTTGGAATCTGCATGGGGTTCTGGTGACTAGTCGTGCTGGACCTTCTTTGCCAGCGTACGATTCAGCTTTGCGTCGAATGCTTGCATTCTTGCAGATGTTAATGGGGCTTGTGGATAACCGTGTTGAACAACAGGGAGATTGGATTTGACTTTTCTGTTAGGGAACATCAATGCATACAGGATGGTATATCTGTTGAGATTGGGGTGTCTCTTAAAGCTAAGAGTAATTCTCGCATGTTTTTATTTCCTCTTTGTAGCGATTTTTTCAGCATGACTTTCACTGTTCCAATATTTCTTTCTGCACGCCCGTTGCCCTGTTGGTGAAGAGGTGCGCACGTTGAGTGACTTATCTCATAAATTTTGCAAAAATCCTGAAATTCACTGCTAGTTAGTTGAGGGCCATTGTCAGACACAAGTTTTTCAGGATAACCAAATTGGGAGAATATGCTGTCCAGCTTGCTGATTATAGCTGAACTTGTCATGTTCTGGAGTTTGTTGACTCATACGTAGCCTGTGTAGTAGTCCACAGTGAGCAGGTACTGTGATGAGTGAAGTTCAAAAATGTCTGTGCCAACTGTTTGCATTGCAGATGTGCTGTGAATCGGTTGAAGTGGTAATTTTGACTGGTTTCTCTGGTGGCTTTGGCATTGATCACAGTTTTGGATCATTTGTTCAATGTCTGCGTTAAGACCAGGCCAGTAAACTGCTTGACGTGCTCTCAGTTGGGTCTTTTGAACACCCTGGTGTTATTTGTGCAGGATTTGGAGGATCTTTGATCTCATCTCCGCTGGGATAACTACTCTCTGGCCTTTGAGTATTACCCCACTGTGCACGGCTAGTTCCGTTCGATGTTGCCAGTATGCGTGTGAGGCTTCATTGCATTGATTCTTTTCTGCTGGCCATCCTTGGGTGATATAGGGAACAAACACTTGAAGAATAGGATTGGTTGCTGTGAGATTTCTGACCCTGTCAATAACGAATAATTTCATATTTGTGATCTCGTATATGTGTACATCTACGTCAGGGATTTGGAAAGTCGCTTTCTTTGCTCCGATGCACCGTGACAAGCAGTCTGCTATTGGTACATCTCGGCCTGGAACATACCTGATGTTGTAGTTGAATCCTTGTAACTGTAGCATGAGTCTCTGCAATCATGCTGCTATTTTTGTGATCTCTTTCTTTGAAATGCTTTCAAGTGGCTGGTGGTCAGTGTGTATGGTAAAATCTCTTCTAAAAACATAGTATTTGAAATATTTGATTGCCCATGCTACTGCTAGCAGTTCTCGTTCTATGTTGCTGTAATTCATTTCAGCAGGTGTCAGAGATTTTGAGGCGGAATATACAGGGTGGCCACCTTGCATCAACACTGCTCCGAGGCCTTTGCCCGATGCGTCGCACTGGATTACAACATCTTTTGCTGGGTCAAAGTGTGTAAGGACAGGTGCTTTGGTAATTGTCTGTTTAATTTTGTTCAGTGCTTTCTCGTGGCTGTTTGTCCATTCAAAAACTGCATCCTTCTGCAGTAGCTTTCTTAGGGGCTCAGTGATCGGGGCTAGTTTAACAAACTTTGACAGGTAATTTGCGAGGCCTAGTAGTGACTGTAATTCTTGTTTGTTTGTTGGTGCTGCGAGATTCTGAATGGCCTTCACCTTGGATGGATCTGGTAACACTCCATCCTTGCTTAGTATGTGTCCAAACAACTTTATCCTGTCTTGATTAAATTTGCACTTTTTGGGGCGTTCAGCTTTACATTGCTATGGCGACTTGCTGCAATTATAGCTTGGATTGCTTTGTCATGTTCTTCAGCGGTTTCAGCTGCCACAAGAATGTCATCGGCGATGCAAAACACGTTCTCTAGGTTCCCAAATATCAGGTTGATGTCAGTTTGGAAGACATCCTGCGCTGACGATAATCTAAATGGAAGGCGTATGAAGCAATATCGCCCATAGATGGTTGCAAATGTTGTGAGGTGCTTAGATTTTTCACTAAGGGGGATGTTCCAGTAACCACTACGAAGGTCTAAGGTTGAAAAATATTTAGCTCCTTTTAGGTTGGGGAAGATGTCGTCGAAGGTTTGGGAATAGTAGTGAGGGCGCTTAATGTATTCATTAAGGTTACGTGGATCCAGGCATATTCTAAGTGAGCCGTCTGGTTTTGAAACTAGGACGACATTGCTGACCCAGTCGGTGGGCTCTCTGACTTGTTCGATTATCCCAAACTCAAGGATACGGTTTATTTCTTTTCTTAGAGGTTCCCTTAATGCGTATGGGGTCCTCCTGGCGGGGTTTATTGTGGGTGACGCTTCGTCTGATAGCTCAATGTTGTATTCAGAGTCAATTTTCCCAATACCCTCAAATATATCCGGGTTGGCTTTAATGAGTTCCTCCTTGTTTGTGTATGAGCGTACCTCAGCTATGTCATAATTCTCACAACATTCATTGCCGTCACATGGAAATTCTACAATCCCTAGCTGGGTGCAAAGTTGGAGGCCAAGTAGATTGCTACCGTGATCTGACACATGAAAATCTACATTTCTTGTTTGTTTACCTTTGTGTTCAATGAGCGAAAATGTAACTTTTCCGTGATTTTTGAATGATTGATCTCCATATCCTGTGAGGCGCGCTTTTGATTCGGATAAGCGATGCTCTGGCCCTAGTAATGCACGGTAGGTTTTTCTAGTTTAGTATGTTGGCTTGGGCACCTGTATCTATTTTTGCTTTTAACAGCTTGGTGCCTTCTGGGGTGGTCAGTTTGATGGCTGCAAATTTGTCTCTCTCAGTGCTATTTGCTTGGATGGTATCGAAGCCATAGTTGTCTGCGTCGTCTGAATCTGCTTCATATTTGTTGATTTCATGGTCCTTTTTGCTAGTTCTGTCAAGTCTTTCTTCTCTTGGCGTTGAACAGCACTTCTTCGCCCAATGGTTTCTTTTACCACATTTGCTGCATGATTGTCCAAATGTGGGGCATTGTTGTACTGGGTGGCTTAGACCGCAATTTCGACAATCACTAATAATGTTTGGCCTGAATTTTGGGGGGTTGTTGTCTTGTTTGGTTCCATCAACAGAGTGCACAACGTCAATGGGTTTTGGTGGATTCGACTGTCCCATGGATTTAAGAGCAGATAAATGAGCGTTGGCTGCCTCATAACTCCTGCCTAGAGTGAGAGTTTCAGATAGTTTGTTTAAAGTTTTTCTGCTTTGTTAAAAGTTCCTTTTGAAGCTCGGGTATTGAGGTAGAAGCAATGATTAGCTCTATTACTCTTTCTTGTAGTTCGTTTTGTTCAAAATCACATTTGTTTGCTAATAACTTACATTTGCTGACAAAGTTATCAAGGGATTTATCTGGTTGCTGCCTTAGGGTGGATAGCTTTAGTCTACTGACCCGAATATTCTCTATAGGTTCTAGCACTTCCTGGAATTTTTTGAAGATAACTTTGGGATCTGCTTTTTCTGTGTTCGATAAGTCCCAACTATTGAATTTGCGCAAATCTTCCTCACCTGGCGCCAGCAATATGTTTGCAGCTTGCTCCTCCTTCTTAACATTTTTTACAACAAAATACAGTTCCATCCTTTTTTTGAATAATTTAAAAGATTCTGGCAGGTTGCTTGATGCCCAGTCCAGGGAAGGTATTTTGTCGGCCATGTTTGTTGAAAATTTGTTCCGATAATTGTCTAAAAATAATTAGAAGATCCATTACTATGCTAGTGTAGTGATGATGCACTCTTCCATTTTTGTTTTTCGCGGAACTACTTCACTCGAGATTTACAGTCGACGTAGGTCCTAACGTTTGGTTCAGATATCTTTTGCCCGTACTCCGTAGGGTCTTAAATTTGCCGTTTTTGATCACGTCGGGGTCACCATGAAATAATAATTGTTTCCATTATGCACAAGTAATTTATTGTGATTATAACTGGAAAAGTTCGTGAATAAAGGTAGCAAACAAATTGATTGTTATTTTGTGAACGATGTATTCTTTTGTATATCTGTACAACAAGGTATTTTACCTTGACCTTGTAAGGTCAGACTTACTGAGAAAATAGAGGGCTTAGTAGCAAAATATCATAACACATTTGATAAGGTTCCATTGGGCAGGCTCATGATGAAAACAAAAGCGATTGGTGTGGAGGGAAAGTGTGCCAGTTGGATATATTATTCGTTAGTTGACAGGTCACAAAGAGTTGTTCTTAATGGTGAAGTATCTCTATGGAAGAAGTTTACAAGTGATGTCTTCAATAATGATATTGATGTTTCCCTTGGCTCCAGGATTTGCAAATTTGCTGATGATACTAAGTCATACAGGATTGTTGATGATAATAGGGATTTTTCACTTTTGCAAACTGATCTGGATAATTTAGTTTCTTGGTCCCAAACATGGCAGATGTCATTCAATATTGATAAGTGCAAAGTTATTTATTTTGGTCAGAGCAATTTGGCTTTTGATTACTGTATGAGTGGTTAAAATTTTGGTTGTGTCGATCAAGAAAGAGATCTAGGTGTTGTCATTACTAGCAAACTGAAGCCTTCTACACAGTGTGCTTTAGCAGCTGCAAGGGCAAATAGGATGCTTAGTTTGATTAGAAGAAATTGTTGTTTTCTTGGTAGAGAGGTTGTTCTTAATTTGTTCAAGCAGTTAGTCAGGCCTCTATTCAGGCTTGGAGTTCCTTTTATGAGAAGGATAAGTTCATTTTGGAGCAGGTTCAGCGAAGAGCCACTAGACTTTTTTTCGAAGTAAGGAATCTCTCTTATGAATTCTTGGTTTGACCATGCTTGAGTTGAGAAGAGTACGTGGCGATATGATTCAGGTTTTTAAATTCCGATCTGGTAGTGACGCTTTGACTTCCTGTAATTTCTTGCATGTTTCAGCTAATCCTCATGTGATACATGGTAACAGTTTAAAGCTGACCAAAGACTTCTCACTGATAGATATTTGGCGTTTTAGCTTTTTGCAGAGTTTTTAATGAGTGGATTGGTTTGCCTGAGTGGGTAGTTAGCTCCAATTCTGTTCACAATTTTAAAGTCATCATTGATAAGTTCTTTACTAACTCTGGGCATCTTTCATTTTTTTTTTGTGGTGGTGGTGGTGTAAGTTCAGCTTTTTATGGGGTGACTAACCCTTTTAGCCCGTAATCTTGTTATGTTATAATAGGTAGGGTTAGGGTATTAGCCTAATTGCTATATATGAATTAATTTCAACATTTTACAAGTTAAAGGTGACCGATTCTCTTGAAACTTTCAGGATTTATAAAGGAAAGATTTACAAATCTTTTTTTTAGTTCAATATATGTTTAATTTTAAACTTACTGCAGTACTTGCAGATGATAGTAGTCAGCGAATCTTTTTCTCTGCAGCAGTATCTGCGGTACACACTGCAGTACTCCATGTTTCTAGTGATGAGACATGTGCTATGCTAATTCATTTGCACAATTATTTGATAAGATGTTCCATTTGTAAATCAATCTTGCATGCAACATATGTAAATTGGAGTGTTTTGTTTAACTACATGTACAGTAGGCCCAGCCTAGGCCATTTTAATTTGCCATTGGTTGCATAGGGTATGGTCCCTGGCTAGTTGACCATTAGCCAGGGAACATTCCCTATGGAATTCAATCGCAAATTAAAATGGCCAAATTGAACAGAACATTCTAACATTTCTCAAAATGATCAAGAAATCATTCATGAGTAGGTCCAAAAATTTACTTACTGTTCAAACTATTGTTAGACAATACTATGAACGTTCCGAAATTAACTTAAGGATACTAAAACCGTAACGAAATAGCATTTTTATGGAAAAATTGTGCGAAATTTTTTCTCCGTCCACCACTATTGTTTGTCCACCACGTTAAAAATTACTTAACTGTGTATTCGTGTAAATTTGTGTACGCATATCGCACCGGTGTACACAATGGGAGGGTACAAAAAGTTTTCACGGGTGCTCACGCGAGGGTCTGTTAACTATCAGCAAAAATATTTGGAATTGAGTAGCATGCAAGATTTATGAACAAATATGTATCTTATCAATTAATTTGTTACGCCCAAACATCTTGCTGCTTTTTGCACAAGGTCTAAGCTTAAGGAGAGTAGGAGACCAAATACACTTTACAAAAAAACACCTTACACAAAACTATCATTTAAGTTACATTAAGTTCTATACATATTTGTGGTACGCATACGATCGTGCTTGGCGCTTAGAATGCATGGTAAGAAATTTGATGCGCTTGCATACGAAATGCTGCTATCCAAATTAGTGTCATTAGAAATGCTTTGGAACAGATGGAAGCTTTTTTTTTGGTTAAACCCAGATCATTTTTTTAACAAACTTTTTTTAAAGAGCAAAAACTTTGTTTTCCAAATAGCCTATTATGAATTTTCTTTAATGGATTACTAAAGATGGAATTAGAGTGTGTATGGTTGAACTTTTAGATGAAATTAAGAAAGTTTTCATATCTTAATTTAAGTTGTACTAATATTTTTTGCGCAACTTTTTTGGCTTGTTGTAGCCCATTGACTTTTGCTTCAGTGTGTAGTTCTGTTTTTCAATACATATGCGTTCATGCCCTAATCCGGAGGATTTGGGTCACTATGTGATTCGGGCATGAAGATTCGTGCTAGTTGGTCATTTTGAACGAAACTAAGAAGAAAAAACCTGAATAGCAGTGCGGGGAAATTTTAACAATGTCAAACTTATATCCTAAAATCTAATCCTCAAATCTAATCCTAAAACCTAATTCTAAACATATCCCTAATTTGAACCGAAAAATGAGGATCTACATGATTTACACACACGTTTTTTGTTTAAACAGCAAAACTCACACTCCACTCGTCAGAATCAACAGTAGTAGTATACACACTAAAAAGCAAAAATTTTGATCAGGAAGCCGAGGCGTAAGAATTATCCTCTTTTTTTAAACATTTGAGCTTAGTTTCTACTTAAAACAGAAAATAGTTCAAACACATAAATACAACGGAATAAAACCAAAATGAAAAAAAAGAAAAAGCAAAAATCCTTATATATAGAAATTTACTGCTATATTAGGATTTTACCACAAATTAGCTGGGTCCCATAAAAAAAGAATATATATATTTCTTTTGGAAAAAGTACCATAATTTGCTCAAAGATCAGTCATTTATCATCCGTACTAATGTCTCTGCCCACCGAAATAAGAACAATTTCTTCTTCTACGCTAGGCCCTAGATTATGATATTTATTTGGCCTGACCTGATCTGGATCATTGCAAATCACTTTAACTTTGCCCTGATTGCATTTTAAGGATGACTAATAATTTAAATCACTCTAACTTTGCCCTGATTGCATTTTAAGGACGAGTAATAATTTAAACCACTCTAACTTTGCCCTGATTGCATTTTAAGATTGCATTTAAATCACTATAACTTTGCCCTGATTGCATTTTAAGGACGAGTAATAATTTAAATCACTCTAACTTTGCCCTGATTGCATTTTAAGGACGAGTAATAATTTAAATCACTATAACTTTGCCCTGATTGCATTTTAAGGACGAGTAATAATTTAAATCACTCTAACTTTGCCCTGATTGCATTTTAAGGACGAGTAATAATTTAAATCACTATAACTTTGCCCTGATTGCATTTTAAGGACGAGTAATAATTTAAATCACTCTAACTTTGCCCTGATTGCATTTTAAGGACGAGTAATAATTTAAATCACTATAACTTTGCCCTGATTGCATTTTAAGGACGAGTAATAATTTAAAACACTCTAACTTTGCCCTGATTGCATTTTAAGGACGAGTAATAATTTAAACCACTAATTTGCCCTGATTGCATTTTAAATCACTATAATTTAAATCACTCTAACTTTGCCCTGATTGCATTTTAAAGACGAGTAATAATTTAAACCACTCTAACTTTGCCCTGATTGCATTTTAAGGACGAGTAATAATTTAAATCACTCTAACTTTGCCCTGATTGCATTTTAAGGACGAGTAATAATTTAAATCACTCTAACTTTGCCCTGATTGCATTTTAAGGACGAGAAATAATTTAAATCATTATAACTTTGCCCTGATTGCATTTAAAGGACAAGTAATTATTTAAATCATGTTAACTTTGCCCTGATTGCATTTTAAGGACGAGTAATAATTTAAATCACTCTAACTTTGCCCTGATTGCATTTTAAGGACGAGGAATAATTTAAATCACTTTAACTTTGCCCTGATTGCATTTTCAGGACGAATAATAATTTAAATCACTTTAACTTTGCCCTGATTGCATTTTAAGGACGAGGAATTTAATTTATTTAAATCACTTTAACTTTTGCATTTTTAAGGACGAGTAATAATTTTAATCACTCTGATTGCATTTTTTAGGACGAGTAATAATTTAAACCACTCTAACTAATAATTTAAATCACTTTAACTTTGCCCTGATTGCATTTTAAGGACGAGAAATTGTTTAAATCACTATAACTTTGCCCTGATTGCATTTAAAGGACGAGTAATAATTTAAATCACTCTAACTTTGCCCTGATTGCATTTTAAGGACGAGGAATAATTTAAATCACTTTAACTTTGCCCTGATTGCATTTTAAGGACGAGAAATTATTTAAATCACGTTAACTTTGCCCTGATTGCATTTTAAGGACGAGTAATAATTTAAATCACTTTAACTTTGCCCTGATTGCATTTTAAGGACGAGAAATTATTTAAATCACTTTAACTTTGCCCTGATTGCATTTTAAGGACGAGTAATAATTTAAATCACTCTAACTTTGCCCTGATTGCATTTTAAGGACGAGGAATAATTTAAATCACTTTAACTTTGCCCTGATTGCATTTTCAGGACGAATAATAATTTAAATCACTTTAACTTTGCCCTGATTGCATTTTAAGGACGAGAAATTGTTTAAATCACTATAACTTTGCCCTGATTGCATTTAAAGGACAAGTAATTATTTAAATCACTCTAACTTTGCCCTGATTGCATTTTAAGGACGAGTAATAATTTTAATCACTCTAACTTTGCCCTGATTGCATTTTAAGGACGAGTAATAATTTAAACCACTCTAACTTTGCCCTGATTGCATTTTAAGGACGAGTAATAATTTAAATCACTCTAACTTTGCCCTGATTGCATTTTAAGGACGAGTAATAATTTAAATCACTCTAACTTTGCCCTGATTGCATTTTAAGGACGAGTAATAATTTAAATCACTCTAACTTTGCCCTGATTGCATCTTAAGGACGAGTAATAATTTAAATCACTTTAACTTTGCCCTGATTGCATTTTAAGGACGATTAATAATTTAAATCACTCTAACTTTGCCCTGATTGCATTTTAACGATTTTAGTAATAATTTAAATCACTCTAACTTTGCCCTGATTGCATTTTAAGGACGAGTAATAATTTAAATCACTCTAACTTTGCCCTGATTGCATTTTAAGGATTGCATTTTAAGGACGAAATAATTTAAATCACTCTAACTTTGCCCTGATTGCATTTTAAGGATGAGTAATAATTTAAACCACTAAACTAATTTAAATCACTTTAAATCTTTTGCCCTGATTGCATTTTAAGGACCACTATAAGTTTACTTGATTGCATTTTAAGTAATAATTTAAATCACTATAACTTTGCCCTGATTGCATTTTAAGGACGAGGAATAATTTAAATCACTTTAACTTTGCCCTGATTGCATTTTCAGGACAATAATAATTTAAATCACTTAACTTTGCCCTGATTGCATTTTAAGGACGAGAATTTTTTTAAATCACTATAACTTTGCCCTGATTGCATTTAAAGGACAAGTAATTATTTAAATCACTTTAACTTAGCCCTGATTGCATTTTAAGGACGAGTAATAATTTTAATCACTCTAACTTTGCCCTGATTGCATTTTAAGGACGAGTAATAATTTAAACCACTCTAACTTTGCCCTGATTGCACTTTACTAATTCAAATCACTCTAACTTTGCCCTGATTGCATTTTAAGGACGAGTAATAATTTAAATCACTCTAACTTTGCCCTGATTGCATTTTAAGGACGAGTAATAATTTAAATCACTAAAACTTTGCCCTGATTGCATTTTAAGGACGAGTAATAATTTAATTACCCTCTTAAAGCTTTCCGGGACAGTTAATGCACACTTGTGCATATGGGACAACTCACACCCCTCTAAGTTAAGCTTTAAGCTTAAAGATTCATCTCATGTGATACATACTACTTTATGTGATACATACTACTTTATGTAATACATACTACTTTTAACTCAACTCAATTTTACCTTAAAATAGGAGTTTTCGCCAAATACCTAGGACTCGCAGCTTGTTCAAGGAAGGTAACTGTTTTGAGGAAAGACTCCATTTCAACAAAGCGCGAGTCTTTTAGAAATTAGAGTAACTCTAAATAGAATCACAATGTTTTTTTTATCAATTTCCTTTTAATGTGAATTCAACAGCTAATATAAGGCATTGGAAGTTAGACAGTACTATTAACTTTCCTGGTAGGCTAAATATATTGTCATATTACGTAGTTGACATGTTTTGACAAACTGTGTTTACGATCAGTTACTCTACTCTGTTTTTTGGAAATTTGCTTTCATCGTCTTTTTGTTTTGTGTGGATTTATTAGAAGTAAACTTTGTTAAGCAGACATTCATAAGAGTTCCATGTGAATAGAGAGTTTTCAGTGTGAGTATTTTGTTATGAACCAGAAAACCAGGATGCATCCTTTCAGTGTTGGTTGATTTTCAAGTTTTATACTTACTGGCATTGCATACCACGAAATATACTAAATATTATCATAAGATATGCCCGCCATACATATCAACAAAATAGAAGCTGTTGAGTGTTGGTAACACTACTCCAAGTATGATGCTAAACATGCATACACTAACACATTTATTACTGTTTCAAGAATTTTACATAATGCACCACCCACATGACATTGCTACCCATATCACTATGTAAAACAGTTAGACCTATGCCTATGTTTGATACGCCACTGAACTTTAGCAATGGCTTAGCCAGTTTTACAAATTTTAGCTAACTTTTCTCTCAAATTTACAAAGAAATACATTAGAATTACAGCTAAAAAACTAGTGTAATCTGCTTAGTTTCCAAGAATAATATCGTAAATCTTTGTGGCGGAGTAAACAAACTTTCCACTGTGGCATCCTTAGATGCAAAATCAGGGAAATTTTGAAGCCATTGTTACATAAAAATAACTATTGTTTGCAGCCTCTTATCAAATTCAATGAGATAAGTAATTACTAAATATCAGTGAACACATTTTTAGAAGGGTATTTTCACCCGAAATTTCACATTTGTTCATGAACAATTTGAAATGCAAATAGTTTGATTTAACGTGAATTTGTTAACAAAAGCACGACTGGAATTTCATCGTTAAGGCACATGAATTCTCAAAAAGTGTCTCAAATTTCCCCGATTTTTGCACCTGAGCCTCAGAAGAAAGTTTTGGAATACTTTTTGGAAGGAATGGATTGCTATGGAATTCATCTTGCATTTGTTGACTTTCATGACCAGATATGTGAGAGTTTTGCCCTAACTAAGCCATGACCAGGGATGCAAGAGTTTTCCTTAACCAAGCCATGACCAGGGATGCGAGAGTTTTGCACTAAGTAAGCCTTGACCAGGGATGCAAGAGTTTTTCCCTAACTAAGCCATGAACAGGGATGCGAGAGTTTTGCCCTAACTAAGCCATGACCAGGGATGCAAGAGTTTTGCCTTAACCAAGCCATGACCAGGGATGCGAGAGTTTTGCACTAAGTAAGCCTTGACCAGGGATGCAAGAGTTTTGCCCTAACTAAGCCATGAACAGGGATGCGAGAGTTTTGCCCTAACTAAGCCATGACCAGGGATGCAAGAGTTTTGCCCTAATTAAGCTATAACCAGGGATGCGAGAGTTTTGCCCTAACTAAGCCATGACCACTGAAGTGAGAGTTTTGCCCTAACTAAGCCATGACCAGGGATGCGAGAGTTTTGCCTTAACTAAGCCATGACCGGGGATGCAAGAGTTTTGCCCTAACTAAGCCATGACCAGGGATGCGAGAGTTTTGCCCTAACTAAGCCATGACCAGGGATGCAAGAGTTTTGCCCTAATTAAGCCATGACCAGGGATGCAAGAGTTTTGCCCTAACTAAGCCATGACCAGGGATGTGAGAGTTTTGCCCTAACTAAACCACGACCAGGGATGCGAGAGTTTTGCCCTAACTAAGCCTTGACCAGGGATGTGAGAGTTTTGCCTTAACTAAGCCATGACCACGGATGTGAGAGTTTTGCCCTAACTAAGCCATGACCAGGGATGCGAGAGTTTTGCCCTAACTAAGCCATGACCAAAGATGCAAGAGTTTTGCCCTAACTAAGCCGTGACCAGGGATGCAAGAGTTTTTCCCTAACTAAGCCATGACCAGGGATGCAAAAGTTTTGCCCTAACTAAGCCATGACCAGGGATGCAAGAGTTTTTCCCTAAGTAAGCCATGACCAGGGATGTGAGAGTTTTGCCCTAACTAAACCATGCCCAGGAATGCGAGAGTTTTGTCCTAACTAAGCCTTGACCAGGGATGTGAGAGTTTTGCCCTAACTAAGCCATGACCACGGATGTGGGAGTTTTTCCCTAACTAAGCCATGACCAGGGATGCAAGAGTTTTTCCAGGGATGTGAGAGTTTTGCCTAACTAAACCATGCCCAGGAATAAGAGTTTTGTCAACTGACCAGGGATGGAGAGTTTTTCCCTAACTAAGCCATGACCAGGGATGCGAGAGTTTTGCCCTAACTAAGCCATGTCCAGGAATGCAAGAGTTTTGACCTATTTAAGCCATGACCAGGAATGCGAGAGTTTTGCCCTAACTAAGCCATAACCATTGATGCAAGAGTTTTGCCCTATTTAAGCCATGACCACGGATGCAAGAGTTTTTCCCTAACTAAGCCATGACCAGGAATGCAAGAGTTTTGCGCTAACTAAGCCATGACCAGAGATGTGAGAGTTTTGCCCTAACTAAGCCTTGACCACTGAAGTGAGAGTTTTGCCCTAACTATGCCATGACCAGGGATGCAAGAGTTTTTCCCTATTTAAGCCATGACCAGGGATGCAAGAGTTTTTCCCTAAGTAAGCCATGACCAGGGATGCGAGAGTTTTGCCCTAACTAAGCCATGACCAGGGATGCAAGAGTTTTGCCCTATTTAAGCCATGACCAGGGATGCAAGAGTTTTGCCCTAACTAAGCCATGACCAGGGATGCAAGAGTTTTGCCCTATTTAAGCCATGACCAGGGATGGAGAGTTTTGCCCTTACCAAGCCATGACCACTGAAGTGAGAGTTTTGCCCTAACTATGCCATGACCAGGGATGCGAGAGTTTTGCCCTAACTAAGCCATGACCAGGGATGTGAGAGTTTTGCCCTAACTAAACCATGACCAGGGATGCGAGAGTTTTGCCCTAACTAAGCCTTGACTAGGGATGTGAGAGTTTTGCCTTAACGAAGCCATCACCCCGGATGTGGGAGTTTTTCCCTAACTAAGCCATAACCAGGGATGCGAGAAATTTTCCCTAACTAAGCTATGACCAGGGATGTGAGAGCTTTTCTCTAACTAAGTCTAAAATTAATGAACCCTATGGTTGTCATTTTAAGTGTGACTAGCTTCAGTAAAATTTCTTTCAAGGCAGAAGCAGTTCTTTGTTGTAAAGACTAATAAAAGCATGTCAGAGACACAGCTGTTATGCCGAAAAGTGTAATAAACAGCACAATTTATTCATGCAAAATATGGACCTACTTAAAACCTCCATAGCAGCAGACCTAGCACTGCCAGCTGTATTGGAATCAGCTAATATGGACCTACTACAAACCTCCGTAGCAGTAGGCCTACCACTGCCAGCTCCATTGGAATCAGCTAATATGGACCTACTTAAAACCTCCATAGCACTAGGCCTAGCACTGCCAGCTGTTTTGGAATTAGCTAATATAGACCTACTTAAAACCTCCATAGCAGTAGGCCTAGCACTGCCAGCTGTATTGGAATCAGCTTATATGGACCCACTTAAAACCTCCATAGCAGTAGGCCTAGCACTGCCAGCTTCATTGAAATCAGCTTAGTCTCAATAATAGGAAATACTTCTAGTTTTGTAGACTTTTGTTTCATTCTTAAAACACCAGCTTTTTTGATATTGAACCTCTTAAAAATGATATCGCAATAAGCTAAAATGTTGTTTGTTCCATTTCTGATTGAATGGTGATCACTTCTCTCAGCAGCTTCAAGTACCAATGTAAAGATTAAGGATGGTAGCGACCTCTCCACCATGTTCTTTGAGTGGGAAGGAGACAAACATAAATGGACGTCTTATTCAGCTGAACATAACACAGCAATAAGGGAAGCCTGCACCAATGGGGAAGCGTCTGTAGATATCACAGCAGGTGGTGCAAAACTGGAGATCAAGCTTGATTACATGGTACAAAAAAACAAAGCATCAGGTTGGGAGAGGTGCATACGTTGTTTGCTGCAGGATGAAGAAGCATGTAAGTTGGAATTGTGAACTTCTAAGATGTTCAATTACAAAACTACCAATTCATCATGAAAATCAAGTACATCCTATAATGTTCTAACTGATATTGATAAAAACTTTGCAATGGTTGATATCATCACGCAGACCCCTAGCTTGATTTAAAAAGGGGCAGGGTGCTAGACTTGTTAAGGGCACAATAATGCGTGTGCGAAGTGCTGTGTCTTTTCGGCGTGGAATGCAGGGGCCTTAAGGATCAAGCCCCTGGTGAAGAAGCTCTGGGATTTTAGCTATAATCATACCTCAGAATGAAACTATTCTGATTGATAAGGACCATTCATGAGCCAAACAGGACAATTGCTTACTATGCTATTATTCTGTGTTCTGTATCCATGTAAGGTATTTCATTTATGAGGTTAATTAAGATTATTAAGTTTAAAAAGATATTTATTAAAAATAAAAAAAAATCATTTTTTTCTGATAAGGCGGTAGGGCAGACCGCCCCTGTGAAAAAGTAAAGCTTGGGAATTTGAATGCCCGAAAGTTCTCAAGATTTTTCCTACTCTAATTGGTAATAGATTACAACCAAAATTGTGACGAAATTGAGTGTGTGATGTCAGTCATCTAAACACCTGAGAATAGGATAATGAAGTAATGTTTGTGTTTTTCTTTTTTGTGCTGCATCTTTTGTGCTACATCTTTTGTGCTGCATCATACAAGATAGAAATTGTCTGACCATGAAATTAATCCTGGACAGTCCAAATTTGTTGAAGTTTTAAGCCAAACTGAAATGTACTTTAGTTTCTGGCTGCTGATCAAATGTGAGATAGAATTGTAGACCTTACAAATGTTATTGTTATTTACTAAAAAAATAAAGAAATACATTTTTGGAAAGAAAATCTCTCATCAATTTTTCAGAATGTAACTTTCAAATTCTTTGAGGTTTTCACAAAAGTAAAAAAAAAAAGGTTAACTGTTTGGTACTCATTTAGTTTATAACGAGGTAAGCTTTAAATAAGAGAAGTGGAGTAAGTAGTTAAGAAGGTGTACAGATATCATGTTCAACAAATTTCACAGATTTTGTCTGGCAATGGCAGGATGACAGAAAGAAGTGGTATTCCTATTTGCCAGCTGCTTGTCAGATGCTAGAAGAAGCACACAAAAGCAATTCAGGTGGTGTGGACATGAAGATTGCTGGCAGGGATTACACTGTGGATATGAAGCAGATGCAGCAGTGCAATAAAGAGACTGATGCCATCAGGAGCATACAGAGATTACAAACTGGTGAGTGTACTTCTACTTCTATGTGGATACTCATTTGTTCAGCAACTGGATGGGAAAACTGCAGTGATACACGCGGTGTGTAGGGTGCTGCATAATGGTACAAGGAAAAACATCTGCCTTGGGCTCGGATGGCTCCATTGAACTATAATGGGTTGAGGGAGCTCATTCCAGGCTCATAATGTCCTTGGGGGAAAAAGCTGTATTTCATTTTATACCCATTGGAGGATGAACCAAGTCGTGTGAAATGCTGATGTTTACTGTGTTGAGTTGGTCTGGTTCTTAGTGTTATGTAGTTTGGTATGTTTTTCAAGAATTGGCAGGCCATGAGCTGTCTGCATGGCAGTTACACTGTCATCGGTCTTATAGTTATTGCAAATGAAACTAGTGTCTCTTCTCTGAATTGTCCGTAGTTGGTCTTTTTGGTTCTGTTTGTGTGGACCCATATGACTGCTGCATATTCCAGCTGTGAATGCACTCTTGATGGGAGTGTGCACTTTCCAAGTTTTCTCCTTAGGAAGCCAAGTGCTGTATTGTTCTTTATCATATATAATTAGTGTTCCTGATGTTAAATTTAAGGACCAAAGGAAATAGTATATTTAGGAAAGGTCAATCGTTACAGCATGTACTTGCGCAAATGTGAACCAATAACCTATCTCATTGATCCTCCATAAGGCAAATGTATATTTGTGGATTCATTCATTCTTGTTGGTGATAAAAGTGTGTGATATGCAATGTCATAATATGGGTAATATTTCTAGTTTCTTATTGATGATTTTATTACAATTTGTTTACTTTTGTGTAATGCTTATTTTTAACAAAATATTTGTCCTTAATCCCAAATCTTACTGATAGCTACAAACCAGAAGGTTTGTAGTGGACAGAATGATGGAACAATGGTAAACAAAAGCATGGCCATCCTTGTAGACTTCAAACTTGTTCACCTTTCTCCAATTCTGATTTATTTTAAGCAGCTAATCCTGATATTTTGTGTCATATCATGTCTTTTAATATTGAAACAATAAATGAAATCATATTTTGTAAAGGTGTGGGACAAACTGATTATAGCTATTTTTGTTTTGTTTCCAGACTTCACACCTCCCAAAGAAGAACCGAAGCCTACTGCTGGTGGTGATACAAAATCCAAAGCTAAGGCAAGTAAATCATCATCAGCAGCTAACAAGTCAGGAAGGAAGCGAGCTAAGGAGGAACCAGATGAAAGTGAGGAAGGTACCTCAGCAAAGATACCCAAGCAAGGTCAGTAAGAGGTCACATAGATGGTTATAGTTTATTTAGTAGTCAATCAAATTTGTTTTATTTGAAAAAGGATAAAAGAAGACAATTTATTTTAGTAGTCAATCAAATTTGTTTTATTCGAGAAAGGATAAAAAGAAGAAAATGATAAAGAACTTGTTCTTAAGGTCAGTGGTTTATTCAGTGGGGGTAGGGGGGGTGAGGTGGGGCAACTTTAATCCTTTGCAAAATTCTATATGCAAGTAGTGGGATATACCAGTATACATTATTGCTATACATATTAGGGAGATAAACTTTTAGCAAATGAAGTGTTTGGTGATGACAAGTTTGTTCCTAGCAAAACAAAATCTTCAGTTTTCAGAAAATTTCTTTAATCTTCGGGGAATTTCTTTAATGTTCAGAATTTTTGTTTGTAGTTTTCTAGAAATTTTCTTCCATTTCTTTCATTTTTTGGCAACTATCTTCGATTTTCCAGCACTGATTTTCTTTGATCAGTTGATGGTTGGTAAACTTCAATTTCCTTCATTTTCGGGCAATTTTCATCAATTTTAGGTAAAATTGGAAGAAATTTTGGGAAGAATATTTTGTCTTTCATTTTCAAGAAATGTTATCAAACCAAATTTTGTTTAAAAGTTACACAAATTTCCAATAATCTTACCAAACTTTACATCAGTTTAATGAAATCTTCCAATAGTACCCCCCCCCCCTCCCCACTTCCCACCCGGCATCCTATACGCCATTGGTGCAGCACTTTTCCTATATATACCGTTTACCCCCTCTGGAAACGAAAGCTGAATATGCCACTGATTAAGGTAGGATCCAGTTTGAAGTTGTAACAATTTAATGGTATCAGACTAGAGAGTGACATCACAGCCCCATTTACATGTAGGAATCCTCTCAATAAGGTTATGTATGTAGTTGAAATAATTTTTGCCTTACAACCATTTAATAGATTAACGGGGAAATGAAACAAGACAGTTCATGCTACTCCTAGACATAGTGTGAATTTTATAATTATTTAGAAGGAAAGGAAGAAGAAGGAAAAGAAGTTCTTTGTTGGCATCCAGCTTATTTGGTTTTACTTGTTAGAGTACTTTGGTCGAAGAAGTACTTTTTTATGCAGTTCAGACATGTTGAAATGTTCAACATGAAGTCGAAGTAAGAGATCAACAAAGAAGAGTGTGGTTTTAGCAACAAGTAGATAATGAATCTTGTTGTGAGAGAAACTTTCAGGACTGTCACATTGAAGAGAATTATTCAATATTTCTCAAAAATGCTCCTTTTCATGAAGAAGGCACCCGTTATGAATACAGAGATAACAATTGTCTTTTTATCTTTCTCTTTAATCATTCACGCAGATATTAAAACTGTGAGATTAACAGGGAAGAATGCACCTGTAGACATTGAATGCGTTCAGATGATCAATAAAGCACACGTGTTCATGGAAGGCAATAATATCTATGATGCAATGCTAAATCAGGTTTGTCAAAATAACAATTGTTGCTAATTACTGTTCTTTCTTGCACAGTACCTTGAATTTAGATTTCACCCCACAGAACTTCAAACCCTGGTTTACCACCGTCTGCAAAAAATCCATCTCCCTCAAAAACAAAGCCCTCCGTTTCTTCAAAACCCACCCCACACCCCAAAACTTTGACAACTTTCGCATCCTGAGAGCCAAAGCCAGGAAGACCATTAAACTCAGCAAAAAAGTCTCCTGGGAAACCTATGTCTTGTCCCTGGATCTCCAGACCGCCCCCTCCAAGTTCTGGAATATGATCTGTAACTTCAAAGGGAAAAGCTCCTCCAACAACATTTCTCACTTCATCCACAACAACACCAAAATCACCGACCTCAAAGACATCACCGACTGCCTAGCCTCCACTTTCGCCAATGCTGTACCTCAAATGATAATCTTCCTCACTATCTGCACTGAGAAAATCGCGTGGTTAAAAAGAACCCTCTTAGCTTCCAGACCAACAATCAGGAAACCTACAATCTCCATTTCACCTACATCGAGCTCTTCTCTGCTATCAAAAAATCTGGATCCTCTTCTCAAGGCCCTGACTGCATCCACTACAATCTACTCAAAAATCTCCCCAAAAACTCCCTAGAAATATTCCTTAAGATTTACAATTACCTGTGGTCCTCAATCTCTTTTTAATTACTTGGAGAGAGGCCATCATCACCCCAATCCCTAAAACTTACAAAGACAGATCCAACCCAAAAAACTACAGACCCATTGCTCTTACCTCCTGCCTCTGCAAGATCATGGAACGTGTGGTCAACTACAGGCTCTGCTGGTACCTCGAGTAGAACTCTGTTCTCTCCCCCACTCAAAATGGCTTCAGAAAAAATCAAAATTGCCTGGACCACGTACCTAAACTTGACACCTTCATCTGTAAAGCCTTAGTCAGAAATCATCATGCCATCTCTATCTTCTTTGACCTCGAAAAGGCCTTTGACACCACTTGGCGGTATGGTGTCCTTAAAAACCTTCACTCCTCTGGCCTCAGAGGCTTCCTCCCCACCTTCATCTAGAACTTCCTTCACTCCCATCACTTCCGAGTACGCATTGGTAACACCTACTCCCAAAGGTACACCCAACACCTGAGTGTTCCCCAAGGCAGCATCCTCTCCCCCACTCTCTTTATCCTCAAAATTAAGAGCATCACCAAAACTCTCACCCCCAACATCAAAAGCTCTCTATGTCGACGATTTTACTATCTACTCATCCTCTCCATGCTTCCATACTCTCCAAAATAACCAACAATACTGTCTGCACAGTCTGGCTCACTGGAACGGTTTCAACTTTTCAAAAGACAAAACTGTTCTCATCCATTTCAACAACAACAACTCCTTCTTCCTCTGCCCCAATCTCTGCCTCAAAGATTTCCTAATCCCCAGTAAAGACAGTTCTCGCTTCCTCGGAATCACTCTCAACTCCAAACTTGCCTATCTCCCCCACATCAACACCCTCAAAACAAAATGCCACAAAATCCTCAATCTCCTCTCAAGCACCGACTGGGGAGCAAATCGGTTCACTCTACTCACCTTATACCGCTCCCCCCTCAGATCCAGGCTGGACTATGGCAATTTCATCTTCGCCTCCGCCCGTAAATTTTACTTGAAATACCTGGAGGTCACTGAAAACCCAGCCTTCTTTCACTCCAAATACTGCCAACTCAGTAGACATTTCCATGACTAGTGACTACTCCTTCCTTTTTACCGACAGCTCCACATGGGAAGGTGCCTCTGCAGCCACTGCCACCTGTCCCAACCTCACCCTCTCCTCACCCGACAGCACCTCTATCTACTCGGCCGAGGCCAAAGCCATCCTCCTAGCTTTAAACTTTAAAGATCTCTCTTTCCGACCTCGTCTCGTCATCTTCTCTGACACTAAATCCGTTCTCACTGGCATCCACAACATGCTCTGGCCCAACCCTTTCATTCATATAGCATGAATAAGTTGTAAGTTAAACAACTATAATATATTTTACAAGATGTTTGTATTGTACAGTTGTCCTGTATTTTTTTTGTCTTCGTAAGATAAGTTAGCTCATAAGAATTTCATAATATACTTCACTTCTGCTCTTAAGTTACTTGCTGTACTTCAAGTGTCTATATTATCATTGCCAAGTTGTATTCCAGCAAGAGAACAGCTTCAAGTTTGTACATGAATTTTTTTGGCAGAGATCTTTTTTATTCTAAACCTGATTGTGTAACTTTCAACCCACTTATCACTAGTGATATTGATATTTTGCATCTCATTTCAAGTTGATCTAAATATCAGATCTGTTTGGTAAAATGGGTTTTTTAAAACAATGCCAAGATATTACATGTGAAAGACAACATTAACACATTCATAGATTCAAGAAACTTTATTATGTTAAGTTGTAATATGTCAGTTTTGAGCAATTTTGTTTCCTAACAAAAAAGTTTGGATGCGGTTTTACCTGATTAAACATGAATTTGTGGCACATTTTCTTAAGTATTCATTCTTAAATATACAGTATGAATCACAAAATGTAGATTTCAGAGGTAAACTTGTGTGAAATGTGTTAAATGGTTATTTTCTTAACAAGAAGGATTATTAAATGTAACTTCGTTCAGCATTTCAAATTTTCCAAATTGAGTTAAAATAACCTACATGTTTTAATAGAGAGTTACATGGTATTTGTTCGATGGGAAATGTGCTCTTGATGATGAACGCTCTGTGCAGAGGTTGCGTTAGAATATTTTGCCTGGCGTATTTGCTTACGACAAACCCTTGAAGTTTGGCATATTTTGTAAATTTGCCGTCGTATGTGCAGGGCATTGCATAATGTACAGGGCATTGCGCGCTAGCGAAGCATGCAAGTAATTGTTAACACAACACACTTGTGTAGGCCTGCTTCGCTAAAGTGAATGAAAATTGCAATCAAAATACCAAAAACATTACAAAATCGAACTATTATTATCACAAAAAATATTACGAAAAAGTTCATACCCAATCCTTGTATAATGTTGATTGTTGAGTCATAAATTTTGGATTAACAATCCCAAAATAAAGTTGAAAATACTTTTGTTTATCGTATCCAAACTTTCATGAGGTTTTAGTGAACTTTGACCAATTGTCAACGATAATATACTATTCAGATCTTGAATACGCCTACTTCCTTTTAGTATAGTAACCTGACTTGCAGACTGTGATTACTTCACAGATACACGATCAACACAATACAGGAGGAAAGTTAAATCCTAGCTTATAATATTGTTGACAATTAAGAGCCTGCATTAAAAACAACATCAAAACTTTCACATACACTGTACAGTGTACGTACATCATGCATAGGGCCTATGTACTAGCCTATATGTGTTCATGGCTGCACTACGGGCATGTTGAATCATTCGGCCGTTAGTCTCGTAGTTGTGTCATTTTTCTTTTATTTGTGGGTAATTCAAAATCATTTTTGTGTAAAATAAAACTTTGAATCGCATCAGAGAGGTAAGATGTTCATGTTTTTAGTTATGTTAATGAAAAACTCTGGCGTAAAATTCCACATGCTATATCTAAATCTTACGACGCAGGTACAACCTGTGTCGTAAGAAATTTCAGTCATGGCGTAATATATGACAAATTTGTCGTTAACGCAATCTCTGGCTCTGTGCTTGTCTTGGACATTTGGTAATAATGTTTAGGTTAGACCAACTATAGAAAGCTTATGAACATGTAGTATAAAGTATATTACATTTCTATGGCATAAATTACACACCCTCTTTCCATTCCCAATTTTGTAATCATATTATTAATTATAAAAACAATGCAGTTACAAGTTTTCAAGAATTGGGTGGTTTTTTTTCGTTTTTTTCTTTCCAGACCAATCTCAAGAATAACAACAACAAGTACTACATCATACAGCTCCTCAAAGAAAACACCAAGAATATTTATTACATTTGGTTTCGTTGGGGTAGAGGTGAGAAACATTTGGAGTTTTACTTAATTTTTTGTGAAATGAGCAGCGTGAGTAATTGTTGGATTACATAAATGCATTAAGTGTACAAGTACCAAGGACCAATCCCCAGGTGCTCAATCACTTTATGAACTTTAAATTCTTTTCAAACGAATACCCTTATACCTGTTCTTTTCATCTCTGCATAATATCACTTCCTTTTTTCGAAATCTATTTGTATTCCTTTTACACTTGTAGGAGAGGACCTTTTTTTTTTTGCCCTAGGCACAAAATGCTTTTAGCCTCACAATGAATGGTATAGGTATGTTTGTTTAGAAGATATTCATATTTCAGATAAATCAATACCAGCGTTGAAAATATTGAATCGACTTACAGGCTTAAATGCTTTCGAAATTTAAAACTCTTTGTGGATTCTAAAAGCAAGCAATCTTTGAAAAAAATCCCAAATCACATTATTGATCAAATGCTGTTGCAGTGGTTGCCATGCCAACTTTTAATTCAATGAGCCCACTGTGATATAAAGATGAGATCTTGAAATTTGATTGAATTATGATTGCTGATATAATGTAATGAATACACAATGCTGTATGTTATCATTAGGTGATTTGATGATGCTTTTACGTGATTTGGGATTCTTTCAAAGGGCAGTAGCAAATTAAAACACTACTACAATCGCAGACAAAAGTACTTGCCACTTAATTCCTTCCCCTTATATCCAAATGTCACAGATATATTATCAAAAACCTCTCTTCCAAATTGCAAACCAACATTAAATAAGGGTGGAAGTGGGAAAAGTGCAATGACTTCTGTCCTTGATTATATGTTTGATGTTGGTTGTATAAAAGGTTTTTCAATGTTTTGGTGCTTAGATTCACCCACCCTGGAGTAGTTCTATTATGTGAAAAGTGTTTTGCTTTCCTTTGTGTCAGTTGGGATGAAAGGTCAGAACAACCTGATAGACTGTGGCTCAGACCTGGAGAAAGCCAAGGAGTTGTTTGTCAACAAGTTTTGGGACAAAACAAGGAATGAATGGAGCCAGAGAAATAAGTTTTCTAAGGTTCCAGGGAAGTACGACCAACTGAAAATGGATTATTCCACCGAGGTTTGTTTTTGTTATAAACGTCACAGATGAACCCAACAGGGTTCTTGATTTTTTGAACAAGAATTTTGATGTGACTTATGTGAGATTGTTATCAAAATTTAGTTGTGTGATTTTTCTGGTCTGATGGAATGTTTATTGTTGGTTATTTGGTCAAGATCTTTTACCAAAATAACAAGAGGTGCTTGCACTTCTTGAAGTTCTTTTCTTGATGTATTATACATGCTGACTAAGTTGAAGCTACTGTATGACATATGCTTCACCCTATTTTATTGATTTATTATTATTATTATTATTATCATTTTTAAAACTGTTCACTCTCTCTTTTGATCCCAGTTTCCTGGCTATTAGCCCCCAAACTTCTCTCAGATTCTGCCTAATATATTTTTTCCCTACTTCTGATATAGGCTAACCTCTCAGGCACAATTTGACCTTTGCTGTCATGGTGCCGTTAAGCCTCACCAAACAAACACACCAAACAAGCCTCACCAAACAAGCCTCACCAAACAAGCCACCAAACAAGCCTCACCAAACAAGCCTCACCAAACAAGCACACCAAACAAACATATAATATTCATTTCTAATGGTATGTTTGTTGTAAGTTACAATGATATGGTATACTTTAAGACTTTTTGTACCATGTGTTATTTTTGCTGTAGGATATGACTGAAGATGACAAAGATGGCAAGAAGGAAAACAAGCCCAAATTAAAATCAAAGCTGGACCAAAGGCTACAGGTATTTAACTTTTGATGGTCATTTGGGGGTGTGCTGTGATTGTTGTGTATCCACTTGAGTGTTTACTCCTGCAAAGTTGCCCATGTTGTTTCTAGATATGCCATATTGTGCCATATTATGCCATATTGTTTTATTGAGCTGATTGTTTAATAAAAAGTAATAAGAGCATGGCTTATTGTTATTTGTTTTAAGATTGTTGGATTATAGTTTGGTTGTGGATGGGTAGTGTGGAAGGCTACATACGTTTTTTTATTTGTCCTTATTTGTGTGATATGATTCATGTTACTACAATCGATCAATTTGTTGCTGTTAATTGCTCAATTTTTCTTTGATTTATTAATCCCTATCTATGAATTACTTATTCACTGAAATTATTATAAAGACAACTGACCTCCAATATAGCCATCATTGGCATAACGATCTTACTTTGACTGTCAAAGCAGATTAGAATTAATAAATTGTAGCAACTACAGTATTTGACGTTATAAGTGCCCCAGGGTCCCTACAAAAATACAATTGCACCACTTTTTAGGCCCAAAGTTTCTTCCTAATAAGCGCCCATGCTCAGGAGCTCATACAGTGTGCTATTTGAGCTGCATTGTGTGAGCTGGTTCTATACTAGCCCCACAATAACCACCACAAAAACATTGTGAGCATCAGATGCAAAAGAAACAAATAATGTAAGAAAAGTATTCAAATGAATTAAGTAAGTTATGTTATCAGTCAAAACATGTTGGGTGGGCGCTTATTAGAGCAGAGACGCTTATTAGAGCAGAGACGCTTATTAGAGCAGAGACGCTTATTAGAGCAGAGGCGCTTATTAGAGCAGAGACGCTTATTAGAGCAGAGACGCTTATTAGAGCAGAGGCGCTTATTAGAGCAGAGACGCTTAATACTTCCAATACAATAATACTTTTTTTGATGGTGGAACAAATGACTCCCCCCCAACAAATCAAGTATTGATAGCAATTTGCATTTGTTAGTTTGATTTTGCAGCATCCTTGGAATTATGTTTAAATCAAGTTAAAACAGTTACATGATGTATTTGTTTTAGAGGGGATGGGGAGGAGAGAGGAACTCACATATTATTGTTGTTGTGTCATTACATTTGTAAGTGGAATACTTGACTCGATGTAATTTGTTTATTTTTGATACAGAAAAAGACTAGTTACATTTATGTCAAAATATGACTTTGAGTGAGACTTAATAAATCTGTATGTCACATTAACACATTATATTTCAAGGATGGATTTGAAACTACAGATACTATAATATGCACTAGATAAAGTAACACAGTTGTCAAAAACATGCCGAAAAGTTTTTCTTTAAGCCTACCAGTACCCGACACCTGCGTTAATCCTGAAAACTCAGGCATGACAATTACCAACCTGACTTCCTGTTCTGTGTATTGTGTTTCCACTCCAAACAATGGTTGCTTATCTGGCATTCCCGTCCACACCACAGCCAAGTAGACCAAGGTTACTTGTGTGTATAAGATTACAGAAAGCCAGTGCGGAACAATCAAGGCACTTTTGTGATTGAAATCACTCATCCATATTAGGTGTCTCAGTGGGAAAAATTTGTTTGCAAACTGGTGATTAAAATAGCTGTGTATCATATGCCTGAGGTGATGTGTGCATTAATTGGATGATTGGCAGACTATTTCTCCTAAGGAAAAATATTGCTTCATGAAGATGCACTGGGTCCCTGTATGCACTAGACTTGTGACACGGGTATGCAAGGGTGCTTTAGGGTGCACAGGATAATGTGTTTCTTTGGGATATCTCCCTTCTAGGAGATGTATGTTAGCTCTCTTTAATGTGTTTCCTTGGGATATCTCTCTTCTTAGGGTATGTATGTTAGCTCTCTTTAATGTATTTCCTTGGGATATGTCCCTTCTAGTAGATGTATGTTAGCTCTCTTTAATGTGTTTTCCTGGGATATCTCCCTTTTAGTAGATGTATGTTAGCTCTCTTTAATGTGTTTCCTTGGGATATCTCTCTTCTAAGGATATGTTTGTTAGCTCTCTTTAATGTATTTCCTTGGGATATGTCCCTTCTAGTAGATGTATGTTAGCTCTCTTTAATGTGTTTTCCGGGGATATCTCCCTTTTAGTAGATGTATGTTAGCTCTCTTTAATGTGTTTCCTGGGGATATCTCTCTTCTTAGTATATGTATGTTAGCTCTCTTTAATGTGTTTCTTGGAATTTGTCCCTTCTAGTAGATGTATGTTAGCTCTCTTTAATGTGTTTTCCTGGGATATCTCCCTTTTAGTAGATGTATGTTAGCTCTCTTTAATGTGTTTCCTTGGGATATCTCTCTTCTTAGGATATGTATGTTAGCTCTCTTTAATGTATTTCCTTGGGATATCTCCCTTCTAGTAGATGTATGTTAGCTCTCTTTAATGTGTTTTCCTGGGATATCTCCCTTTTAGTAGATGTATGTTAGCTCTCTCTAATGTGTTTCCTGGGGATATCTCTCTTCTAGTAGATGTATGTTATGTGTTTCTTGGAATATGTCCCTTCTAGTAGATGTATGTTAGCTCTCTTTAATGTGTTTCCTTGAGATATCTCTCTTCTAGTAGATGTATGTTAGCTCTCTTTAATGTGTTTCTTGGAATATGTCCCTTCTAGTAGATGTATGTTAGCTCTCTAATGTGTTTTCCTGGGGATATCTCTCTTCTAGTAGATGTATGTTAGCTCTCTTTAATGTGTTTCTTGGAATATCTCTCTTCTTAGGGTATGTATGTTAGCTCTCTTTAATGTATTTCCTTGGGATATCTCCCTTCTAGTAGATGTATGTTAGCTCTCTTTAATGTGTTTTCCTGGGATATCTCCCTTTTAGTAGATGTATGTTAGCTCTCTTTAATGTGTTTCCTGGGGATATCTCTCTTCTTAGTATATGTATGTTAGCTCTCTTTAATGTGTTTCTTGGAATATGTCCCTTCTAGTAGATGTATGTTAGCTCTCTTTAATGTGTTTTCCTGGGATATCTCCTTTTAGTAGATGTATGTTAGCTCTTTTAATGTGTTTCTGGGATATCTCTCTTTTAGGATATGTATGTTAGCTCTCTTTAATGTATTTCCTTGGGATATGTCCCTTCTAGTAGATGTATGTTAGCTCTCTTTAATGTGTTTTCCTGGGATATCTCCCTTTAGTAGATGTATGTTAGCTCTCTTTAATGTGTTTCCTGGGGATATCTCTTTTTAATGTGTTTCTTGGAATATGTCCCTTCTAGTAGATGTATGTTAGCTCTCTTTAATGTGTTTCCTTGAGATATCTCTCTTCTAGTAGATGTATGTTAGCTCTCTTTAATGTGTTTTCCTAGGATATCTCCCTTTTAGTAGATGTATGTTAGCTCTCTTTAATGTGTTTCCTGGGGATACCTCTCTTCTAGTAAATGTATGTTAGCTCTCTTTAATGTGTTTCCTGGGGATATCTCTCTTTTAGTAGATGTATGTTAGCTCTCTTTAATGTGTTTTTCTGGGATATCTCCCTTTTAGTAGATGTATGTTAGCTCTCTTCAGTGTGTTCCCTTGGGATATCTCCCTTCTCGTCGATGTATGTTAGCTCTCTTTATTACATTATTCAATTGATGTCTTGCATACAAATTATTACCTTATAGATGGTAATTCTACTTGTATAAAACAGTCATTTTGAAAAGGCACTAATTTTGAACCTGATATAATATTTGTCTTTCTATTCAGGATTTGATCACTCTCATTTGCAACATACAAGCAATGGAGGACATGGTGGTAGAAATGAAATATGATGCGCAGAAAGCACCGCTCGGGAAACTGACGATCCAACAGATCAAAGCAGGTTATGCTGCCCTCAAAAAGATTGAGAAGTGCGTCCAGTCAGGAAGCAGCGGTCCGGCTTTGGTCCAAGCGTGTGATGAGTTTTACACCAGAGTGCCACATAATTTTGGGTTAGTACAGCCTTCATTATAAGAGGTGCATGGGTTAAGGAGTCATGCTTGTATGTACTGTGTACTGTGTTTGATTCCCACCGCAAGCACTGCATTGTGTCCTTGAGCAAGACACTTTACTCTACTTGCTTAACTCCACTCAGCTGTAAAATGAGTACCAGCGCTGCTGGAGAATTAACCTGTGATGGACTAGCGTCCTATCCAGGGGGAGTAATGTAGTCTCATTTGCTTGGGCCATTGAAACCGGGGATAAGTAATGGCCCTATGAGCCTAATGGCTAAGATGATTAACTAGCAGTGTTCATTATCACATTTGTTCATATTTATGCTGGACTTTTCAGTATGTAACCTTCATTCAACGTATATTAGGGTATGTTAAAGACATCCAAGCAGAACAGCCGCACTTGCCTAAGATAGCTGTGCATGGAGAAATCTTGTGGTCGCCTGCTCTGCAGCCGAAGGATGATTGTTACAGGTTGGGTACCGGTGGCAGACAGCAAGACAGGGTTAAATAAGCTCTTAATGAAACTACAATGCCAAAAACAAGTCTGAAAAGATAATACTCTTTGCAAATGTATAATTCCTTACTTGATTGATCAACATAATAGACAAATGACATACATACATGAAATATACAAGAAAATATGATAAACCAATATTCTAACCCTTACGTCAGGTGCCCGTGTCGCTTAAGGACTATAAGTGTATCTAAGACATTTTGTCAATGCCTCTCTTTATGTTTATGTTTGACAGCAGAAGTGGGTGGAGTCATAGATTTGATGGTTGAAATTTCCCTATCGCTACTAATGGTTCCATCTTTGTAGCGTCTTAAGGATTCACTCGCAAAATAATGAATTTATTAGCTTCTCTTGCAACTTCAAAGAGCTTTGGATAATGATAGTATGTGTACTGCCTCACTTAAGATTAAATTTAGAAGCAATCATTCTGTCGCTTGTGCTACGCAAATGCCTCATGGAAGCGGGTTAGCCAAAACTGGGGCCGTCACTGCAGAAAGCTGGAATAATGAAAGCAGGATGGTTTTTTTGCTATGCCTGGGCATTGAACCTTCGGTGCCACCTTGACTCTCAACGTCAAAACATTACTCTCGTGGAGTTATACGTCCTCAATGATGTCAAACTTCAGTAACATCCTTATCAACATCGTCACCTGTTCCATTCCTCAAACCCCTAACCATCCCTCAACCCCTGGTTCATTGATGACCGCAAAACCGCCATCAAGAACAGGAAAAGGGCCCTCAGGAACTTCAAAACTAATCTGACCACCCACAACATCAATCTCTTTCGCATCAGACAAAGCCAGGCACACAATCAAGGCCAGCAAAACCAACACTTGGAACAACTTCATCTCTTCTCTCACCACCAACACCCCATTAAGAAGATTTGGAGAATGGTTAACAGCTTCCACAGCAGGATGAGAAAGTCTCCCATCTCCCATGGAATTGTAACCTTCTCACCAGGAAAAAAGACATCATTAACCACCTCGCTGCCTCTTTCCGTTACATAGCGATGAAGCCTGGAGTATCACCTTTCTCTCTGATAACACCCCTCTCACCCTTTCTGAATTAAACCAAGCCATCCACGACTCTGGGTGCACCTCTAAGGGCCCAAATAACATCCCCTACCAGTTCTTAAAATACCTCCCCAACAAGGCCACCACTATTCTACTCACCATCCTCAACCACATTGGGTTCTCACACTCCTTTCCCCCTATCTGGAGGACACCTATTATCACCCCAGTCCCCAAACCGGGGAAGGACAGTACCGACCCCTCCAGCTACTGTTTCTGTAGAATTATGGAAAGGATCATTAGCCAGAGACTAAACTGGTTCCTTGAGGCCAACAGAATTCTCTCCCCTTCCCAAAGTGGCTTCTGGAAATGTCGCAATACTTTGGACCAGTTATTTACGCTCGAAACCGCTCTCCGGAAATCCTTTACAAAAAAGGAACACCTCATGGCCATCATTTTCGACCTCAAGAGTGCTTTTGACACTACTTGGAAATACGGCATCATCCGCAAACTTCACACCATCAGCCTCAGATCCCACCTCCCCATCTTTATTGAAAACTTCCTCTCACTCAGGTAGTTCCAAGTTTGTATTGGCCACACCCTCTCCAACCCCTACCCCCAAGAAGAAGGCAGCATCCGCTTCCCCACTCTCTTCAACCTGAGCATTAACGACATTGTGGACAACCTTGGCCCTAACATCAAACGTGCCCTCTACGTGGATGACTTCACTATCTTCTACTTCTCCTGTAGCTTTCTTCTTGTCGAAAATCGGCTCCAACTCAGCCTCAACCGGCTGCAAGACTGGTGCAACAATAATAGTTTTGAATTCTCCAAAGACAAGACAGTCTGCATCTACTTCTGTCATTTCAACAACCTCCACCCCAACCCGAACCTTGTGCTCAATGGCAATCGCATCTTTTAAGTTTAACCCTATACCCGAGCTCTTTTACAAGCAACACATCACCAACCTGAAACAGAAATGCAACAGCTCCCTGAACATTCTCCGCCTCCTCTCCAACACCACTTGGGATGCTAAACCCCATGCTCCTCAAAATCTTCAGGCTCACCAATCATGCCAAGCTCAACTACGGCAATATTGTCTACTGTACCGCTCACAACTCTTACTTTAACCACATCAATACCATTCAAAATGAAGCCCTCATGCTTTGTCTGGGTGCCTACAGTACCCCCTTCTTCTCTTATCACCAGCCTTAACGTTGAAGCTAACGAACCCCCCCTCCCCCCTCCCCCCCCCCCCTTCTCCCTTTCTGCTAAGGTGTAGAAGCTTAGGCTCTCCTATGCTTTTAGAGCCCTCACCAACAATCTCATCAGGTACCACAATTTCTCCACCCTCTTTGATAGGACTAAAACCCTCCCCCTCCCTTCAGCTTATGCATTAAACCAGTTCTCCTCCATCTTGGCATCAACCCTGCCACTTTTGGCACCTCATGGCCCACTTTTCCTCCCTGGGCCACCCCCTCCCCCCATATATTCACATGGGCCTCTCCACTTATCACAAAACCCAAACCCACCCTCACCTTTTCATCAACCTCCACAACCAAATCAAAAACCAACTTTTAAACTACATCTCCATCTATACTGATGGCTCCAAGGAATCACCCTCAGTACCAGGCTTCCCAACTACTTATCCATCTTCTTGGCCAAGGCCTAGGCCATCCTGCTCCCCCTCAAATTTATTGAGTACTTCCCGCTCAGCTACTTTACCATCATCTCTGACTCCAAGGGTGTCCCACATCCTACCTCCTTCTCCAAACACTCCCCCCCCCCCCACCCCTGTAGGAAAAGTATTATTTTCTTCTGGATACCCAGCCATGTTGGCATCCCTGGCAGTGACAGAGATGATGCAGCCGCTAAGCTTGTCCTCAACCTCCCCCCTACCCACTTTCCTAAAATTCTTTCTGACATCAAACCATTTATTGCTTCCCTTGTTCGTGAACCCTGGCAAACCTCATGGGACTCCCAAATTGATAACAAACTCCACATAATCCAGCCCACCATTCCGATCAAACCCACCATCCACAACCTCTACTGTGTCGACAACATTCACATTACCTGCCTTAGAATAGGTCACACCTACCTCACTCACTCCCACCTCCTTATTGGCTCCCCTCACCCCTCTGCAACAATTGCCATTGCACCCTCACAGTCTACCACATCCTTGCCCCCTCTACAACCTTCCCAAAACTTTCCTTGCTTCCCACAACTCAATAGCTGAGCTCTTCCAGAAAAACCCTACGGATAAAATGATCTCCTTCCTTCATCATGCTTCCCTCTACAATTATTTCCTCCTCTCCCACCCCCTTCTCTCTACTTTTTTTTTGACCCATGCACTTCCTTTATTGATCCCAGCTTCTGGCTTTTAGTTCTTGTGTTTCTCTCAATCTTCCCCTGTTTTCTTTTTTTATACCTCTGGAACGATCTAACCTCTCAGGCACAATTTAAACCTTCGCTGTCATGCAGTTAAGCTTTCGGCAAACAAACAAAGGTATGTATACTATGCTGAGTTGGGCAGTACAAACGTTTATCCTCTCACGGAAAAAGTTATTTTTGTTCCTCATTTGTAACAATGATGATCACTTTTCAAAGTTTTATTGTAAATGTGATTTGGGATTGGAAGCATTAATCTACATTCTTGGACAATAATATCATTAGTTTTGTGCTTCTTAAGTTTCGAACAGTCAAACCTGACCTGATAAATAAACAGGTCTGGTCAGACTTTTCCTCTTTTATTTTCTTTATCTGAAAACCTTAAGTGATTAGGATGAAATTTTCCTTATCAATGGCTCCATTGTTACGAGTTCTCCTCTTGGTCCTGGGTTGTTGTGGAAGTTGGTGTTGAGTATCATATTAACAAAGGATGAAGTTCTTATTGTGTGGTTGAGTGGTGATTTTAATTAAGATAAGTGGTCTCACTATTTGCTACAGTAACTTTGTACTTATTATTTGCTGGAACAAATTTTTAAGGAGAAGAACAAGTCATGATTAGAACACGTTTTTGTTTGTATTTAAATTGTGATGTTTTGTATGCTAAAACTCACCCTATTCAATCGCTCAATGTGGTAATGGCGTTATGTATTAATAAATCCCTTATAATATGCAAATTTTGTTCATAAATTTCTGAAACAATGTAGAGGGAATTTGGTTATCCCAACAAGATTGTACATGATTATTTGGCAATGTAACTGAAAAAGTTAATTCTGTGTGTTTATCTAATGATGTTGATACGTTAAAGTTAGTGTGTTTTAGTGCAGGGTTGAAAGTGAATTTTTATTGAAACCAATGTAGTTCAAGGGTACATATACAGGTACTGAGGAGTAAGGATTTGCTTAAGTATTACATCATGAAATGGAAAGATTTGTTGACATTAGAAATTGAGAAGAATCCTGAAAGCTGTTATTACTCCACAACTTTATGTACTTTTGACTTGGTTGATTACATATTGCAGGTGGGTGTGTTTCTATTGAAAAGTGGAACTGCCTAAAGTTTTCATGCATTGTATTTACAATATTGGGAAGGTTTCATATGTACACTATTACAAATGATATCAGTATGATGGATATTGTTTACTGCTTAGATTTTGCAGTGCCTGGACTGTCAAAGGTAGTAAGAACCAGGAAGCAAATAACTTCTTCTAAAAGAAGGATATATGTACATTAAGTCTAAATCTCGCAATTCATTTTGTGTCTTAAGCCTCGACAAAATCTAAAATCTGTTGGGGTCTATATTGCTCACGACAGAAACCACAATCCAGCACAAGCGATTACACTGGGGATTTCCACACACTTCACCTCACTTTTCATGGCCATAATCGGACATTGATAGTAAACAAATTTTACTGCAGCTGCACTGACTTTCACACTCAACACAAGGACAAAAGTATTCCCCTGTGGTCAATGTATCTGGCTTGAAGTAATAATTTACAAATAGGATGGTATTTAACAGTGGAGGATTTGTTTGTTTATTGATGAGTGATTTTAAGTGATGTTTTAGTTCAACCTTAAAGGCTTTGAGAATTTTGGACTGAAAATCCATTGCAACAGATTTTCATCATATACAAATTTGCCTTATTTTGTCATATTTTATTTAACCCCTAGAATGCAGAGACCTCCAATTATCAGGACCAGGGATGAACTGAAGGCAAAGCTCACACTATTGGAGGTTGGTAGTCTTCTTTCTCTGTTGTTAAATCATGTTTGTAGTTGCATTTCTTGGAAATGACATATATGCTTCTTCCAGGTCTGCAAAGAATGAAATAATTTAATGTGTATCATGAGTGATTACATATAGAGATCTGCAAAGATTATAATGATCCCAATGTGTCACATGATTGATTACATATATGTTTCTTCCAGATCTGCAAATATTAAATTGATCCAATGTGTATCATGAGTGTTTTCTTCTGGAGATCTAGAGAGGTTCTAATTGATGAAATACATTTCGTACCTTGTGTTTGTTTTGCCAGTGCAAGCGCATTAGGAAATCATCATATGGGAGATAGGGGTGGGGGGACTTATGCACTGTTGGCAAAGCTTTGAAGAAAAGATTTGAAATCAATCAAAATGAAGAAATGAGCAGCAGGTTTGTTTCTACAGATTCTCATTGTTGATGTTTTTCTCTGTAGGCCCTTGGTGATATCCAGTTTGCCATGACAGTGCTCAAGCAGGTTGGGAAGGTTGATGAACACCCAGTTGACAGGCAGTATCATGCCCTAAAGTGTGAACTGGTTCCACTGGAAAAGACACATCCAGATTTCAAGGTAAACATACACTCCATGACAATGAAATATGGCAAGTAATTACCTGCAGGATGGATTGGATGGAAACAGTGACTTTGAAAAGATTAATTTTGCACTCATTTTGCTGATGATTTGGGTCTTATTTCTTACAAAAATGGTCAATACTTCAGGTCCAATTGTTTAGAAATACACACTGTAATGGAGTGTGTAAGTTGTGAGCATTCACCTTGTGAGTAGGAGTGTTGTTGAAAGGTGATTGTCATGAATATTCATATAAGAGAGTGTAAGAGTACCATTGCATGAAATATGATAAAAAGGGAATTTTCTATATACTGTAGAAAATATGCTCTCATTTTAAGGGCGAGAGTGGCTTTAAATCAAAAAGTTATTTGATTTGACCAAAGCAGTTGTTTCTTTGTCATGAAGATTAAATAAATGTTCACAATAAACAGTAACTATACTTTCCCTAAAAATACAATAAAACTTCTTTGGGTGAAACCTTTCCCTCCCAAGAAGTGAAGTTATTGCGCTGCATAGGATACTCTACTACTATGTGATCTGTAGTTATCCCGTTAACCTCTAGTCTTGGATATGGGAGGTCAGTCACCCTACAAACTTTCTTTCCATTAACCTTTAGTCTTGGATATGAGAGGTTGGTCACCCTACAAACTTTCTTTCTGTTAACCTCTAGTCTTGGATATGGGAGGTCAGTCACCCTACAAACTTTCTTTCCATAAACCTTTAGTCTTGGATATGAGAGGTTGGTCACCCTACAAACTTTCTTTCTGTTAACCTTTAGTCTTGGATATGGGAGGTCAGTCACCCTACAAACTTTCTTTTCATTAACCTTTAGTCTTGGATATGAGAGGTCAGTCACCCTACAAACTTTCTTTCTGTTAACCTTTAGTCTTGGATATGAGAGGTTGGTCACCCTACAAACTTTCTTTCTGTTAACCTCTAGTCTTGGATATGGGAGGTCAGTCACCCTACAAACTTTCTTTCTGTTAACCTCTAGTCTTGGATATGAGAGGTTGGTCACCCTACAAACTTTCTTTCTGTTAACCTCTAGTCTTGGATATGGGAGGTTGGTCACCCTACAAACTTTCTTTCTGTTAACCTCTAGTCTTGGATATGAGAGGTCAGTCACCCTACAAACTTTCTTTCTGTTAACCTCTAGTCTTGGATATGGGAGGTTGGTCACCCTACAAACTTTCTTTCTGTTAACCTCTAGTCTTGGATATGGGAGGTCAGTCACCCTACAAACTTTCTTTCTGTTAACCTCTAGTCTTGGATATGGGAGGTCAGTCACCCTACAAACTTTCTTTCCGTTAACCTCTAGTCTAGGTTATGAGAGGCCGGTCGCCCTACAAACCAGCTTTCTGTTAATCTGTAGTCTAGGTTATGGAAGCTTGGTTGCCCTACAGACCAGCTTTCCGTTAACCTGTAGTCCTGTAGTCTAGGTTATGTGAGGTCGGTTGCCCTACAAACCAGCTTTCCGTTAACCTGTAGTTTAGATTATGGGAGGCCGGTCGCCGTACAAATCAGCTTTCTGTTAATCTGTAGTCTAGGTTATGGGAGGTTGGTTGCTCTACAAACCAGCTTAACATCTACTTGAATATATCCCATTCATCCATCTTGTCAGATCATTCAATCCTATCTCAAGAACACCCATGCCAAAACACACAACCACTACAAGATGGAGGTCGTGGACATCTTTAAAGTTGCGAAGGAAGGGGAGAGTGCAAGGTACAATGACGTAGGCAACAGGTGAGCATACACATTGTTACTTCATACGGTATTGCAGAGTTGGACAAAATGTCAGCATACCTATTGTTACTTCATATGGTATTGCAGAGTTGGACAAAATGTCAGCATACACATTGTTACTTCATACGGTATTGCAGAGTTGGAGAAAATGTCAGCATACCTATTGTTACTTCATACGGTATTGCAGAGTTGGACAAAATGTCAGCATACCTATTGTTACTTCATACGGTATTGCAGAGTTGGAGAAAATGTCAGCATACATATTGTTACTTCATACGGTATTGCAGAGTTGGACAAAATGTCAGCATACACATTGTTACTTCATACGGTATCGCAGAGTTGGACAAAATGTGAGCATACACATTGTTACTTCATACTGTATTGCAGAGTTGGACAAAATGTCAGCATACACATTGTTACTTCATATGGTATTGCAGAGTTGGACAAAATGTCAGCATACACATTGTTACTTCATACTGTATTGCAGAGTTGGACAAAATGTCAGCATACACATTGTTACTTCATACGGTATTGCAGAGTTGGAGAAAATGTCAGCATACACATTGTTACTTCATACGGTATCGTAGAGTTGGAGAAAATGTCAGCATACACATTGTTACTTCATACGGTATTGCAGAGTTGGACAAAATGTGAGCATACACATTGTTACTTCATACGATATTGCAGAGTTGGAGAAAATGTCAGCATACCTATTGTTACTTCATACGGTATCGCAGAGTTGGACAAAATGTCAGCATACACATTGTTACTTCATATGGTATTGCAGAGGTGGACAAAATGTCAGCATACACATTGTTACTTCATACGGTATCGCAGAGTTGGACAAAATGTCAGCATACACATTGTTACTTCATACGGTATTGCAGAGTTGGACAAAATGTCAGCATACACATTGTTATTTCATACGGTATTGCAAAATTGGACAAAATGTGAGCATACACATTGTTACTTCATACGGTATTGCAGATTTGGACAAAATGTTAGCATACACATTGTTACTTCATACGGTATTGCAGAGTTGGACAAAATGTCAGCATACACATTGTTACTTCATAGGTATTGCAGAGTTGGACAAAATGTCAGCATACACATTGTTACTTCATATGGTATTGCAGAGTTGGACAAAATGTCAGCATACACATTGTTACTTTATACAGTATTGCAGAGTTGGACAAAATGTGAGCATACACATTGTTACTTCATACTGTATTGCAAAATTGGACAAAATGTCAGCATACACATTGTTACTTCATACGGTATCGCAGAGTTGGAGAAAATGTCAGCATACACATTGTTACTTCATACGAGTAGTATAGAAAGGGGTGTTCTGGAACAATGACCTAAATCTTCCAAAGGCCTCACCTAGACCCCAAAATTTTCTTTTCCAAGAAAAGCAACGGCTTTTATCCCGGCGTTTTTTACTGACCTTTAAATTGGTTTATAACAAGAAACTCCCAAGAAAAAAAATCCCCAAGAAAAGCAACGGCTTTGATCTCGGCGCTTTTTACTGACTTTTAAATTATGGTTTATAACAAGAAACTCCCAAGGAAAAAAAAACCCAACAAACCCCCCCACTTTCTATCCCACCACCATCTTCACCCCTCCCCTTCCAAAAAACTCCCAAGAAAAAAATCCTCCAACAAATCCCCCCACTTTCTATCCTTCCCTGCAATGAACATGGCGACGGGATAGAAAGCGAGCAGATTTGTTGTTCACGTTTTTTTCTTGAGACTTTCTTGGAAGATGAAGGTGTGAAGGGATGAACATGGCGACGGGATAGAAAGCAACGAGATTTGTTGTTCGCGTTTTTTGGAAGTTTCTTGGAAGAAAAAAACGCGAACATTCACCCCGCCCCCTTCCCCCAATATTCCAAGAAATCGCCCAATCTTCCTCGATTCCCCACCTATATTCTCTTTGATTATTCTAAGTTATATAAAAAAATAAAAATCATATTCCAAGAAATCAATTAATCTCTATTAAAGCGTATTTTCTTATCAAATTCAAGTTCTAAAAAATTAATTTCGCTTGGATGAAGAGTTGTTTATTTTCTTGGGTAAAAAATAAAATATAAAGGTCTAAAGGGATAGATTTTAAAGATTGAGAAAGAATGACATCTGAAAACATATTTTTAGATTTAAAAATTTATCATCAAAATGGCTTAAAATATTTTCAAAGATAAATGTTTCTAATGTCAAATATTTAATAAAAGGAGCTTTAACAAAAAAAGAACTTTTAATAGATGATGATGAATATATTTACGATAATGATGATGAAATATTTATGATGACCGTCGGACCTGTAGTATACTTAAAACTATCCTAAGGAATCATGTTCGGAATGAGGAATTGGTCGATAGCTTAGAAACATTTTTATCAGTCGTTGTCATATGGACATTGAATCAAGTCTTATTATTAAACTCAATGGCCTCGAAGACGAGTTTTATCTATTGAATCTATGGTTGAGGACAAGATTAATGAACTTAGCGTGTACAATGTTAATTTTGATGAAAGGTGTAAGAATGAACTCATGATTCTTGAATGCAAGGTTGCGGAACTTTATGACAAGTCTGAGGGTTTTGATGACAAGGCTGTCCCTCTTGATGGATCTACAAGATGGATCTTTATGGATCTATGGGTTTTACCAATGGATCTACCGATGGATCTACCGATGGATCTACCGATGGATCTACCGATGGATCTACCGATGGATCTACCGATGGATCTACCGATGGATCTACCGATGGATCTACCGATGGATCTACCGATGGATCTACCGATGGATCTTTGTTAACTACGCCATCACAGCTAATTATTAAACCAAGACGTAAAGTTAAAGTTGTAAAGAATAAGTAAATTTACCTTAACATAGTCAAGCGCAAAAAAGGCCTCTCAAAAAGGAGGCCTTTTTTGCGTTCTACATATTTTAGTCTTCTATTTTTATCTTATATTTTGCATTAAAATTTTTACCATTCCAATATCTAATAGTATTTGGGTTTGTAATCAAAGATTTTGAAGCTCGATATATCGACGGAAATACTTCTATAGAATCATTAACCAAATCTTTCACGAAAACCGTTTTTGGAGAATAAGTCTTTGTTCTAAGACCATAGACTCTATCACTAACTTTCTCAACATTTGGTAAAATATTTTTTTCATTCAATAGTTTTATCATGTCCTTCTTTCGAGTATAGTATGAAAATCCACATATTTTATTATCTCTAGCAGCTCTTTGCAGCCCACTCATGGTATAGTTTCCAAGATCCATCTTTATTTATGATATAAGATCTTTAAATATTTAATTAATATCCTACGTTAATATCCTAGGTTAATACACCACGTTCATTTTATTCCCGTCCGACTGCAAGTAAATATACTTGTCTGATATGACCACTGCGTATGCGGTAGTACTAGCCGGCACATTAGAACTAAAATGAGCTTTGACTTGAATATCCGTAGTCGTATTTTTCATTCGTTCGCTTTGTTGTCTCACGTCGAATACGAATAAAGGATACAAAGTTTTATAATCGGTGGGGGAAATATTTGGATTACTCGTTAACTCATCCATGCGATAAAATTTACGTCTAAACAAAGCCGCATCCCCATACGCTATGCTGAATTGATTTTCATCAAAGTTTTGATTGTAATTTATAGTAGGATACTTTCTAGAATTCATCATAAAGTAAGCATTGGTCATATTTACGTGATCGAATGTCGATGGATTTTTTTGTTGATTACCATTTTTATACGTTTGAAATCGGAGAATGATATACCTAGGCCTTTCTGGAGATGATTTTATACTCAACGACCAACTTAAATCTTTAGCCTCGGAAATTGAAATAGACTCACATTGTATCATCCTATACGCCAACGGTTATTTCCTTTTATCATAAATCGATTTGTAAAGACTCGTTTTAAGTTCAATCCAGGGAAATACTTGCGGCATAAACCATGAAATTCTAGTAAGTTCAATTTTACCAGCCGCGGCGGCGCTAGCTCTAAATATGGCGTCATCATCTGATTGTCGCACCATGGCAAGAGTATGCTTCATTCCATACATGACTTTTGTATAGTCTTCGCAAAAACCAAAAATATGTTTTAAGGGAATCCTAAAGGAGAAGAGTCCTTTAGTAGTAGGCCCTTGTATGATATAATCATGCCTAACTTTAAATCTAAGATTTTCGTCGGCCACGGTCGCATCAGTGTCTTTATACCAACATTGATTGAGTCCCAGACTCTTTGAAAATCATCCGGATATTTCAACAGGCCAAGCATAGTAGTGGCCTGCCCAGGATTAAATAAACTCTCGATTTCATATCCGGAAAGTCGGTAACTTATATTACTAAACAAGTGGAGTATTCCGTTATTCGTAATCGTAACCTTATCCGTATTGGCATACGCGGCGCTACCCGCCTTTTTCGTTAATCTTCCCTCAAATACTATATAACTCTCGCTAGGATGTATAAATATATCTGTGTTTCTATATTAATTTCTATTCCTCCAGAATTGTTGAGATTCTTTTCTTTAGACTCGTATTCGGTATATTCATATTCTTCCGCAGGCTCAAAAATTTCAGGCCTTTCTTCCAAACCAAAAGTATCAAGAGACAACATTTATTTATAAAAAAATGTTTATTTTTTTTTTTTTATAATCCGCCTCGATTTAACATTCTCGCCAGATCCTGTATCGCTATTGCCTTGGAGGACCTACGTAATGCCCTACTCGGTACTCTACTTGGTACTCTACTTGGTACCCTACTTGGTACTCTACTTGGTACTCTACTCGGTACTCTACTCGGTGCCGCGCTTCCATCTATCAATGAGCTTAGATTATCGCTTGAGTCCACATATTTTGAGATTATAGAATTTAATTTTTTGGCTACTTTATCCGGAGAACTTTCTTCCATTGGAATTCCAACTTTGCTAATTATGCTTTGCGTTTTAGGCGTTAATATCTTAGTTACCCCCTTTTCTACGGCTCTGCGTCCAATTTCCATCGCCGCCTGTTTACCAGATTGGAGGCCCTGCTTCCCAAGATTTATAGCCGCGGTGGTACCAACATTTAAAATTTTGTTTCCAAGGTCTTTCGCCATTTGTTTACTCACATCACTAGTCACTTTTTTGGCTAAAAATGTAGCCATATCTTGAAAAATTTCACTACCGCCATACAGCCATAGACGTATTTTCTATCAAATCCTGTATTTTTGAAAATGATCATTTTTATTTAGAGTATATTTTTATGAATTAATCATTTCCGACATGATGACTTTGTATTGAGAATTTCCGAGATTTTCTTTTCTTTTTAATTCGTCGCAAATTGATATAATTTCATTTCTTAATCCCGTATTTCCTGCCTTTCTGCTAGCCATCAATAATTCTAACCTGTCTACTAATAAGTCGGCACCGCAGGGAATGATTATAGTTTTCCCAGCGCCCTCAATAGCCCAGACCCCCTTCTACTCTTTAATTCTTTATATATTGGCCCTAAATATTTAGTCCATTTATGTCTCCTGGATGAAGCCGGTCTTCCAGAATCCGTATACAACGCGCCACTATTGATCATTATTTCTTTATAGTTTTTCTCGTCCTCCTCGCTTATCACCCCTAGTGGTACCTTCATTTGAATTAGTTCCCAGAGTTCCTTTATATTTTTTATCATCGAGAAGGATATCATCGCCCAGAATCACGATTCTTTTCTTGCCAATAAAATGTTCAATTTCATTATTATTCTCCATAATGTGTACACCAAATTTTGTATCCACATATTTATCTTGGTCTAACAATTTGGTTAAGTATGAATTTTTTTTCCTATATATCTAGTTACTAACTCAACATCTTCTTCAGGATCTTCTTCAGGATCTTCGATTTCTTCGATTTGAACTGGTTCGCCCGACTCGGAGGGGCCGGGTAATTTCCGCAACATGGGGTTTCTCCTTTTTATAGATAAAATATTTTTAGAAAGTTCTCCCAATGCTTCCGTAATGGGTTTTGATGACTTAATAATACTAGCCATCGATTCGGATTCACCGATTCTTTCCCTGATATTAGAGTCTTGTATTTTTTTAACGACTGTGGTATATTCTTTGGAAATGTCTTCCAATTCTTTTATCAACTTAATTTTATAAAAAGACATATTTTGTTAATATAGTAAACGCTAAAAAAGCGTTTACAAACGCTTTTTAAGCGTTTGTAACACTTTGCCCCCGTATTTCTCTAACAATTCAACTAATTTGCGTCGACACCACCAAGGCCGTCGGCCTCATCGGCTGTGATGAGAGTCCTAATTTCTTCCTTTTGTTTTAAATATCCCACGTACGTTCTAAGAATACTCGAAAAGTCCTCCTGGGTAATCACGTTATCCTCCAAAGCCACAGAAACTAGGTCTTCCATTAATACCAACTTGGATTCTGAAAGCGTCTTAATTTCTTGATGCTTGAGTATTTTCTTTTCAAGCTTTTTAGCTATGTTTTTACCAATGATAGACCCAACCCCAAGTCCTGCGGCACATGCTTGAACGCCAATGGCTATTGGAATTGTGACGACTGTAAGCAATAAAGTAATGCAAGTAGTACTGAAAATAATACAGCCCACGTTACACAGGAAATCTATATTTTTTAATACCTTTAGTATTTCAGAATATTTCTCGCAAAGGGAATTTCGTTTAGCAATTTCTTCTTCGATGAGCTTTATAATTTCTTGTATTTTTTCTAATCGATAACTATTTCCATGATCTTTTATCTCCATTTATTTCATATTTTATTTTTAAACAACATCCCCAAAAGTGGAATCTTTTTTAACATTTCTTTTACGTTAATATCTTTTAAGTCTAAGTTTAATAATCTTCCTCTGGTTTTCAAATACAACCCATTACCCCCTGGGAATTGTCCGTTGTACGTTTTCAAATACAGCCCAACGCCGCCGTCTCTTGTATTTCACAAATACACCCACCGCTTTTTAGGTATAATCCCTCGCCGATACTAGAGCCCCTTTTGCCTCTTGTAATTTTTTGGGCGATGGAACTAGCCGCCCCTGATAAGACCCCAGTACCTAAGGCTGGAATGGCAAATTTTGCAATCAATGGCAATGCCGTGGCTGCAAGACCGGCTAAAGGTCCGATAATTTCACCTTCTACCGTTTGATTATACTTTAGTTGCGTAGGACTCATTTTTATAGTCGTTCCTTTTCCCTCGTTATAAGCCTTGATAATTTTATTTTTCTGGGCATTCGTTACCGCTATTACATCTTCGCCAGAAAAATTGGCGTAACTCAGGCGTATAGATACCCCATCTCCATTTTGAATCGCGAGACTTATCTTATCCTTTTGAAAATCTGAAAGATTTATTTTTACGTTAACGTACTTTGTCATTTTATTTTATAGTAATTTATATTTCCTGCAAATGAAATGGAATCGTCAAAGTCTCCCCGCGCAAATTAAGTTTATCCCCATTTTGATCGGTTACTATGACCCGCAAAGTTTAGATTATATTGGTTATAACCGGCAAATAATTTGGGGCTGTGGGGTTCTCTATAATTTTATATCCTGGATTCACTTGTGGAAAAATGAATAAATAATAGGTTGCAACTCGCCGTTCAAGTAGCTATTTGAAATTATATTTGAATTTATCAAGATACTATTTATACTTAGGATATCTACAATTTTTTCAGACTCTTGAGTCCCACCGCTATAAATTTGTTTATTAAACCCCAAAACTTTACCAATGGACTTGTTCGTGTTAAAGTTGACTTTGTAGGTTATCAGAAATCTTTAAGACAGATTTGAGAGTATTGATATTCGCGGATATCCTAAAATACGGCTCGTCTGCCTCCGTATTAAAATGTTCGTTGCCCTTCATTTTCTTTATAATGATGGTATTTATATCCTCTATACCATAACTTCCTTCGGGTATAGTAATAGTATGCCAGTTGGTTCCTCCATTGTTCGAGTAGGTAAATGAAAATTTGTCTCGTCGATATTTGGAAAAAGAATAATACGTTTCTAGATTGACTAGCGCAATTTTATATTTTCGGTCCTTTGGCAATTCGATGGATGGATTAAACCTAGTTTCCAAAATAACATCTTTTCCACTCAAAATGAATTGCATCAAGGTTTTAGGCCCAGTATTTTTTTCAATTTTTCATTAGCAAGTCTTCGTTCATATTTATTTATTATAAATACTTATTATCGACGTAGGAATTGAAAGACTCGGGATAACCTTTTCATTTTACGAGACTTTTATTCTTTCCAATTTTAATAATCGCCTCAATTCTGAATATTTCTTGACTCGTCTCTTGTAATTCAGCTTCGTAAAAACTTCCAATAATCTCTTCGTTAGCATAGCCCATTATTTTATACGTTGGGGAATAAGTACTCTGAACTTTCGAAATGGTAAATATTTCTTCGGTCCAGCGTGGGAGATATCCTTTTTCGAACGTTTTCTTCTTCTTAGTAATCCCAACTTTATCCCCAACATTGAACTTAAAATACTCAGGACCTTTATTTCTCATCATTTCAGGAAAAGATTCTTCCAAACTTTATTTTCATTTTTCTCCTCACTGGCATTTACTGGGGTCATTTTTATAGAAGAATGTTTAGTATTATTATAGTTTTCTACAAGGGAATCTAAGATATCTATATACCTTTTAGTAGAATAGGCCGTAAAATATTTAAACATCTTTTCTTTCATCGTTCTATTCCACCGCTCGACGACGCTAGATTTTTCTTCGTTTTCGGTAGAATACAGGTTAATTAATTTTTTAACGACGTCGTTATAAAATTCTTTGCCTTTATCTACCCACACTTTAAACCCCTTTCGACCCTCGCTGAATATTTTTCGAAATCCTTCCGCCGCAGACTTGCCCGTTTTATCCTTTAGCGGAATCATCCATCCATATTTTGAAAATACGTCGATCTGTCGATTACGGTTAATAAATATTTTATTCCATTATTGTCTTTGGAGAATTCCCTCATATCGACTAAATCGGCCGCCCATATTTCGTCTATTCCATTAACGCGAACTTTGCGCCTTTCAAATTTTTTCGTTATCGGTTTGTGAAGTTTATCGGCTAACGTTAAATTTTCCGCTTTTTTTTCCCGGTCGTGGACTTGATGAATTGATTTTTGCTTTTTACACACGCTACAAGTTTTACGTTTCGACAGTCTTTTATTTTTTAATTTCACGATTTCTTCCTTCAAAGTATTAGTTTCTCTTTTGCATTTTAAACAGTACATCTTCTTTTATTTTAGTATAAATAAAAAAATGGACGTTAAGAACTTATCTTGGCAGGGAATACCACGCGCCAAAATCACCCCTTTTACCTAAAAGTATTAGAGGGATGATAGTTGGAAAAAGTGGCTGTGGAAAGACGACTCTATTGTTAAATCTTTTATTACGCAATGGCTGGCTAGATTACGACAGATTATATATATTTGGAAAAAGTCTCTTCCAGCCTGAGTACCAAATTCTTAAAATTGGAATGGACTCTGGATTACCTAAATATGCTATATTGAATTTACTAAGCCATAGTGAGGATATTTCCTAACTCGGCGTATCCGGTACCTCACAATTATACAAGAAATGGAAAACCAGGGAATTGAAAAGTCTCAGGTTGAAGGGAATTTTTACGACTCTGCGGAAGACGTACCAGATCCTAGAGACCTGTCTCCGGACGCCAACAACTTGATGATATTTGATGACTTGTTATTGGAAAAACAAAACAAGTGCGAAGATTACTACACGCGCGGTAGACATTCTAACGTGGATTCTTTTTATTTATCTCAAAACTACTTTAAACTCCCCAGGCAAACGATAAGGGAAAATGCGAATTTTATATGTCTTTTCAAACAAGATTCTAAAAATGTGAATCATATTTACGACGATCATATGGGTAATGATATGAAAAAAGATAAATTTAAAGAATTATGTCGCACTGCGTGGCGAGAACCGCATGGATTTGTAGTAATCGATTTATCTTCGAAAGTCAATACCGGAAAATATAGAAGCGAGCTTGACAATATATACGTACCAAGGGGGTAGATTACAAGTCCAATTTGATCAATAAAGTTTGTTTGTTTGTTTGATGAGGTCTTAACGGCACCACGACAACGAAGGTCAAATTGTGCCTGAGAGGTCAGATCATTTTAGAGGTAGTAAGGAAAGAGACCAGGGGAAGAATGAGAGAAATTCAAGAACAAAAGCCAGAAAGCTGTGATCGAGAGAGGAGGTGCATGGGTAAAACTAAAAACAAAGTAGAGAGGGGGTGGAAGAGGAGGATTAAATATGGTTGTAGAGGGATGCATGCTGAAGGAAGGAGACTATTTTATCTGGAGGATTTTTTTGGAAGAACTCAGCAATTGAGTTGTGGGGAGCGAGAGAAGCTCTGGGAAGGTTGTACAGGGGGCAAGCAAGGAGAACGTGTTGGATTGTAAGGATGCAGTGGCAATTGTTACAGAGGGGTTGGGGGGAACCAATAAGGAGGTGGGAGTGAGTGAGGTGGGTGTGACCAATTCTAAGACGGGTAATATGAACGTTGTCGATACGAGAAAGGTTGTTGATGGTGGATTTGATCGGGATTGTGGGCTGGATAACATGGAGTTTGTTATCAATTTGGAAGTTCCATAAGGTTTGCCAGCGGTCACGAACAAGAGAAGCGATAAGCGGTTTGATGTCAGAGAGGGTTTTGGGAAAAGGGGAAGGGAGGAGGTTAAGGGCAAGCTTTAGCGGCTGTATCAGCCCTGTCATTGCCAGGGATGCCAACATGGCTGGGTATCCAGAAGAAAAGAACACTTTTCCTGCAGAGGGTGGGAGAAAAGAGTTTCCGGAGGAGGAGGTGGCAGGTGAGGTTATCCCATTTAAGATTGAGTAATGAAGTAAGAACAGCCTTTGAGTCAGAGAAAATGGCAAAGTGACTAAGAGGAGAGTACTCAATAAAGTTGAGGGCGAGGAGAATGGCCTTAGCCTCGGCTGAAAAGATGGATGAGTGGTCATGAAGTCTGCTACTGAGGGTGATGTCTTGGATGATGGCAGCAGCAGCTGTCTTGTTGCCTTCCTTGGAGCCATCAGTATAGATGGAGGTGTAATTTGAGAGTTGGTCTTTGATTTGGTTGTGGAGATTGATGAAGAGATTAGGGTGAGTTTGAGTTTTGTTATAAGTGGAGAGGTCTAGGTGGACAGAAGGAAGGGGGGTGGCCCAAGGCGGAAAAGTGGGCCAGGAATAGGTGCCGAGAGTGGCGGGGTTGATGCCAAGTTGAAAGAGGTCTGATTTAATGCGTAAGCTGAAGGGGGGCGATAAAGACACCGTTCCATAAATCATGAGATTCATTCCCCAGTCTATGTTTTCAGTTATAGAATTGAATCCGTCGCGTCTTAGAAAATTATCAAAAATATTAGTCGGCGTTACTCTATTCTTAACTTCAAAAGACCCCGACACATTCGAATTTTCAAATTTATTCACTGACATTTATTATTACATACAAAGAAGAAAATATGGACGCAATTAAAATCATTAAGATAGTTTTACCTAATAAACCTCTGAATAATCTTGAAAATTCCATTTTTTAGAGGAGTATTTTTACGCGACGTCTTGCCAAAAAAAAAGTAACCCCCGTGAATGTGGAATATTAAACTTAGATTCTACCTTTGGGGTCAATGAAACTCATTGGGTTTGTTGGTTTAGGGATTCTGTAAAGTATTATTTTGATTCCTTCGATCTTCAGTCCTCCGCCTATGGAACTTGTGGGGTATTTAGGTCGGGAAATTTTTTATAATACTGAGCAAGTTCAGCCTAGGAATCAAGTATTTTGCGGACATTTGTGTTTATATGTATTGAACAGTTGAAGGAGTTAAGCGATGGAAAAAATTTACAGAGCGTAGTAAATTCTTTGTATTGATTAAATAAAAATGTCCGTGAATAAATTTGGAAGCTCTATAGAATATACAAAAGGAGACGATGGAAAGGAGAAAATCTATGAAAAGAATAACTCAAAATTAAGTCTTTTAGGACCGATCGAAGAAAGAACCATGAAAGACCGGTTGAATATGGGTGGGTATTCAATACAAAATTTAGGTGATCCTAGGAATGATATGGATTCCTGCACGAAATTGTAGGTGGATTCTGCCGGCGACTTAAAGTTTAATAAAACCGGCGGATGATGAATGGAAATATCAATATGACTAATCATAGAGTAGGAGGTCTTTCTAGGCCTATAAGATCCACCGATGCGACAAATAAAGAATATGTCGATAATATAAGAAGTAAAATAATCACTATAGCCTCTGAAGATCCTCTTCAATATATATTTTAATGGATTACTAGTTTTGAAATTCTCGAATTTCATAGATACTACTCTGATCGAAGAGGCACAAGCGGCTCCATAGGCGAAACAGATTGGTTATATGATGCTACAGGTGCTTATACGATATCATATAAAGACCTCAAGTTTGATTATGTGTATAATAATGATTTAAAATATTTATATATGCATGGGGTAAAGGCTATATTAGTTTTAAATATCAACAATAATAATCCTATTGTAGATTATGCTATCAATGGTGAATTTAATCATGTATTTTTACAAATTGGTACGTATACCTTAAAAATAGAAAGAATAAATGACAAGATATATTTTATTGCTGAAACTATTAATGGAACTACAAGGAAACGTGTTGATTTCAATAATAATGATAATACTATTGAAATGGTCGTTCCTCCAAATCGAGAGCCTGCAACAGTTTATGTAAATGATACTATAATACCTTCCTAGATTTGAAATATTATCAGTTGCCAATGAAGATTTTCTTAAATTTAGCTTGTCTTATATACACCTCATAGATATAGGAACTTTTGTTCGTTTTGGATTTATTTTTAATGTTGGAATAAATGAAATAATAACGAATGATATTTTATCAAAGGAGAAAACGAAAATAATTATCCCCTCTAACAATAAGGATTATAGTATCTTTTTTAAACATTACTCTCCATGGATGTAAAATTGGCACTGTTATTGAAATTCTAGCTCAAAATGTTGGGGCAAACATAATTATAAAAGATGATAGCGAATATCACAGTTCAGTTTATCCCCGCTTCAATGGTGGGGAAAAAATTATTATTCCTATAGAAAAGCTAAGAATTTTAACCGTAACAAATATAAAAGACGCTAAGAATTATTTTGTAATCACCCACTAGGGTAATCGCCAATGTCCATACGCCATAGTATGTATTTTGTCCTCCATGATAACCCGTTTATCATCCTTTGGGCAAAGGGCCTTTTTATTCATTTCCTCGGTATAAATAGTATGTTTTTGGCTTTGTATGGTATTCATTTTTCTCATTTGCGAGAGCCCCGTAAAATAACAATTTTTATAATCTTGAAAAGAGATATCATTGCGTACCACGTATTTTTTAATTCCTTTGCACTTTTTTTCCTCAGGCCGTAAGCTTTTGGCCTAAGGCCTACAAATTCTTTGATAATTTTTCCTCCTGCCTCGTCCTTGAAAAGGCCGGGGACTTTTTTATTCATCCTAGGCATACCAGAAAAATGATTCTCTGGAAAATTGGAGGTATCAAAAAACTTTTTTACATCTGAGGATATGTCTTTATAAAAATCGGGAGTTTCAATCTCATAAAATAGAGAATCCGTGTCTGTCATTAAAAGCGCAGCTTTGGAGTCGTATTTATTTCGAATATAATCATAATGAAAATTGTACATTAACTTTTTACTCAAGTCTAAAATAGACATTCCTAAGTAAATCGGCTTGTTAAATGTTACTTTCGTCCTTCTCATGTGAATCGCGCACAAATTTTCGGTAAAAATTGTGCAGTGTTTATAATTAATTTTTTTAGAAAGCTTTTTACCCTCTGCCTCGGAAGTTACCAATCTGATGTCTTTATAATTTCTAAAATTTTCCATGGTTTTGCCAAATACGCAATTATTCATGTCTTTGTAGAAACCCTTTTCAAAGTCATTTGTAGCTTGAATTCGAAAGTTGGTATTTAAATCAATGTACTCTTTTAACCATGGCCGCTCATTAAATTTAATTCCAGAATGGAGTCTCGTAATTTTTAATCCTAGGCGAAGGTAATTTCTAAGGGCCTCGTGATGAAGGACATATTTCTTTTTATTGTTTAAGTTTGGGACTAATTTATCGACTTTATTAATCCGAAGTACTTCTGGAGCTAGTGGATAATCATTGTGAGAGTCGTGAAGGTCATGGGGGTATTCAAGATCTACTTTGAGAATACATGGATACTTCTGCCAGAAGTCTAATTCATGAGGCTTCATCCACTTAAATCTGCCCGTGGGGAGATTTTTACTCATTGCCCAGCCGTACAAGTTGTTGGCGTCTAGATAAATTAGGTGCTTGCTGGGGGCTGAAATGTCGTATTTATTGCCCATATACGTATTATTCGCTTTTCCATATCTATTTGAAATCATCGAAATACCGCCCCTGATTCCTGCCTCAAACATCAATAACATATCTGGATCGTGAAGGAGTTCTAGCGATATCCCAGTTTTTTTCAACATCGCATCCCAAGACAATCCTGGTGATGTATAATACTGAGCTGGATCCAAGTCGTAACTTTTCATGAAGACGTCTCGAAAATTTTCAAAAATATCAGCTAACAGCAAGACAACAGTCGTGAGATAGAAATCATGATATTCACGGAGTGTTTGGGTCTTGAGGGAATCCCATACTTTCTGAACGTGAAGATAATCTTCGTCGGTAATACCCGCGTCGTAGAGTCTTGAATAAAAAGCGTCTTTACCCGGCAGTTCCGTTTCCTCTAATTTTCCCAGGCTATCAACATAGTCATACGGGTAGACTCCCTTTCTCAAGACTAGATCTAGTGTGGAATCTTCCGATGATTTGGAATCTTTGGAATCTTTGAAATATTTGTTCACATTTAGAAATTTATCGGGACTAAGGTTGTTAGCCAAAGTAAAGAGGGCGGATGGTATAAATTTAAAAGTGTCTAAAAATCTTAACTCCATTTTTATAAATTTGTCTTTGTCGCATTGATCCATGTAAGAATCTACAGATATATTTTTAGAAAAGCTTATATATTTGTCTTCATTATCAGCGATGCAACTTATGATTCCCTTAATGACACCTAAATTTTTTACAAAGAGATGCGCATCATACCCCGATAAATTGTGAGAGAATATTGGGATAAACTTTGGCTTTTTATAATTTAAATTACATTTATAATAGGCGGCGCCTCTATACAACCCAGTAAAATGACAGTGGTCTCGGACCTTTTTAGATTTCCAATTTTGGTCGGGGTGATGGAACTGATTTTTACAAATCCAGCACTCCCCCGATTCTTGAAAATCCCTTTCGTCATCTTTCGTAAAAATCATATCCTTTGGACTTTTATAATATTTTTCATATAATTGACATACCTCGTTCTCTAGGGAATTCATAAATATTTGGGCTATATCATCCGTGGAGTCTTTCATAGTATACCGCACCAGACTACTAGGGGCACCGGGAAAACTTATAATATAAAAGCAAAATCCTGATGGAGTATGTTTCTGATATTTCATAGTATAACTATTTAATGGATCTGGTTCGCAGGAATCTATTTTTTCTACAAACGATTCAAAATCGGCGTAAATTACGAATGGGACTTTCATGGATCTACCAAAATTTGTAAAAGACAAAGTACTCCCTTTTTCCGGAAGTATCATTTTAACGGGGTCAGATAAAGTACAATACTCAAGGTGTTTGTTTAATGACAACTCGGACAAAAAAGAATTTAGGCACCTTCTACAATAGAACCTTTTAACTTTCTTATTAGATGCTTGGGCTGTTAATAATCTACTTAGATTTTTAATGATGCAGTAATGTTGAGTCTCGTTGTTCGAAATTAAAATTAAGTCTATAATTTTTGGTCTTGATGGAAAGTCGCTTATTCTCAGGGGGTAAATATCGGTACCAGAATATCCATATACGTTGATAGAAATTGACACATTTTGCTTCTTAAATTTAGTTATCATTGAGATGCCAGCTGGGAATTTAATATCAGTCCAATTAAAGATGGCGCTTTGTGATATTAATTTTGTAGTCACTCGATGGGCAGATGGGGGTTCTGCGTGACTGGATTCAACACCCTGGTAACGCACCATTTGAGGCATTCTGAGTCATTATTTTGTATATTAATAATCGTTTTTTTCTTAACTAGAAATGGAGAAAGGGGAATATAAGAAGACCCTGAAATTGGGGAGTATTTTACCGTGTGAATTTCTAAACGTCTTATAGACATGAAGCGAAACCCGCTCCCACGCCTTGAAAAAGTTATAATTTTTTCTTGGATTTCATCCCCAAGTTTTTCATAAATTTCTTTGATATTAGTTCCAGCTAAAATAATCTCGACGGATGAATGAAAATCTGCCCTGACTACATCGTTTCCTACCGCGGCATCGATACTAACTTTTTCCATATAGCACTTTAATACCATTTTTACTTTTATTTGTGGATTTTCTTCTAGCATGGTTATGATGGAAGATTTTGCCCAGAATAAAAATGACATCGGTTCATAGTCTGGGTGTCCATTGATGGTATATTGATGGTATATCTATTTAATGCTGATGCGCTTTCAATCAGTTTAAAAGATATCTTTTTTGGGTATAACTTTTTAATCTTTAAAAAAAAAGAGTACATAGCAGAGTCAATTTTCTTGGGTATATGAGCTGATGAGTTAAAAGCTTCTTGATCCACTCTGGTAGTTTAGTATTACGTCGTGTCTTTGGTTTTGATTTTGCCTTTGGTTTTGCCTTTGGTTTTGCCTTTGACAAATTTTGAGTCGGTCGTAAAATGGGCGTGGAGAGACTTGGAATTGGCTCGTCAAAAATGTGAGTCATATTTTCTTTGAACGCGTCTACCGCATAATCAATATTCTTAGATACCCTCGAAAAATCTATGAAGTTTACCGCCGGCGGTGCGTGTCGATCTCGTAGCTTTGATAATAATATCTTCGTTCCATGGCGACTTTTTAACTTTACGAAGTTTGTGAATAGTGACTTTGACTGGGATTTTGACTGGGATTTTGACTGGAATTTTGACTTTACGAACTTTGCGAATAGTGACTTTGGCTGGGTCTTCGACTGGGTCTTCGGCTGGGTCTTCGACTGGGGTTTTGACGGAAATATTCTCGATGGTAATTTTTTTCTCATAGTCATATTTATATTTAGTAAATGTTTTTGAATTGGCTTTTTTTTTTCTCAATCTTTAAAATCTATCCCTTTAGACCTTTATATATCATTTTTTATCCAAGAAAATAAACAAGTCATCGTCCAACTGTCCAAGCGAAATTGATTATTTTGTAACTTGAATTTGATAAGAAAATACGCTTTAATAGAGATTAATTGATTTCTTGGAATATCACTTTTTTTTTTTTTATTACTTAGAATAATCAAAAGAGAATATAGGTGGGGAATCGAGGATGATTGGGCGATTTCTTGGAATATCGGGGGAAGGGGGCGGGGTGAATGTTCGCGTTTTTTTCTTCCAAGAAACTCTCAAGAAAAAAACGCGAACAACAAATCTCGTTGCTTTCTATCCCGTCGCCATGTTCACCGCAGGGGATAGAAAGTTGGGGGGATTTGTTGGGTTTATTTTTTCTTGGGAGTTTCTTGGAAGGGGAGGGGTGAAGATGGTGGTGGGATAGAAAGTGGGGGATTTGTTGGGGTTTTTTCTTGGGAGTTTCTTGTTATAAACCATAATTTAAAGGTCAGTAAAAAACGCCGGGATAAAAGCTGTTGCTTTTCTTGGGTTTTTTTTTTCTTGGGAGTTTCTTGTTATAAACCAATTTAAAGGTCAGTAAAAAACGCCGGGATAAAAGCCGTTGCTTTTCTTGGGTTTTTTTTCTTTTTCTTAAGAGTTTCTTGTTATAAACCATAATTTAAAGGTCAGTAAAAAACGCCGGGATAAAAGCCGTTGCTTTTCTTGGAAAAGAAAATTTTGGGGTCTAGGCGAGGCCTTTGGAAGATTTAGGTAATTGTTCCAGAACTCCCCTTTCTATACTACTGGCGTCTCCAAAAGGCGACAAACTTTCCCTCCCCTCAACGATAAAAATCAGCACTAATGCGAGAACGAAGAGAGTTCTGAACAAAAAAAAGACCATATTAGAGGTAGCGCGACTATTTTTAAAGAGGGCTTTATTACGATTAAGCCAGATGCAACGCTTGATAATATTCACGATGACCCAAAGGAGTTCACTGAGAGTTTGACTTGTAGGGCCAGAAACCCCATACAAAAAAAAAAAAAAAAACCTGTTTGAAAGCCAATGAACACGAGCACAAATCGTGAAGAACCAGTCCCATATAATACGTAAGAAGCTACACTCCCAAAACAAATGAATAACAGTCTCATTGGCATAGCAACCATTCCTGGGGCACTCCCCATCACGAATACCCAAGAGCAAAGCTTGGCGTTAGTTTTCAACGCGCCCCAAATAATCTTCCAAGCAAGATCCTGCTGCCGGGTATTAAGAGACTTGCATGAAACAGAGCGCCACAGCAAAGGACCAAACCGACTGATTCATGAAGGACAAAAGGCGGAATAAGAACTTTACGAACTAAACTGTACAGAGCATTGCAACTGAGTAAAGAATCGAAAACGGTGTCATTGTTGGAAATAGACACACACACATACACACACACACACACACACGAAAGATACATCAATACACCTCTTCTTTTTATTCTTTCGTTAAAGTACAGTCCTCCAATTGGAGTATAAACGTACTGTGAACTAAATGCGTTCTCGGTGCAAGTTGAAATTGTGTAGTCTATATACATGGTGCAAGTAAAAGAAGGCCACCTAAGGCCGAAGCTGGATGTCTGGTACAACCTTCTTGAAACATTCAAGTGATGAGCTTTGTACCAGATGAAGGAAAAGCCATTCCATAGCCTGACTGCCTGATGGTGTCAAAATAGAGTGCTTGTAAGTCTGGGTCCTGGCAAAGGGAATGAGGAACTTATGAGTGTGACCCCTTGCGGTTGATGTTATTGGCTGGAGATAGGTGGTAGGTATAGCAACAAGGTCATGGACTATTCTGTACATCATTATTGCTTTACAGCGGACTCTCCTTTCTGCTAGAGAGGGCCAGTTGAGAGTTTGAAGCATTGGTGTGACTCTGCTGTATGTGGAGTAGTCATTGAACACAAAGCGTGCTGCTCTTCTCTGTGCTATCTCTAGTTGGTTGATGTTAACTTTGGTTGATGGGTCCCAGACCACACTTGTGTACTTCAGCAGGGGTTTGACAAGCGTCTGGTAGCATAAAGCCTTGGTGCTGCGTGGACAGTGATGGAGATTCCGTTGGAGGAAAGCTCTGGTAGAGTTACCCTTTTATGTGATGTTTTGGGTATGAGTGCTCCAGTTCAGATTTTTATGCAGGATAACTCCCAGATACTTGGCAGTTTCCACCTCTACTAGGACTTGACTATGTATCATGTAGCTCCGGGCCTTCAGTGGAATGCGTTTGGTGGAAACGCGTAGGAGCTGGCATTTTTGAGGGTGGAATTCCATCTGCCTGTCTGCTTCCCATTGTTGAAGACCATCCAAGTCGAGTTGGAGAGCCCTTGGGTGTTCATCATTCCCTATATGATGGTAGAGAACACAGTCATCAGCGAATAGTCTGACTGTAGATGAGGTGACATATTCTGGGAGGTTGTTGATGAACAGAAGGAACATGAGTGGACCTATGACACTTCCTTGGGGTACACCTGACTTGACTGTAGCTGAGCTGGAGTATTCCCCGTCGAGGAGAATACGCTCTTGGCAATCAGTCAGGAAATCTCGTGGTCATTCAAGTGTTGGTCCTCTTATAACCGTAGTATTGTGTTTTGTAGAGTAATCTTTCGTGTGGAACTTTGTCGAAAGCCTTAGAGAAATCAAGGAAGATGAGGTCTACCTGGTCCTTGTTGTCTAAGTTCTTTGCTAGGTCTTGCACGGTGAGAATCAATTGAGAATCACAAGAACGTTTTCTCCTGAAGCCATGCTGAGCATCATTCAAGATGTTGTGTCTGTCAAGGTGTTTCATGATGCAGCTACAGAGGATGTATTCGAGAATCTAAGAGGAAACCACGGTCAGGGAGATTGGACGGTACTTAGCAGCCCTGCAACGATTGCCGTTCTTGAAAATGGGTACAACATCAGCTTTCTTTCATCCAGGCGGGAATGTGCCTTGGTTGATCGAGGCCTGGAAGAAGGTGGTGAAGACAGCAGCAATCTGTGGAGCACCTATCTTCAAGAGACGAGTTGATATTTGGTCGGGTCCAGATGCCTTATGGACATTGAGATTACTCAGAGTTTTAGAACTCCATTGATTCTGATATAAATCTTAGGCATTGGTGGAAAAGGACTATGACCTTTAACCATGATGTGTCTTCATTGCTATTGAACACAGATGAAAACTGTTCATTTAACATGTTAGCTCTTGTTTTACTGTCAGAGTAAGTAAGGCCATCTGCATTCTTCAAAGAAGCCACTCCGCTGTTGTCACATCTCACCTCAGGTGTATTTATACAATGTGGTGAATTATTCACACACAGCCCACGCACAAACTTGCGGAATTTTAAAGCTGCAAAGTAACAGAAAAACCAAAAGGCCGGTAAAGGGTCGTTCATGGAACGAATAACTTAAAACAAAACAAACATGGCTGTGGCCACAACTTTAAACTCAATGTGAACCAGATCAATACCACCCTCCGCAACAGGTAAATACAGGATGTGCCTCTTCAACAACTCCGTGGGCCCACCCCCCCCCCCTCCCCACCCCCTCCCCACAAAAAAAGAGGGAAAATAGCTCGTTGAAGAGGACGCAAGGATTTCGAACAGTTTGGGTAAACAGGGGCAATATACAACAACTTAGTAACAATAAAAGTGTTAACCGCATACACTTTCGTAAAGATGAAAATATTGCGATTTTCAAAGGATATCAAAACAGTCATGCACAAATTATTGCGCTCACGCCAAGACTTCATATCCGAGCGATCGTTCCCAAACCAAACACCATTCATCTTAATATTCAAACCAGACCACGAAATAGGGAAGGGGAGAGGGACACCCCTCCAGCTACCTAGATGCAACCCACTGGTCTTTTGGATGTTCGGTCTACTGCCTGAAGCACGCTCAAACAAAGAAATAACAGAGTTCAGACTTGCAAAAGACCCCGCAAAGTAACAACACAAGTGATGTCATCAGCATGCATACTCTAAACATTTGACTCTCTGACCCCCGCTACCACGTAAGAGTAAGCCTGGAAAATCCGACCGATTTTGCAACAATTTAGCAAAACATTCACTAAAAAGCATAAAGCGCAGGAGATAGGGGGAACCGTGACGAATCCCCCTCCCAGGTTAACAATATCTGAAAGAAAACCGTTAATAATGATGGAGGGAAACAATTGGTATACAAAACACGAATCTATTTACAGAAATTCTCTCCAAACCCAAATCTATTTAAACACTCGAATAAAAAATCATGACTGACTCTGTCAAAAGCTTTCTCTTGGTCAAGAGACAAAAGCGCACATTCCTGATCAAGGCAAGTAGCAGAAGAAACAATGTCACGTAAAATAAAAAGGTTATCGTGAATGCTCCTGCCTTCAACCGCTCACGTTTAAAAAGGATTCACAATGTAACGCAAAACAGTGCGAATACGATTACTAAGAACTTTTGCAAGAATTTTGTGATGCACGTTCAACAGCGAAATAGGCCTTCTGTTAGCAGGGTTTAACAAGTCGCCTTTCTTAGGAATAAGTGTAACAATACCATGGCGTTGCGAAAACGAAAGTAAACCAATATCAAGGATAGCTGTGTACACCTGCTAGCAAGTCAGATAGCACCACATCCGAAAAAAGCTTTTAAAACTCAGCCGGTAGACCGTCTGAACCAGGTGTCTTATTCAAAGACATGTCATTAACAGTGGTAATAAGCTCGGATAACAAAATGGGGGATTCCAGCTCAGAAACAAAATCATCAGGAATAGAGCAATCCAAATCAGAATCATGTAAATCACTTTCAACATTATTTGCCAAAAAGAGATCACTGTAAAAAGAGTGAAAGACATAAAACATCGTTAGGATCATAAACAACAGTACCGTTGCTTTTACGACTACCGTGATAAAAATTATCAGTACCATTCTGCACTGCAGACCTCAAAAAGGCCTTAGTGGGGCGCTCCCCTTTCTCAATAAAACTAGCACGGGCCCTGACAAGTTTGCCACGTCAATCTGGACATCCATCAAGCTATTAATATCGTTAATAACTGACTGACTGGTGGGATCTTGTCGGTATAAATTACAAAGGGACCTAAAACGCAACCGACGGGCCTTGGCCTTGTCACAAGCAAAGGAAACGATCAAGCGCATAACATGGGACTTCACAACGTCCCACCAATCAGTCAGACTAGCGAAAGCAGGCTTAAGCGTCCGTAGGCCAATATCAATTTCAATAAAAGACTCACGGAAATCATGATCACGAAGTAAACTAACATTGCATTTTCAATATCCCGGGCCAACTTTAGAGTGACCTGGCAAGGCAAACGAAACAGAAATACAGTCTTGGTCAGAAAAGGGGGCATCAATAACCTCAGCACTCCAGACACGGAAGTGCCCTTTCTGAACATAAAGTCTATCGATACGCGTTGCTTGCGGGGGGTTACCCTAACAGCGATAAGTGAACGGGACAGCCGTAGAACCCTCGAGGAGCCAAGCATCAATAAAATCATAGACCGAGCAAATATTGTTCCGATGCAGAACCACAATGAACAGTTGTGTTTGCATACGGAAATTCGCGAAGCCGAACGAGATTAAGAATACAGTTAAAATTGCCCCCTAAAATGCACAGGAAACGGCCAGTAATAAAAGGGTCTAAGTTAGAGAAAAACTTGCACCGATCAACCGGATGATTCGGGGCATAACGAGCTTGAATAGAGGAGTTTTCGAGAAGCAACGAAGTGATACGCCCCTAATAATCTGTTCTAAAATTGCAAACGAACGGTTTGTAACGCCTACTGGTGAGAATGACGGTGCCCCAGCTCTTAAAAGAACAGAGAGAGGAAAAAAGAAGGGAAAAAAAGCCGCCGCCCCACTCAACAGACCACAGAGAAATATCAGAGCAGACGCTTTATGTGTTTTTCGCAGGAAAACAAAGTCACAATTGTGAACGGAACAAAACTCAAAAACGCGACGACGACAAGTGGCATTCCGCATGCCATTAACGTTCAAGAACGCCAATAATGCCATCAAGGGAAAAAGTAAGTACATCACAAAAAAGAAGAAGAAAAAGACAAAGAACGAGGAACTACTTCTTCACCAGACCACTCTTGCTACTCTTCCTGACAGTCTGTTACTGACTGTCATCCGCCGGTAACAAGCGTTTCTGCGATGGAAAACCGATAGATTCGTCGTCACCTGAAGAGGATGTAGTAAACAAAGAAGCATGTGTGTCCATTTGGGCAACCTACCAGTCAGTAACGCCCAACTCGGCCAAAACATCTGACTCGAGGATTATCGAGGATACCCCCTGACTAGGTGGTGACAACGTATCACCAATGGGCATGGCCAGAATGAGGGGATCTCAGTCTCGGCCACATCCACAGTCTCAGGTATGCACGAAACACCAGCTGCCGAAGGCGGCACCCCACCACTCCCTTCAAGGTCCATGACCAGTGGGATCTCACTTTGCAGCACCTCCTCACTGTCATCAACGTGTGCGCCGCCATCCTCCTGGGAGGATTAAACCTATTGGCAAAAGAAACGTTGCATTAACGGTACGTCTGTACGTGTGGCCCGCTTCCCCACAAACAGTACACCGGACCTCCTGATCACACTCCCGGCTGGTGTGACCAGTGCCAAGACAGGTGTAACACTTGACAATCTCACATTCCAAGTGGTCCTTACCACCACACTGAAGGCATGTCCTGGGCCGGCCCTGGTACCTGACCCAGACATCCCGTGCCATAATTCGGAGGGAGGAAGGGATCTCCCCATTGTACTGTCAGTTTCCATTGAAACCCCCTGGTACTGCGTGTTTGTACAAAATTTGGCGTCAACAACCTTTCTATACCGGGATAACACATGATTGATGAAATTATCATCAAAATCTAACTCAGCCTTAACCACAGTCGCAATAACAATATCGGACTCGTGGCCGGTAACATCGATTTTCGGTTTTAAATTAAATTTTGGGCCTCGGTTCTTATATCCTAGGAAATTTTGCTCCCCCTCGCAGACAATTAAGCCGTAGCCATCCAGTAAATTTGGTCCCCCCTTATAGTAAAAACGGCTCGCTAGGAAATTTGGGTCCCCGGCCCTCTTTCCTAGGAAATTTGGAAACAACAACTTGTCCCTCTTTTGCAAGAAAAAGCCCTTCTTCTCCCTTCACAAAAAATCTTACTGCTGTTTTGCGTAAAGCACGCTTCTTTTCTTTAGTGTATCCCGATGGGTACTGCTCAGATCAAAGAAAATGTTCTATTTCTTTTTACCGAAGTATTTACGTAAAGCCATTTTCTGTTCGTGGAAAAATTCTACGATTATTACGGCGCTGTATTCCGCACATAAATATTACTAACTTCGGTTTTAGCTTATCACTTCAGCAGACAAAATTAATTGAAGGAAACGTGCAACACACCAGTAAATTACCTAGTAAGATCAGTCCGGGGGGACCAAATTCACTAGACATTCCTTAGGAAATAAGGACCAGGGTGGGAGAAGAAGGAGGGGGGGAGAGATGGAATTTACGTGGGGAAATTTACTATCACACTGGCACTTTCTTTAGTTTCGGCAAAAACTGTCTCTTGAACGTTATAACTTTAAGAAAAAAAAACACATCTACGAAACCACTTGACAGAACCTGGACAGCATACAAATGCTCCGACGGAGAAACATAAACTTTCTTCAGAATTTCAAATACACCAAGTGGGTTGAACTTCTCACGCGGAACGCGGAGAGTAACTAACTTATCTTTCTTACGAGGCATATATTACGAAAAACTTGTGTATCTGACTAGATACGGAAAGAAAAGGCCGTATCGAAAACAGATACGTAACGCACAGGAATGCACGCTCTGACGGGGGAACAGAAAAAGAAAAAAAAAACCTGTGCCAGGTAAGTATCATTGCACCGGTATCGAAAACAGATACATAAAACACAGGAATAAACGCTCTGACAGTTGGGAACATGACCTTGCTGTATGACCGTTACTGCGATATTATTAAATTCTGAGGCCTTGACCCGGAAGTTCGAATTGAGCATTTCGTGGTTTGTAAAACGATCACTCCCGAATGAATCCGGATAATTCAAATTGTTCTCACTTATGCGTTTTCAATGTTCGTCACTATAGGAGAAGATTAAATGACGTACAAGACATTGTATTTCGGGTTAAATCAATATCCAAGCATTTTCAGTCTCGGTAAAGTTCCCAAAATAAAGATTTTTCGTGGCCCATTTTGTGATGATCTTTGAAAAGGTAAGATTCGTCAATCGTGTTTATGATCTGTGAAAGTCACTTTTCTTCATAGCAGACAACTTTTTATTAAGCTCAGTATGCTTTTATAAAATGAACTATTATTGTTGTCAAATTTAAACCACTTTTAAGCACTTTCAGTGGATGAAAATGCTCAGGAAAAATGCCAGTCCAAATTCTCACTTCTTAGACCTAATTTCTTTCCTAACGTGATAAGGTGTGGGCTTTTCCGTAACACTAGGTTGTTATTATGGCAATGCTTAGAGACATGGGACGGAATTAAGTAAAATAAAATCAATTTGGTTGTACGATTATTGACAGAGCTTACGGATATAAACAAATGATATTCTTGTTACCGTTATCCACAATTTGGGATTTGCTTGTACTGAGTTTAGGCCTACCAAAGAACGATTTATTTATGCACCAAATACTTAGGTCTAACTGCAGTGCTAGGCATAGTGGCACTGGCAGTAGGCATACTAGGTCTAACGTTAGTATTACTAAGGCCTACTAGGGCCTATTACTGTAGTATGACCCAAATTTGTTACCCACTTTAGCGAAGTCGGACAAAATTGTCATGTAAAAAAAAAGCCATTTTCATGATTGATGAGTACAGAGTAGGCATATGAAGGTGCATGAGAAACATATAAGGCCTAGCCTAGACCATGGCTTAGAAGCCTATAGTATTCCATTGATTGCCTTACTCAGTCAGAAGTCAGACCAATAATTGAATAGTCCTTGCTTAGAAATTAGACTAGACCATGTACTATTATGAGTAACCCCATAAAATAAATTGCGACATAGGGCATACCGGCAGTTGACCACATCAATTATTACATAACAGAACTTCAGCAGACAAAAATTAATCCAAGTGAATGCTGGAAATGGCAGTTTCATAAATATAATATATAAAGCATACATTAAGAGCCCGCATCATCCCCGTGTTAGATTGCCCTTAGTATTGATATTCCTACTAAATTCTTACCTTATAATTGATAATCTTAGTGTTTTAAGATATAAGCATACAACATTGATAATAATTTGCTAAGTTCTAATAGTACTCATTATTTTTGTGTAACATTTTTAAGAGCACTGCAGATTCTAAGACAATTTAGTAGTTATAGTAGTTTCTCCCTTAAGTTTGCGTGTCCCGAAGTGTTGAAAATTTGTTAATATTTATCGTCTTCTCTGGTATGTCCTAACTAAAGTAACAGTTTAAAATACTGTACAATGAAATATTTGAAAATTATTATGTCATCTTTGACATCAAAAACAAAACTTCTGTGTTAACTTCTGAAACTATTATGCAGACGCAATGCAGGCTGCACAGTTACAAAATAGTATGACCCTTCACATTGCATCGTGGTACTGCTAATGAATGTTGATTATTTGCTACTTTTTCGCAACTTATTTTGTTATCAAAAATGTGCTAATTAAGTTTTGGATCACAGATCACAAAAAACATAACATAAACCTGTTATTGGTTTTGAACGTAAGTTTGCAGTACCCGATCATACATTGTATATTTACCTTACACAACGCCCTGATAAAGCATGTTTATAAATTTTAACTAGTTTAAATTACAAGAAAATGTTTTTTTGTTTTTTGTTTGTTCCAAAAACAAGTCTGGAGTTCCAAGTTACACAGGTGAGTTATATAAGTTCAGAGGTAAACATGTTACCAGGTTTGTAACAGCATGGTTGGTAAGGAGCAGAGCCATCGCCCTCCCCCCTCACTCTAAAATGGGACGCCAGGTGAAAAATTAACATAGCAGTTGAAAATCCAACCGGTCCTCTTCGGGGAACCCTCATAAATCTACCCAGTTGGGAAACTGATGCCTCAAACCTCCTCCCCCCCCCTACCCCACCCACTCTCCACCACCAACACCATCATTCAGAAGACCCTGAGCTCAATCAGAATACCCCAGCGACGTTCTTGGTAAGGATACACAAGTGACTTGGAGATAAAAGTGTCAGCATATCAGGTTTGTGCTTCTATTCCAGGGTCTCTAACCAACGAGGTACTAGTTTTAATGGGTAAACCTCCATACTATGCCAGTGTGATTAAAGTGTTTGCGTACATCTCAACGTAAATGTAAGCGGCTCAACCAATATCATATTGCAAACATTTGGACAAGGGCCCCGAACACAATATTCCCCATGGACAATAGCTGCACCACTGATTGTGGTGTAGCCAGCATTCAAAAAGTGAGGGGTCCAAGACCCCCTCCAAAGACAAAAATGTTCAAAATTAGCCCAATTCTGAAGGCAATTTTGAAAAGCGAAATGTATATAAACAACAAAGATTATCCCATTTTTTGAAAATATCATATCAAAAGGCCCCCCCCCCCTTTCCCAATTCACCCCGTGGCTACACCATTGACTACAGAGCATGTTGGCATGTTGAAGTCACATGCTATGTATATGAGAATAGCTGCAAATTGATATTTTTTCAACTTATTTTGGGAGCCTGCCTCTTCACAGTGATGTGTTCTAAATAATTCAACAAGGGGGTTCCCATTAAACAGTGATGACCTATTCGGGGAGGGGTGGCCTATGGAAGGGGGGGGGGGGGGTGGCCCATTTAAAAAAAAAAACTTTTGCCACAAAATACAAAAAAAGTAATAGATAAACAACTCATTTTCCAGGCGAAATATGAAAACTCAGAGCCCCTCTCACTAAATTTCATATAATTGTGTTCGATTGTTGGCTGATAGGAATAATTTTTTTCTCCAAATTTGCAATAAATGTTACTTCATATTATTAAATGAGGTAAATTGGGTCCGTAAAATACTTATGGGCCCTACTTATCTATCTAAACTTAATAGTTATACAAATTGGGAGGTATCTAGTTTTTCAAATGCTAAAGCTGATATGACGGGTTGTCTCGAAATAGTCTCTATAAATTACAAAATAAACTCTTTCTCTTGATATACAATCGAATCTAAGAGTATTTTGTAAACCTCGAGATTAAAAGGCAGGAGCGCTATAGATCGCCTATTGGTTTTGTACACCCGTTTTACGGACATACACTCAATGCGCATGCGTTATAATCATGGCGTTCAATTTAAGCCGACAGTGGGTCTAATCAAATTGTGATAGAACTTTTTTTAGGCTCTTGGTTTGTGATTTGTCCTAAGATGAATTTGAAAGTATTTTTCTCATAGCTTAAACAACATTTGATTTCATCTTCACGAATTGGTAAGTTGTTTTTTTCGTAATTTCTATCCTTTTTTGTATCGATCGGTTGTCAATTTTATCACGGTTTTTATCTTTCGTAGGCTGTTGTGCGAAAAATAGTGTTCGCATTGTGACATAAAACGATGTCGTTAATTCTTAAAAGTCGTATCTTTTACCGTGTATCCATACGATAAGTATGTGTTCTTCGGTTTTAGAGCAAATTTCCCTGATCTAGAACAAAGATTAAATGGAAATTCATCACTCGAATTCAAATTGATTGTCACGTGGTATGATTAAAGTTTTCGAGTCAATCGATGTCATGTTTCTAACTGCCGAGGAGAAGTAAAAAGGCAACAATAAAAAGAAGAAGAAAAACCCTTAAGTATCCTTACACCTGCACCTGTACAAACCCCTTGAACAACTGTGTATACATGTATGCCCCCAATATCATAAAAGTGTTAAATATTTTAGTTCATTATTCTAAGTTAACTGAAAGTAACTTCACGTTTGAATGTATAAAACAACTAATAAAGTTCTGGTAGATATTTTTTTTTGTACTCTTGAAAATAAAAGTAGTATGATTTCATTATTCTTAGAACCTTATATGAAAAATGACATTGCATATTTATTTGTTTTAATAAGTACACCACACCTTAATTTAAGGCGGAGCTTGATGATTTAATCAATTAAGGCGGAGTTTGATCAATTAACATGCACAATTATATATGTATATGCGGTTTATATTCTTTGCAAATTATTGTCACATGCATACGTTTAAAGAATCGAGGAATATTGATAGGTATTGAATATATCTTAATTAGACTGTTAAAAGGAGGTTTTTGTTGATCAAATTACACAGGTTTTTTTATATTTTTTATGGAGTTTAAAATCACTACTTTAAGACCTACGCAATATGTAGTTCTCACGGCAAAGCTAACCCTGAATCTGAGCTTTGAAGGCGGAGTTAAGGCTTAAGCTATATGTTTTAGAACTAATGAAAATAAATAATTTTGATCAAAAGAGTTAGAAATTTTATCCTTTAAAATCAAACTAATTAATTGTTTTTAATCATACTAGTAAATTTATTTTAGGAGGGGGATCATGATTTTTGTTCTTAAATCAAAAGTGTCCTAAGTCTATCTGTTTTTCTTTTAATTTCAGATACTAACACATTTGAAAATGTTCATTTTCTGTACCAGCACTAGGCCAAGCAGCGTATGCTTGACGGACCTGTTGTTACATAACGATGGGAACAACGCGATTGAAAACGCGAGGGTCCACAAACAAACATCTGTAAACATTTACTTAGTCCTACTTAAGCACAAATGCGAGGAAAAAACTCTAGCAAGCAAAAACAAACTGTAGACCACCGCCAACCACAATGCGGCATCTACTGTTCAGAACTAGGAGGACACGGCAAATAAGTTTACCGTTGATAATGGACGCAACATAAACGCGGTGTCCCCAAAAGGGGACAAAATTTCCCTCCCCCCAACTTTAAAAACCAGCACCTGCTCGAACGAAGAAAGATGAATTAAGCAAAGGACCATGCTTGACATTGCACCGGTACCAACCCCTGTAGAGTATATTAATGTATGCCCCTACTTTTTGATAAAAGTGTTAAATATATTGATGTATCAATTTAAGTTAACTGAAGGTAACTTCACGTTTGAATGTATTGAATAAGTAATCAAATTCTGGTAGATATTTTCCGCGCTACTTTTGATATTAGAAGCAATATGAGGTTCATAATTTCTAAAACCTTATTTAAAAATGACATTGCATATTTATTTGTTTGATTAGACCATACCTCTATTTAAGGCGGAGCTTGGGCGAATTTAATCAATTAACATGCAACATTATAGATGTATATATGCGGTTTATATTTTTGGGGAGCGGGGTGGGGGGAGGGGATCAAGAAATTGACTACACCAATCAAACTTGGGGATTCCCAAGTTACACACCCACGTCATTCAAATAAAAACAAGTGACATGTACCCTGTTTATTTAAAGCACGTCTTTAAATTGTTATTGCAATTTCAGAGTTAAACTTGACATGCGCGTTAAAAAAGACATAAAGTCTGACATAATCCGTATTTCATATAATAGAATTAAAAATAACAAATATTTCTTACCAAGTTTCATACCACCTTAAGCAATCTAATCAATCATTTTTTGTATAATTATTAAAAACTTTAATTCTACTATTAAATAGTACTATGGAAGCCACCATTTTGATTTCAAAACATGCAGATTAAGATGTCATCAGCCCAGTAAGATGTTGGAATGCTTTTGTATTTCTTTATTATCTACCTCAAATTGCTAGGTTATGAGAACAAAATTTTCTTATGTAAGGGTCAGGGAATTTTTTGTGTACACATAAAATTACCAAAACATTCTGTTAAAACTTTGTGTCACATCATTTTGGAATAAAAACTTGAATCCCATTGATAAAAAAATACATTTAATTCCTTATGTCCCTATCGGGAAAATAAAGTCATCATGCACAATATTTCAATACAAAATTAAACAAAATGACAGCCTTTATGTGTCAATTTCAAACATGAATAAACTTGAGATAGAAATAAGATTTTGACTGCTGTTTTTGGTAGTTGGTTTAAATTTGTATCCTCTATCATACGAAATAATGAATGTATCAGACTTTATGTCTTCTTTGAGGTTAAAAAACTGAAGTGTTAGGCTGACAAATCCATGTTAGGGTTTTAAAATTAAAGATGCATCTTAATAAATTGGGCCATTTTACAGCACAAATGTCCACCTTGTTTTGTTTTTCTTTGACTTTTAATGAGATACAGCAAGCGGAAGGAGAGAGAGAGAGGGGCTGTTCTTAGCCTGCCAGCTTGTCAAATATTTAGGTTTAAAACATGAATCCTTTAAGCATTAAACAAAAATGAGCATACATCACATAATCTGTCCAAAACAGCGACATTTTAATTTTTCAAATTTAAAGACTTTTTTTCTCTATTGAACGATTTGCATGAAATGACATGATAACATTTTTTCGTGATTTTTATAAATAATATCTTACCGCAATATTGTGAATCGCACCAAACCTTTTCCAAAGACATATCGCGGGATAATTATGAATATTGGGAACATGTTTTTTTCTCAACATGTCACGAGTGCGTGGCTTCATTCCGTGCGTGGCTACATTTTACGGTGTCTCTCATGTAAAGCTCATGCAACTTTTTTGGACAGAAATTTCACGTAACAATTCCTGCATTCTACGTTTCCTGGACATAACGCAATCTCTACACTTTTCAAACCTCTTTCTGCCCATACTTGACTTTTCCTGCCCCACTCTCTAGTATTAGAAAAAATGTAGGAACACTCCCATCTTTTTCCAATAAGCTCAGCCCCTACAACTTACCACAGCACGCCAATCACCTAAAATCAAGATACACTCGGCCAGGCGTGGTCCTCATCTCATGACCCGCACCCCTCCAACGGACGAGTTTAATATAGCTGGTTTTGTCGCATAATCCCCCTATCTCAGCGGAAGCGATTAACTAGCCTGGCGTAAACAAACTATTATTTCTGACTCTTCACACTGTGCATTGATATTTGCGCAATCAGCTATAACATATAGTATACATCTATTATATATAAACAAGCCGACCTGCCCCGACGACCGAAGCTCATAATACTTAGTGAAATACCAACTTCAAAGCCGCGAACAGAAGTCATAGCTATCTAATCGATCTTTATCAAACTTATCTTCCTTTTAGCAACCCTCTGATTAACCCTCTTACCCCTTAAAATACCATAGAGAGGTCACAATCTATGGCTTGGTTTTCTGTTTTAACTTTAAATGCCCGTACAAGGCAACCAAATTAGCATATAACTAATCATTTGCCCCATTAAAACATTTCAATAGCGGAAGTATACCGCAAGTTTCTTATTTAAACATCCACCCACACACAAACCCACCCACACAGACATGTAGATGGTGGATGGGGACATACGTGTGAAACTAGAAAAAAGGGGACTTCTGAAGGGTGGCAAAATTTTTAAACAGTATGTCTAGATTCTACACCCACAGTGATTTCATGTTAATTCCCATTCCTTCTTGGTATGAAAGCCTATAAAAGCATACATTGGAAGTGGGGATACACACTTTTACATATATACTTAAATTGCATCCTATAAAAGTGGGAATAAATAAATATTCCCACAGTTTCAATGCGAATATTCAAGTCCCATGTGTATATCCCCACTTGGAAGATGTAAAATCATATGTCCAAAACATCACATTATTGATGGCTCTATGCACTTTGATTTGTGATGTCATGCGTTTTCTATCATGTAATTGGGGAAGTCAATTTTTGATCGTTTGTCTTGTTTTGTACATGATCCTCCCTTGCGGGAACTCGGGAAATTTTGAAATTTTCATACAAAAGCCAATACAAAATCATTTCCCGATGTGATGTGTAACCATAGATTTTACGACTTCGCGATTTGCGAGCATGCACACTTACTATTTTCATAACTCACAACTAAATGTATTAAAAATACTTCTTTTTAACTTACTATATTAACTACTTTTATTAAACAAATCTAAAAGTTGGTATAATATTAATAATTTGTCTAGTAATCCCTTCATATAAGACCAAAATGATGCAATTTTACGATAATTTGAGTGAATTAAGGGATGATAAAAATTGCTATATCTATGACTTGAAGCCGTGTGAAATTTTTGGGACGTGACAATATGTTTGTCTTGTTTTGTACATGATCCTCCCTTGCGGGAACTCGGTGTCGTGCGACCGGGACGAATCTGTAGCTGCAGTCAAGATATTTGGATACACACCAGCATACGATAAAATTGGGGCAAACCTTAAAATGGGCTGAAAAATGCATGAAGACGATAAAATCGTCAAAAGTGAGCTTTCTGCCAATTTAGGATATTCTGAATTGCATGTGTGTTCCCAATTTAACATATGATTATCCCCAATTTCCACCATCTAGGCCTACACGCGTTTGACTGAAACTTCTAGCGAGTGTCTTTTTATGACGTCAACATACGACATTAGGTTAGGTTTAGGTTAGGTTTACACCCACCCACACACAAAAGTGAGTACAATACCTTTATCTCCATATATACTACATGTTGCGATAAGGTAAAAATACATCTTACATCTCGACACTGAGCTAAAAGCCACAAAAGAAAAACAAGGTGTGGAGGGCAGCCGACAGAATCTTAACCCGGGTGTCCTTCGTATGACATCATACCCTAACCTAAACCTAATCCAACCTAACCTAAAGTAGCCTAACCTAACCTAACCTACCCTTACCTAACCTAACCCTAACTTAAACCTAACCTAAACCTAACCTAAACCTAACCTAACCTAACCTAACCTAACCTAAACTTAACCTAACCTAACATATCTTAATATAAACATAACCTAATCTAAACTTAAGCTAACCTATCCTAAACCTAACGTAATCTAAACCTAACCTAACCGAAACCTAATCTAACCTAAACCTAATCTAACCTAAACCTGAATAAACCTAACCTAAAGACGTAGTGTTGACTTTATAAAAAGACACCCGGTTGAAGATTCTGTCAAACACATGTGGAGGCGTGGTCGAGACTCTTACGAATTTTGTATTCTGTACTGTACATCCTGACAGTTGATTCCTGTGATGGATATATCTCGCACATGCTCGATTTAAACATTGTACCAATCAAACTTTGTTTAGCATACGCAGGGGCCTAGTCAAGTTTCTTTAGTTGCTGAACGGTACATGCAGTACATAAAACATTTGAGCAACAGGTCGATAACAGTGGTTTAATTCAGGTATGTTTGGACCTTAATGTTTCTCACTCTTTTGTTGAAACTTAGTCATGAGCGGAGGCTGTCTAGGCCTGCTGTTTCAGTACTTTTCACTAACGTCTGACGTGATTATGACATGATTATGTAATTGATTGGACATTACAAGTCGAAGTCTTACTAGGCCCTAGGCCTAGTTAGTGTTGGGTTAGGCCTAACAAACTGGGCTTAACATGGATTTTCATTTTTTTCGTATATGATAGAGAATAATTTTAAAAACAAAGTGGTGAAAGAAACAAATGTTAATATCTTATTCTGTTTAAAAGTTACAGAATGTTAAAGTATTTTCTAATTTGGTGTCATACTCATAGTGGACAATTTCAACAAAACGTCTTTTGTATTTAAAAAAAAATGATTTTGATTTTTTTATCATTGTAAATGTGATGTTGGCCTACACCAAAAAACAAAAACAAATGTTTTCTTGTAAATTATATATTCCACTATTTTAACCCAAAATGCTGTTCGATAATGTAAAGAAAGTGAGATTAAATTGATAAGAAATAGGCCTAGGCTATATAAGAACTGCTGGAATTACCTTTATGACATCACCAAACTGAAGGACATACTGTAACTTAATTGCCTACAAGATGTTTTTAAGAACATTTTTCTACTATTTTAAATTGTTATATCTTCTAAATGAAATAAGATATTAACATAGTTTCTTCAGCAATTTGTTTCTACAAATTTTCTCTATCATATATGAAAAAATGAAAATCCATGGGAATATTCCTTTAAGTTAGGGCAGAGGTCTAGATGACAGTATGTCAGTGTATTGTGTAAGAGGGTGGGGAAAAAAATTTAAAAAAAAAAAAAAAAAAAAAAAAAAAATCGCCAGTCATAGGGTGGGATTTGAGAGGGGGAGGGGGAAGTTTCCCCAACATTTTTCCAATTTGTATCTTTTGTATTCTCGAGGTTTTACATCTGGGAATGTTGTGATGTACAGCAACCTAACAATGCTTTTTTGACGATCTCAAACTTTAGTCAAAGGGTAAAACAAACAGTCAGTTATCATTGCAGTCAATAGGAGAAAAACATATTTTTGGTCATTTTTCAACAAATACTGGACAGAATTTCATTTTCTTCAAATATGTTGTATACTATATAGTACTACAGTAGTTTCCAACATAGGGTTTTATGAGTACCATTAATTTTCGCTGACTGGCTGAGGCGAAGAAAGTATTCATAAAAAATATCCCATTGACTGTAATGATAAAGTTTCCCCTCCAACTTGGCTAAACCATACTGAGCCTGTACACGGTTAACAATTGCATTGCTCTGTTTCAAGCATGGTGCCTTTTTTATAATGACAGATAATTACTAATTTCTTTCGTTTTTGATTAGCTGACGTTTTCTTTTTACTTTTTTTGTTAGTGATCTATGACGTTTATTGATTGGCTGGCCCCCAGTGTACACATAACAAATGTCTCATAGTAAATACGCTTGTGCAGTGGGTTTGTGACTACTAATTATTTGCCCCCACTTTTGGTAGGCAAATCCTGCCCATGTCGCCAATCATATACAACTTGACGAGGCTTGATTAAGTGTAGCACAAATATTTATGCCCAAATCACATAGTGACCCAGTACTACGGATTTGGGCATGAATGCATGTGTATTGAAAATATTGAACCACACACTGAAGCAAAAATTCAATGGGCCACAACAGGCGTCTAAAGTGCAACAGTTTGGGATATGAAAACTTTTCTTACTTTCATATAAAAATTCAACCATACATACGTTGATTACTTCTTTAGTAATCCATCCAAAAAAAATTGATGATAGGTCATTCAAAATACAAATGTTTGCTTTTAAAACAAAAACTTTGTTAACAAAAAGATCTGCGTTTAACTAAAACAACATACGCACGCTTCCAGCTATGATTGCGAGCACAAAAAGAAATGTGAGAGAGTTCGCAAATGATTGACACTTTTTTGGATGGCAACTCAATTTTTCGTGAAACACATTTGCGTTTGCGCGTACGTGTCTCTTACCATGCGTTCTCAGCTCCAAGCATGTCATAAAGTATGTGTACCGTACATCTAAGTAGAACTTAACATATCTTGAACTAGTACTGTAAGGTATTTTTTTTGTAAGGTGTATTTGGCCTCCTTATGCCTAGTCGTTATGCAAAACCAGCATGGAGAAAGCGGCAAGAAGTTTAGGGAGTAACAAAGAAATTAATTGATGACATATTCCTTTTTGTAAATCAATCTTGCACACGACTCAATTGATGATATTTTCACCCATCGCGAATAAACCATCGCGTGTGCACCTGTGAAAACTTTTTGTATCCTCCTGTTTAATTATGTGTACACTTGCGCATTACGAGTACACGAATTTGCACGAATACGCAGCTGTTAGTCATTTTATATGCGGTGGGCAAGCAGTACTGGTGGACAAAAAATATTTTCCTGACAACTTTTTGATGAAAATGCTATCTTGCTACGGTTTAAGGACATTTAACTTAATTTTGGTAAGATCATTGTATTGTCTAACAATATTTTGAACAGTAGGTTCATTTTGAAATTTTCATACAGGAGCCAATACAAAAACATTTCCCGATGTGATGTGTAACCATAGATTTTACGACTTCGCGATTTGCGAGCATGCACACTTACTATTTTCATGACTCACAACTAAATGTGTTAAAAATACTTCTTTTTAACTTACGATATTAACTACTTTTATTAAACAAATTTAAAAGTTGGTATGATATTAATAATTTGTCTAGTAATCCCTTCATATAAGACCAAAATGATGCAATTTTACGAAAATTTGAGTGAATTAAGGGATGATAAAAATTGCTATATCTGAGACTTGAAGCCGTGTGAAATTTTTGGGACGTGACAATATGTTGTGTGTTATAAGGGGTGGGTTTATGCCAAGCAATCGTTGAAATGTCCTTCCATCACTTGTATCCAATATGTGGCCAGAAAGAAAGACTATACAGTATCTCAAGCTTTCTAATGATACAGTACTTGAGTTTTAAGTTTTTGATGATTTTTTTATAGAAAAAAGTTATAATTTTAATTTTAATTTTTAATTTCAAGCATGCTTATCAATATACAATTGCAAAAACGCAAGCATTGTTTGAAAGAGAATTTTCTTATCTTTCAAATGAGATATAATTAGCCTTATTTACTCGCAAGTGATTTGTCTTTTAATTGACTCATGATTTCACAATCTTTAAAAGTTCTTGTTGTAAACAACGCCGTACTGTAGCTGGAACTTCCGTATTTTGAGGGCAATTTATATTAAGTTGCCTTTTCTAATTGTACATAATGTTAAGAATAACTTACTTATATTAAGGTAAGCTTAATTAAATGATTTGTTAACTGGTTTTCGAGTAATTTTAGGCCCATTTCGGTCAGGATTTTGGTATGCAGGACTGTACAGTACTGTACCTTCGTAATGTAACTACAGTACTGTAGTGTACACACACGAATACACTGTGCAGTATCAGATATTTTCCACTACAGTCTGTAGTGTAGGCCTACTGTGAATGGCAGTGTGATTAAGTAACTAATGTTTAGTTATTGTGTACATACCATCTTGAATTTAAACTCTTAAATATTGCTGAAAGAAAATTGACTTTCAGTTAGATCAAGATTTTTTTGTGATAAAAAAAGCACAATCTCTGCAGCTGTTTTAAGCTTTGCCTGTTTTTTTTTTTTTGAGGGGGTGGGGGTTTTCATTTCTGGATCAACCGAACACTGCAGGTACATACCATTGTACGTATGATTTGTTAAATACTATCATTGCTGTAATAAAATTACCTTTTGATTACATAAACTTATTCTTTGTATTTTTCAACAATCACTGTGCAACTAATTAAGGCCTGTTGTTTTAGGCGAGTTAAACATTTCTAGATAAACTGAACATATTGCAGGTGTGCTACTACTGCATGTTTTTTTGTAACTTTAAACTTTCTACACAATCACTTGCAGCTACCTTGGCCTATGGCCTGTTATTTATTTTTTCATGTGAGTGCCAGAGTTTTTATTTATCGATCAACCGAACATTGTGAGTACACTGTTATTGTGTGTGTACCATCATGAATTGTCTTAATCTATGTGTATAATTTGTTTAATAATAATATTGCTGAGAGAAACTTAACTTTTAATTGAATAAAAAAAAGAAATCTTTTTTCAACACATTTTTTTCTCTCATTTTTTCATAAAAATGTATGCATTTTGTGCTCATAACTTTAAACATTTTAATGGTACAACTATACAATACAGGTTCACTTCGAAGTATAGACCTTGCTGCCGGCAGCGACATCAGACATGATTATGCATCGTTCTTTAACTAAGATTAGTAGGCCTACAATCCCCACGACCGCGCTGCCCAACCGGGGATATGCCATATAAATATGTAAAAGTTCTTCCAAGATGAATATACATCATTTCTTAATTAAGATAGAAAACTTATAATCTGCGTGACTCATACTGCATGGGGGCCATATATTTACACTTAAGGTTCTTTAATAATTCATAAGATTAAACCATTCACATAGGAAGTTCATAAGTCAGGGGGTATTTTTCCAAAGTGAACCTGCATTCTATAGTTACTCCATTTTTAATTAATTTTTATAATTCATTCATTAACAATTAATCAATAGTTAAATGTTTATAATATTTTAACATTCTAAAGGAATATTACAACTTCATTTAAATTGGTTTTAATAGTTTTGAACAATGTCATAGTAATTAATAATCTAAAATGTCAGAATGTGGGGAATTCCAATTAATTTGATATGATTATTAATTAATTTTTTTAGTTCTGTGTTTCTTTGTCTTGTCATTTAAATTATACTCATTTTAGCTAGAATCTTACAACTGTCAGCTTAATTATTTTTTGAAGCACACTGAAATAATTTCAGATTTGCAAACTTTGACCATATGAATTGACTTTTTTCGTCAATGTTAATTAATTATTTAACTTGTTAATAAGACTTTTCCTTTGTTTATTAAGTCCTTCAATGCTAATTTTATACATGGCTAAATCATTTGCTAAGAACAACTTAATTGGTTTAAAAACTGAATTTAAATTAAATTGAGGAAATTTTACAATAAAAAGCATTTGTCTTACTTTTCCCAATTCAATGTGTGTTATGGTTTCTTAATACCTATGTCATTAATTCTTTAACGATATCATATTTTCAATCCTTTATTCTTTTAAGTTGAAGAGAATATTGTATAGAACAAGAAAATACAGTACTTGATATCAGTGGTAAAGTAACATATCCAAACATTTATTATGCTTTAAAAATGCTTAAAGGAATGTTCCCATGGAATTTCATTTTTGGTTTGCATGCGAAGCATTTATGCGAATCTATGTAATGGCGATTACGTCCGGCCGTCCACAGATTTGTCCTGAGAATTCCTCAGAAATGTTAAAGTTTTTTGAGATTTCCTCAGAATTTCCTTATGAAATGTTAAAGATTTTCAGAGGTACTTATGCTAGGATTAAAAACTATTTCCTTAAAAAGTCTACAATATATTTGATATTTTTTTAGAAGATAACTGTAAAATGATATAATTTTCCAATATCCTTCAGAGATCCTCAAGTCTCTCTTGTAGCACTTGAGATTTGGAAATCCTTAAGATTCTTCAAAATATTTGGGCACCAAAAAGTTATATCAGGCATGATTTTTTAAACTCCACTTTAATTATTGTGCTCATTTGCATAAAGTTACTACAGTATATGACCTGACCAGACTTTTTTATTTAGCATGCTTAGTCTGGGAGTGTGACAAGATGTGATTGCATATAAACATAGGGAGGGATGCCATGTGGGACATGGATGGGGGCCATGAGGGACATATGATATAATATTTACCATGTTGTATACACCAAGGGCTATATCAGGCACGATTATTTGACTCCACCTTTTTTTCTTATTCAACAACTCATTTGCATATAAGTTATTATATGAACTGACACTTTAATACATAGTATGCTCAATCAGGGACTGTGATAGCTAGGATGAGACTTCTTATGGAGCTTATGGGATGTCATGTGAGACATAGGGTGGGATGACATGTGGGATGCCATGTGGAATGCCATGTGGGACATGGCATGGGATACCATATGGGACATGGGGTGGGATGCCATGTGGGACATGGAGTGGGATGCCATGTGGGACATGGGGTGGGATGCCATGTGGAACAGGGTGGAATGCCAAATAGGATATGTGGTGGAATGCCATGCAGGACATAGGGTGGATTGCCATGGCATGAAATGTCATGTGGGACATGGGATGTCATGTGGGACATGGCGTCCCACCCCATTTCAACAAGTCATTTGCATATAAGTTATTATATGAAGTGACACTTTCATACATATTATGCTCAATCAGTGACTGTTATAGCTAGGATGAGACTTCTTATGGAGCCTATGGGATGTCATGTGGGACATGGGGTGGGATGCCATGTGGGACATGGGGTGGGATGCCATGTGGAACAGGGTAGAATGCCATGTGGGACATGGTGGGATGCCATGGGATGGGATGTCATGTGGGACATGGGATGTCATGTGGGACATGGAGTGGGATGTCGTGTGAGACATGGGGTAGGATGCCATGTTGGACATGGAGTGGGATGCCATGTGGGACATGGAGTGGGATGCCATGTGGGACATGGGATGGGATGCCATGTGGGACATGGGGTGGGATGCCATGTGGGACATGCGGTGGGATGCCATGTGGGACATGGGGTGGGATGCCATGTGGGACATAGGATGCCATGTGGGACATAGGATGCCATGTGGGACATAGGATGCCATGTGGGACTTAAGTGTGAGATGCCATTTTTATAATTGGCCGGATCATATGATATGAGTGTCAATTTGCATGGGTATGCGAACCATGACGGTATTTACCGTTCTAGTTTCATATGTGATAAAGAAATTTTGTAGAAACAAAGTGAGGAAAAAACTATGTTAATATTTTATTCTCTTTAGAAGTTACAAAAATTGAAGTATTTTTGAATTTAGACAAAAGTGACTAAATGGCAACATCTGTAATGCCATAGAGACAATTTCAACAAAACATCTTCTGTATTTCTTTAAGAATAATTTGGATTTTTTTCTCATTGAAAATGTGAGGTACACAAAGAAAACAAAAAAATGTTTTCTTGTAAATTATATGTTCTACCTTATCTCTGTAATGAACCAAAAATGCTGTTTGATAATGTAAAATTGTAAAAGTGTGATTAAATTTATAAGAAATACATAAGAACAGTGCTGGAATTGCCTTGATAACATCAACAAGCTGAAGGATACAGTATACAGAAGGCTGCAGAAGTTGTACAGTATACTGTACAACTCTGAATAATAACTCTGGCTATAAAATTTCAGTCCAATGCATCTAAACTCACCAGTGTTTATAACTTATTGATGAAAACATCCTTTTGAAAGTCCGAATGAATTCTCAGTCCAATACCTGGCTCATCACGATAAGTTCCATTGCGTGCATATAGATGATTGGGAATGTAATTACTGAACTACCTGTCTTGGGTTTCTTAACTGCTTCTAGCAGAGTCTAAAAGTCATACCCGCCGAAATGGAGGTTCTTGCGGGTGAAAAGACTGAAAATTTGTAGCGAGGAATGTGCATAAAATGAGGCGTTTTTAAGAATATTTTTCTACTCTTAAAATTGTTATAACTTCTAAATGAAATAAGATATCAAGATAGTTTTTTTACCACTTTGTTTCTACAAATTTGCTCTATCATGTATGAAAAAATGAAAACTCATAGTAATATTCCTTTATCGAATTCTTTAAAATTGACAAAAATTTGGCCAAATCTGGTTGTCATGGAAACGACAATTAAATTTGGGATAATGCAAGCAGACACCTTCTTTCTTATAACTTAAGAAGTGTTTCACCTATTGACATGAATATTTTATTCTGTCGTGGCCCTTCAGGACGTGACACTGCGACAGGGTCTAGTATTGTAAACTCCATGCTCAGAATCCACCATCTTTTAAGTGAGAATTATTTTTTAAATTTTATTCAATGATAAGAATATGTACTTCATATTATGTGTGTTTTAGTGAAGATTGTATTTTAATGGTCACCTGCTGTCTCTGTAAAATTATGGAAAGGATTATTAACCAGAGACTAAACTGGTTTCTTGAGACCAACAGAATCTTCTCCCCTCACCAAAGCGGCTTCCGGAAATGTCGTAATATCTGGGGAATCCTTTGCAAAAAAGGAACACCTCATTGCCATATTTTTCGACCTCTAGAAAGCTTTCGACACTACTTGGAAATACGGCATTACCCGCAAGCTTCACATTATTGGTCTCAGAGGCCACCACCTCATCTTTATTTAAAACTTCCTATCATCCAAGCAGTTCCAAGTTCATTTTGGTCACACCCTCTCCTACCCTATCCCAAAGAAGAGGGCGTTCCCAAGGCAGCATCCTCTCCCCTACTTTCTTCAACCTGAGCATTAAGAACATCGCGGACCTTGGCCCCAACATTAAAACGTACCCTCTACGTGGACAACTTCACAATCTTCTACTCCTCCCCTAGCTTTTTCCTTGTCGAAAATAGGCTCCAACTTAGCCTCAACCGGCTGCAAGATTGGTACAACAATAGCGGTTTTAAATTCTCCAAAGACAAGACAGTCTGCATGCACTTCGGTCATTTCAACAACCTCCACCCCAACCCGAACCTCGTGGTCAATGGCAATTGCATCCCTAAAGTTGACCACAATAAATTCCTGGGTTTAACCCTGGACCCCAAGCTCTCCTACAAGCAGCACATCACCAACCTAAAACAGAAATGCAACAGCTCTCTCAACCTTTTTTGCCTCCTCTCCAACACCATTTGGGGTGCGAACCCCCACGCTCTCCTTAAAATCTTCAGTCCCACCATTCTTGCCAAGCTTGACTATGGCAATATTATCTACTGTGCTGCTCACAACTCTTACCTCAACCACATCAACACCATCCAAAATTAAGCAGGCTTTGCCTGTGTGCCTACAGGACCTCCCCCATCACCAGCCTTCACTTTGAAGCCAACGAACCCCCCTTTCTGCTAAGGTGTAGAAAGTTTAGCCCTTCCTGTGCTTTTAGAGCCCTCCCCAACACCCAAAACCCTGTACACAACCTCATTAGGTACCCGAATTTCTCCTCTCTCTTTGATAGGACTAAAACCTAACCCCTCCCTTCAGCTTATGCATCAAACCTGACCTCCTTTATCTCGGCATCAACCCCGCCACTCTTGGCACCTTCTTCTAGCCCACTTTTCCTCCCTGGGCCACCTCCTGCCTTCTATCCACCTGGGCCTCTCCACTCATCAAAACCCACCCCAACCTCTTCATCAACCTCCACAATCAAACCAAAGACCAACTCTCAAAGTACACCTCAATCTATCCTGATAGCTCCAAGGAAGGCACCAAGACAGCTGCTGCTGCCGCCGTCTTCCAAGACATCACCCTCAGTAGCAGGCTTCCCAACTACTCATCCATCTTTTCGGCGGAGGCCATCCTACTTGACCTCAACTGTAATGAGTACTCGTCGTTCAGCCACTTTGTCGTCTTCTTAGATGACAAGTCTGTCTTTAATTCTTTACTCGATCTTAGGTGGGATAACCGCACGTCCTCACCTCCGTAAACTTCACATCCCCACCTCCGTAAACTCCTTTCGTCACACCTCCCTTTCCTCTGCAGGAAAAGTATTCTTTTCTTCTGGATACCCAACCATGTTGGCATCCCTTGCAATGACAGAGCTGATTCAACTGCTAAGCTTGCCCTCAACCTCCCCTCTACCCCCTTTCCCAAAACCTTTTCTGACATCAAACCACTTACCGCTTCCCTTGTTCGTAACCACTGGCAAACCTTATGGGACTCCCAAATTGACAACACACTCAATGACATCCATCCCGACAAAACTCACCATCCACAATCTCTCCCGTATCGACATTTCCACATTACCTGCCTTAGAATAGGTCACACCCACCTCACTCACTCCCACCTCCGTACTGGCTACCCCTACACCTCTGCAACAATTGCCATTGCCCCTCGCAGTCCACCACATCCTCCTTGCCTGCCCCCTGTACAACCTTCCCAGAGCTTCCCTCACAACTCCATAGCCAAGCTCTTCTAGAAAAACCCTTCTGATAAAACGATCTCCTTCTTTTATGGTGCCTCTCTCTACAACCACATTTGGTCCTCCTCCCCCCCCCCCACTCACCCCCTACCTACTTTTGCCTTTTCTGGCACCCCTGCACTTCCTCTCTCGGTCCCAGCTTTCTTGCTATTAGTCCCCGAACTTCTCTCAGACCCCTATTTTTTTTCTTCCTACCTCTGGAATGATCTGACCTCTCATGCACAATTTGACCATTGCTGTTGTGGTGGGGTGGTGCCGTTCATCAAACAAACAAACGATGCTACAATCAATGTCAGCAACGCTAATTCAAAAATTTATGCCGTTGTGTTTATTTGCAAAAATCATGTAAATTGCCAATGTTGAGGGATGCAGATGATAAGTTTCAGTGCCAATCCGTTATTTTAATAGCCAGGTTTAAAACATGATATGAAGAATGGTATTGTTTAGATATTTTCACTGTTTAAGAAACATAAAATATTTATTACACTAAAATATTTTTTGAATAGTCACAAATAGATAGTGAAGGAGAATGATATTATTTGAAATTTGTAATGAACAAGGCTAATCTTTACCAGAAACTTCAACAGCTAAGGTAAGAAATTGTTAGCATGGGTATGTATGCCACTTTCCATCTGCTGAAGTAATTTTGCAACCTGAATATGAATCTGAATAAGGTAATGGAACGTTATAGTATAGCGCACATTACTGTATAAACATTTAATGGAGCTTTGCAAACTTACAGATTAAGTCAGCAAAAATCCTTTTGGACATGAACGACAACCAAGCGTAACAAGTATGAGGAAAAAACAGTTAACAAGTTTAGTGGGCTAAGTTTAGCTTTGAAACAATTTAAACTTGGTGAATGTATATTGAGCGTGGTCTGGTGGTCTGGCGCAGGGGCGTGACTGGTTTTGTGGTAAAGCATTTCAATCTTTGAATGTTTGAGCAGTTAGGGATAGAAGGAGTATTTACATTCGTTTTAAGCCACCCCCGAAAAGGTTTCCCGGTTGCATGCATGCTTTTTATATTGATAACAAATTGTGAAATTATTAACATAAAATTGAAATTTTGTTGAAGTTGTAGCAACAATTTCTAAAAAATTATCAAAATTGACAGCGCTTCCTTAGAAAGTGAAGAATTTTCCTGGAAATCGAAGAAAAATTCCCGGAAATTGAAGAAGATTTCACAAACATGCAGAAAATTTCTCAGAAAATAAAGGAGATTTCCCAAAAATTGACAGAAATTGCCTTAAGGTTCAAATTAAAGAAAATTTTCTGAAAATAAAGAAAATTTATGAAAATGAAGAACATTTCCTGAAAATAAAGAAAAATTCCTGTAAATTCAGGGAGCATTCCCGAAAATTTCCCATGACCTTTCCCAATTAGCGTAGGCAAAAAGATAAAGGCCTATTTTAAAATTGTATTGCTTTAAAAATTCATTATGGCGCCCATGTGCGCATGGCCCTGATATTATAAGAACTTCACCTCCGTATCCAAAGGTTTTTGGTTGTATGTTGTAGATTGTGGGCCTTAGAAATTTGTTCCAAAATTAAAAAATTTGATAAAAGCCTTAAGACTTATCCAAAAGTGCAGATTTTAGGGTAAATATTGAAGTTTTTTGGGCCAAAAAAGATGTTTGTCAAAAATGGGAGAAATTCTGGTGCAAAGTGAATTGTAGATTGTGGCCCTTAGAAATTTGGTCCAAAATTAAAATTTTTGATAAAAGCCTGAAGACTTATCCAAAAGTGCAGATTTTAGGGTAAATATTGAAGTTTTTTGGGCCAAAAAAGATGTTTGTCAAAAATGGGAGAAATTCTGGTGCAAAGTGTAAAAGCTTTTATTCAAAATTAACAATAACTCAGTCGATACAATTGCAAAAAATCCCACACATGGTTCATTTGATATTTCATTCAATTAATTAAGGTGAGGGAGAGGCTAAGCCCCCCAATAGCCCCCTTAGACATGTCACTGCTTTCTTTATTACTGTCCGTACAAAAAAATTAAATGCCATGACAGCCCTTTTTTAAAGTTGTTCCTACAACTCCCATCTTTCATTTAATCCTATTTATAAACAGTCACATGCCACTTTTCATGAATGAATTCTTTATCATTTTGAGAAACCTAAATTGAAATGTTCTGTTCAACTTGGGTTTTTTTAAATTGCCATTGGATTGCATAAGGTATGCTTTCCGGCCAAATTAAATATGCCGAGTACCACAGTATTATAATATCTTTACTTGTCACATTTTTTCTTGCTCGCCTATGGCGAGTAAATGAGTGGTTTTTTCAACCCTGCTGTGTATAGTAGCCACTTAATAGTAAACAAAATTATGATGTCAATACAGTATTTATTTTACAGAGGATTTATTACAAAACAAATCCCTGGGAAAGCCAAGCTTGAAATTGTAGACCAAATCACCAGGCGCCCTGTGTAGGTAAACTGGGCAACCAAATAGGCATATTTAAAACATGACAAAAAGTGCTTTTGAAAAATACATCAAATACCACTAACTAACTGAGCCAGGCAACTGCCTGCAAAACCTGACTCATCTAGTGAGACAAGCCCCAACAAGGAAGAGGGGATAACTGAAACACAATGGATTAGAAGATGAATAAATTATTCTTAACTGTCACTTGGCAAATAAATTACTTGACCCCAAAACACATTACAACAAATCCCAACCAATATTGCTAACGACAGAAATTAACACTCGAGGGTTGGAAATGGAGGGTACGAAAATAAGTACGAGTAAAGGTGGAAATAAGAACCCTTTCGATGTCATTTACAAAAAGTTCCTGACCCGAATCGGAAAAATGTACTCTATAGTGTCTAAATAAACTTGAATTATCCCACAAAATATCTGGGTGACGGATAACGTACCCCCCACACTGCCGTATGAAAGCTATTGCCCTTCTATAAATTATTCTTCACCCTCCCTCCATTGATTATTTGCACCTAAATAAACAATCCAGGCAAAATCAATACAACATCAGGATAACGCTGGCCTGCATAGCGTGCCTAATGAAGATTTTCATTAAACGCAATGGATAATGTACTAAGCTGTTGGTTTCCAAATGCATAATCAAATAACTTGTAGTGATGTCACGACATGGCTCTATTACGTATCGATTTTCGTGGAGAAAAATATTGAGATATATTGTAGTATTGCGATACTTTTCAAGAAAACTGACTCGAGACACAAATTGTTAATATCGCTAATGTTATATAATCATGGAGTTACAATTTACTCCATGATATAATAAACTCAAGAAAAAATGATTATGCATATCTAGCCGACGACATGATCATGTGACTTATGTTCATCACGCATCACACACGTGTTTGGTAATTCAGCCAACATGACCATGAATCATCGAAGTGAGAGCCTGAGTGGCACATTCTGGACCAATTTTTCTTTCTTTTTGCCAACTTATATTGGCGTGTGCCAGAGTGTGTTGATGGAGCACGATTTATAATAAGTAGTTTTTATATTTCATGATTATTTTGCTTGTTTTTAATGGCCTAAACTTGACTTTTAGATTTAGTAGCATAACGTTAGAATTGTAACGTTTGAAGTAGCCTAGCTTAGTTGCATGAAAATTTCTTACTTGAGTATTAGTTTTTGGTATCGCGATATGTCGCAAGAGACATATTTTATGTCGTGGGAAAAGAGATATCGCGATTATCGATATGTCATGACAGCACTAATAACTTGGCTGTCTGTTCTTTGGTGTGCTTTTTGTAAACCGGCCTTTTGCCTCCAAGAACTAGGTAAGGCGCATCCTGGAGAATCCTCAGCAAATGATGTGGAGGTGTCTCCGGTCAAGATTTGGTTCCTTTTGCAACAGCTAAAAGGCCACCCAATGCACTATGCTATGCCCAACAAATTTGACAATCCACATATCTGAAGAGAAGATACTAAAAACTTGTTATTAGCAAATAATATCAGAGAAGTGAGAGTTAAGGTACCGACTTTGCGTTACCACTATGTTGCCAGCTAAAGCTCCCTGAGTAGGGAGGCGCACATAAGCTCTAAAACAATTTGACATTCAGACCCCAGGTCTGAATCTGTGGATTAGAAAAACCCAAAAGAGCTGCATACGTAGCAGTCCCAATATAAAAGGAATGGGAAGTAAAAGGTCCCCATTCCATCCCTTCTGAAAAGGAAATAGCTTTACCCAGAACTAGAAAATTGGTGCCTGGTAACTGGAGACCCATCAAAGTGGACAAAAACTTGCCCAGGTGCAGAAGGATGTTGACCCAAGTAATTTGATAAATGAAGAACTGCATGGGCACAAAGGGGAGCCAGGGGATTGGGAGGGAAAGATTGATGTTCCCAAACCCAATTGATCTGTCTTGGAACTCCTCAAATGAACTACTGTAAAATGCCAGGCTGAGCAGAAAAACTCCCCCTTACAATATCACCACACTGCAAGGCATATGATTAACATCCTTAGCACCCCCTACGATTTGCCAAACTCTTAAAAAGGCAATGGCAAAAGCAGCTTTAAATAACAATGTCTCAAATTTGGTCAAGCAGACGAAGGAGAGATTCCTTAAAATGATGTTAAGCAGCAATAGAGTGATTGGCTGCCTATGGTCATGCCTTGGTTTATACCTCCTAAATCCTTCAATAAGTTTACCAACTATAAAATAAAATCACTTGTTAAATGAGGCAAATTTCTTACCTTAAGAAAAATGACAAACAAGTTGAATAAGTAGCTACAGTACTGATGCTGGCGTCGAACATACTTGGCTTTAAAAAGAATGCCGTGCCTCAAATAGTGAAGCACCAGTGATGATTTTTGGGTGGAAGTGCAAATCTGAAATTATTTCAGTGTGCTTTAAATAAATAATTAAGCTGACAACTTTGTAAGATTCTACCTAACATGTGTATAATTTAAATAACAAGACAAACAAACACATAATTAAAAAATTAATTAATAATCATATGAAATTAATTGGAATTCCTTACATTTTGGGTTATTTACCATGAAATTGTTCAAAACTATGCATTTAATTCAATTAAAACCAATTTGAATGAACTTGTAATATTCCATTAGAATGTTGAAATAATACAAACATTCAACTACTGATTAATTGTTAATTAAGTATGAGCACAAAATGCATATTTTCATGAAAAAAATAATGTGATAAAATAAAAGATATATTTTTATTTAATCAAAAGTTAAGTTTCTCTCAGCAATATTATTAAACAAGTTATACACATAGATCAAGACTATTCATGATGGTACCCACACAATAACAGTGTACTCACAATGTTTGGTTGATCGATAAATAAAAACTCTGGCTCTCACATGAAAAACTTAATAAATAACAGGCCATAGGCCAACGTAGCTGCAAGTGATTGTCGTGAAAAATTAAAGTGACAAAAAACATGCAGTAGCAGTGCACCCGCAATGTGTTCAGTTTATCGAGAAATGTTTAACTCGCCTAAAAAAAAAAAAACATGTCCTAAATATCTGCACAGTGATTGTTGAAAAATATAAAAAAGAAAGTTTATTTAAACAAAAGTTAATTTTTTTTTCAGCAATGATAGTATTTAACAAATCATATATGCAAAGATCAATAAAATTCATGATGGTTCGCACAGCGTAGCTGCCATGTTCAGTTGATCGAGAAATGATAACCCCCACCCCCCTTCCCCCCAAAAAAATTATGAGAAATTGACCATCTTTAGGAGGAATGGTCCAATCATTCATGGGTTTTGTACAAAGTCCTCTCAAGCATATAATGTATATATTATATTTAGGCTCAGTCAATGACTAATCTGATTCGCTTCACTGAACAGCAGCTATGTGACTTGAGCCCCAGATGAATGACCTATTGTGTACAGTGTAACAGTAGCTGGTTGCTAACAAGTGAACTGTGAATAGACTATGAAGATGCTGTCAGTTAAGAAGGAATAGATTACCCCAGTGTTGTGTATGGTGTAACAATAGCTGGTCGCTAGTCAATGAATTGTGAAGTCTTTCAGGTTGAATAGTGTAGATTACCCCTGAATTTGGGAAAATCCAGGGTGTCGGGTTGGAGAGGTCCGAAGGACCAAAAATTCTTAGTGAGGCCCTTGGCAAAGCCTAAAACAGCTGCAGAGATTGCTTTTTTTATTACAAAATAATCTTCATCTAACTAAGAACAATTTCCTTTTAGCAATATTCAAAAATTTAAATTCAAGATGGGCAATACACAATAACTAAACATTAGTTACTTAATCACAGTAAGCCTATACTACAGAATGCAGTCGAAAATGGCTGCTCGTGCTACTGCACACAGTGTATTCATGTGTGTACACTACAGTAGTTATGTTATGAAGGTACTGTACATTACTGCATGCCGAAATCACGGGCGAAATTGGCTTAAAATTTGTCTAAAACCAGCTTAAGCTTACCTTAATATAAGTAAGATATGCCTAACATTGTAGAAATGTAAAATTATTATCCAAATAAATCTAAATTCCTTGATAATATCTCTAATTGATATCATAAATATGATTTTGTACTATTTATGCATTTCCCTATAACTTATTGTGTAAGGCTAGACTAGTATAGCTTACTACAGTAGTCTAGGCCTGTGTCTTATAAGTTTAAATGCTTTAGAGAAGGCAAATGAATATAAATTGCCCTCGAAATATGGGATTTCCAGCTACAGTACAGCATTGTTTTCAACTAGAACAACGTAACTTCGATGTGATTGCGAAATCATGGGTCAATTTTGATAAGCATGCTTAAAAATGAAAATAATAAATGTTTTTCAACTTTTTTCTATTTAAAAATCATTAAAAACTTAAAACTCAAGTATCATTAGGAAGCTTGAAATATTGTCTTTCTCTCTGGCCACATATGGGATACCAGTGATTAATTATGTTTCGGCGATTGCTTTGCGTAAACCCACCCCATATAACACACAACATAATGTCACATCCCAAAAAATTAACACTGCTTCAAGTCTCAGATATAACATTTTTTATTGTCCCGTAATTCACACAAATTTTCATCAAATCCCATAATTTTGGTCTTATGTGAAAGGTAATACTACAGAAATTAATAATATTATACCAACTTTTAGATATGTTTAATAAAAGTTGTAAATGCTGAAGTTAAAAAGAAGTATTTTTAACACATTTATTTGTGAGTTATGAAAATAGTACGTGCACATGCTTGCAAATTGCGAAGTTGTAAAATCTGTGGTTGCACATCACATTGGGAAATTGTATTGCTTTCGCCTCTAGTGTTTGGACCGGGTACCAGACCTGCATTATCGGTTGGGTATCCAGGCATCTGACCTGCCGACAAGGCCTTTTCAATATTTTTCACGGAAGTGTAAAAAATATGTGTTAAAATCTAACAATGTACCTTGTAAAATCTTGTGCCTTTTTTTGGGTTTTTTTCAATCCTATCTTTTGTTTTTGTGAATAAAGAAATAAAATACAAATGTTTCTAGTCTCTTTTATTGACCTGTCCTCATAAAATACCGTACAATAATATTATACTCAATTCCTCAAAATTTCACGCAACGAGTGTTTTCTGGAATAATACGCAATTCCATGGCTCTGTTATGTGCACGCTCAGTAGCACGTAACAATTCTATTTGAACACAATCTGTGATTGGTTCATAATTGGTGTTACATTTTTTTTCAGCAAATAGCAGACCCGCTTTTGAAAAAGTTTGGTAATGTACAACCGCAATATATTTTTTCTGCAGCATTCTACACACACTGCTTGTTGCATGCTGGTTTGTATATCTTTTTTTTTACAGCGAAGTTTAGAGAGTTTAAGTTTTGTACTACTAGTACATGTAGTACTACCAGCGTACTTATGTTACTAGCCACATCGCTCGTTCAACATCATTTTTGCGATCTGTGACAATATTTTATGATTGTTTTATTGCATTGCGTTGGAATAGAAAGAAAACAAACACTTTTATAATTCTTGTAAGTTAAGATTTATTCTATTGACATACAATTCTGAAACAGAAACAGTTTGCAATTGGTAATATTATAAAAATCCATGTCCGGGGTGTATTTTTGGAACCAGGTAGCAACTCAATCGGTCGGGTATTCGGATATTTCAGGTACCCGTGTAAACACTATTGGCCTCCCTAATTTTGTGTGCTTAATAAAACGTTCACAAAATTCCTTTATATACACATCCCTTAGTATGGTTGACATTGGGATTGCTGTATGAGGGTTGGTATAGCCACCAACCACTTGAACTTCCAAAGCTGTTAAAAACTGGTCTTCTAACCCCTTCACATAATATCACAATGAAAAATGAATGCCCCTCAAATCCACTTAATTTTTAGTTGCAAATCATCTGCATGAATAGGCCTCATTCGGCACAATCTCACCCTCTCTTTGCTTGAGTGCATGTCTTACACAAAAGCTTCATGTATAGGCATTGGGATAAGTTGATTCACATAACACTGTGGTTTTGTGTTATACCTGTCACTGTAGCAGTTGTGGTTTTGCATTACTGATTTAAGAAATGGTATATGGGAGGGGAGGGGGTTGGAAATATAATCTCTCGATTAAAATGTAGTAAACAGTCGGGACTTGTGGGGTAAAAGCAATAGCATGATAAGTTCGTAATGATACATTTCCTATGTTTTGAGAATTCATACATTGTAGAAAATTGATGATTGAAAAATGACACACTTTTTGAATATACATACAATTATAGTAGTAGTCTAAATGATACCTTTTTTCCCAAAAGCTTTTTCCAAAATCTTTATTAATTGTAGATATGCTGCCGCTGAACATTCCTCCCCTTCCTCCCTTTCCTCCCCTTCCTCCCTTTCCTCCCCTTCCTCCCTTTCCTCCCCTTCTTCCCTTTCCTCCCCTTTCTCCCTTTCCCCCTTCCTCCCTTTCCTCCCCTTCCTCCCTTCCCTCCCTTTCCTCCCCCTTCCTCCCTTTCCTCCCCCTTCCTCCCTTTCTCCCCCTTCCTCCCTTTCCTCCCTTTTCTCCCCTTCCTCCCTTTCCTCCCCTTCCTCATCCACCAACACCTCATGCCCCTCACACCAACATGCTGCTTCCCTCCCTCACCCCACGGAAAACCACTTTACCAACAAGCATCCACTAAGGATCTCACCCCCATCAGATCACTTCAACTCAACAAAATGTCAAAAGGCAACCACCAGAACACCCACAGACCCCCGTCAACTGGCTCGACCCTCCTCAATCTTACCTTCTGCCCCTCACTATTCAGGCCAAAAATTCCAGCCCAACACTAACAGAACCCCACTACCAACCAACAAAAACCAAATCCTTCCAAATCATCTCATAAGTCTTCTCACAACGATGAGTGGGACCCTCAATCAAACTTTCTTCCTCTATAACCCTCCCTTTCATAGATCACAACCTTTTCCAAGTCATGGAGGTTGGACAGCCCCCACCGGACTCGATCCCTCTCAGGGGCCTAACCCTCCAAACTACTCTTAAATGACAGACACCATACAATGGAATTGTCATGGTCTCTCCGCCAACTTTGAAGAACTTAGAACTCCTGATCTCCCCAGCGTTATCTGCCTTCAAGAAACCTTTCTATCCTCTCCCGACTTCGCCCCCATTCTGGGGTACAAGGGATCGCATTTCATCTCCTAGAACGTCAGTAGAGCCTCTGGCGGCTCTTCCATTTACGTCAGAAATGACATTCCTTCTAGCCTCATCCCCAACCTGCAAGCCACATGCCGTCTCGTGAACTTACACAAAACCATCACTTTCTGTAACCTTTACATACCCCAAGTTCCCCCCCCCCCACTCTGACCTCGACAACCTCATCTCCCAACTCCCTAAACCCTTAATCCTAACAGGTGACTTTAATGCCTATAACCCCTATGGGGCTCGCTCTTCTTCCTGGACTACCAGAGAAAAACACATCGAAAACCTCCTGATTTACCACAACCTCTGCCTTCTTAGCGATGGCTCCTCCACCTATTTACACCCAGGTACTGGCACTTTTACCAGCCTCAACCTCTCCATCTGCGATCCCTCTCTCTTTGTCGATTGCTCAGACATGAGAGTTGACCCTTCGCTCTGTGGGAGCGGTCATTTTCCCATCCTCATCTCCATCCTTTCTCCCTCGACACAACCTTTCCCTTAAAACTGGAGATTCCAGTATGCAGGCTGGGTCTCTATCCACTCTTTGTAATATCTCCATCACCAATGACATCCTTCTCTCCAACAATCCCGTCTCTCTCTTCACTCTCTCTTCACTTCCAAGGTCTTGGAAGTCACCAACCTCTCTATCCCCACTTCCACCTTCACTTCACAGAACTTTAAGCCCTGGTTCACTACTGACTGCAAAAATGCAATCTCGCTCAAAAACAAGGCCCTCCATCTCTTTAAAACCCACACCTCTTCCCAGAACCTGGTTAACTTTCGCATTCTCAGAACCAAGACCAGGAAGACCCTTTCTGACATCAAACTGCTTATTGTTTCCCTTGTTCGTGACCGCTGGCAAACCCCATGGGACTCCTAAATTGATAACAAACTCTACGTCATTCAGCCTACCATTTGGATCAGACCCACCATCCACAACCTCTCCCATGTCGACAATGTTCACATTACCCGTCTAAGAGTAAGTCACACCCACCTCACTCACTCCCACCTCCCTACTGGCTCCCCCCAAGCCCTCTGCAACAATTGTCATTGCACCCTCACAGTCTATCACAGTCTCCTTGCTTGCTCCCTGTGCAACCTTCCCAGAGCTTTCCTCGTTCCCCACAACTCAATAGCTGAGCTCTTCCAGAAAAACCCTCTGGATCTAATTATCTCCTTCGTTTATCAAAGATATCCTGGGAAACATATGTTTTATTCTTGGTTCTTCAGACCATCCCCTCCTAGCTCTGGAACATGATTTGTAACTTCAAAGGGAAAAGCTCCTCTAACAATATTCCTCATCTCAACTATAAGAGCACCAAAATCACCAACTTTAAAGACATCTCCGACTGCCTAGCATCCACTTTCGGCAAAACCTCTTTAAACAGAGTCTTTCCCACTCCTTCCGTAACCTGAAAATCAAGGCTGAGAAGAACCTTCTCAACTTCCAGTCCAACAATCAGGAAAACTACAACTTTCCGTTCACCTACTCTGAGCTCTCCTCCGCCCAAAATAAATCTGGGTCCTCCTTAAAAGGCCCGGACTGCATCCGCTATAATCTCCTCAAAAACCTCCCCTGGACTTTCCTTGACATCCTTCTCAAAATTTGTATTTACCTATGGTCCTCCAAATCTTTCCTCATTACTTGGAGAGAAGCCATCATCACTCCTATTCCCAAACCTAACATAGACAGGTCCATTACTATCAACCCATTGCTCTCACTTCCTGCCTCTGCAAGATTATGGAACGTATGGTCAACTACAAGCTCTGCTGGTACCTTGAGAAGAACCCCCATCCTATCCCCCTCTCAATATGGTTTTAGGAGAAATCAGAACTACCTGGACCTTGTCCTCAAACTTGACACCTATGTACGTGAAGCCTTTGTCTGCAATCACCATGCCATCTCCATCTTCTTTGACCTCGAAAAGTCCTTTGACACCACCTGGCGGTATGGTATCCTCATGGACCTCCGGCCTCGGAGGCCTCCTCCCCCCACCTTTATCCAAAACATTCTCCATACCAGCCATTTTAGGGTACGCATAGGTAACACCTACAGTACAGTCGGTAATTGTATGCGCTAAGTGCGCAGCGTTAGGGAACTTAGCGCCATGATGACTGGAGCTGCCCAAGCCCAAAATCATGCTAAACGTGGGTTACCGCGCTAAAATCACTGATCTATTCATCTGCTCGATTTATAATGCATTGTATGCATTATGTCAATCAAGATCAAAGTAGGCCTACCTGTGCTTTGTAATGGGACTCCTAACGTTGCACAGTTAAGATTAATCTCCTTATCGGATTTGGCCTGGCAGACTTTATTTAGCACAATATATTAACGCGAGGCCTAGAGGAATTAAAAACCTTCGTAAAATATTGTTTGTTTTCACTCACTTTCACATTTAACTCAGGGATATATTTTTGTTTGTATTCAGTCAGAGCATTGCAAGGTTTAGAATCACTGTACACAGTACATGCCATAGGACTTCAATTCATACTTGCAATGGTTCACTTACAAAACGAGGCAATTTTTTTATTTGCGTTGCATTTTTTCGGAAGGAATTTTCAATAAAAAGACATCATTACGGAAGAAATTTTTGATGTGAAATTTGGATCAATCTTTCGATTAAGTGAAAATAGTTGACAGTTTTTGGACGTTAAGTAAGAATTTTAGCCAAACTAAAACTGATTCTGGTGATGTTTTCGATTGAGTTTAGCTATCCTATCACAATAAAAAGCCTAACTATGGTTATGGTTATGGCTATGATTTAATCGTTGTGTGATGTTTTTTTTGTTATGCATTAAGAATTAAGACATAAGAGTTAATATTTCTAAGTTTTGCTGATATTGGTAGAAGGGATCTGTTAAATATTAACGATGAAATATTTTGTTTGATATTTTTCCCGGTTCTTAATAGGAGGCCCGCGGCCCAAATCTGGCCCGCCAGACAATTAAATCTGGCCCACGAACAGTAGTCGTATTGGAAAAAAATAAATATATTATACTGATCAATCTGAAGGAGATCGGTAAATATCGCAACAAAATTGTTTACTTTGGGTTTATCAAATAAAATGTTATCTTCAGTTTCAATATAAATTGGGCAGATTCGCGGCTTGTCCAGTGGCATTGCTAAGGGTAGGCACAACATTTTCTTACTGTCTTTAATTTAATTTTGCAATTTCTGTGTTTGATTTTCAGCCATTTTAGGGTATCATAAACAAGAAATCTGCAGAGCTTCCGGGGCTTTGCCCCCTGGACCCGTACCAGGGCTTCGCCCCTTGTTCCCCACCAGGGGCCCTTAAGCGGGCCCCTGGACCCCATTCCAGTATGCGCATGCTTCGAGTGCCACCAATAGGCGCCACTTTTATAGTGTACCCCCACCATTTTCCTCCTCTGAATTGCTGTGCCCCCCAAACGAAAATCTCTAGCAACGCCACTGGACTTGTCAAAGGAAGGCGGATAAGAGAACCGCTGACATCTAGCGTACATCCTTCGTATCACATTCGCGCTCTCAGCTTGTTTGTATTCAGGGATTGTTTTGAGGGGTTATGTTTGTCATGTGACACTGGTTTTGTCATTGACCTGTAGCCTGAGGCTGTTGTGAAATGATGGCCCTTGAAAAAAAATAATTCAGAACCCATGGTAGAGTGTGAAACTTTTTGTAGACTATTCAAGTGACCCTCTAAACTCTTAGATATCTTTCGAAAAAGAAAATATGCTTGCCGAAAGGTTGGAAGGACCAGGGCTGGTTTGTCTATGCATCCATTTATTTATGATATTTTTGTACCTTCTTGCATCCATGTACAGTATTTATGATATTATTGTACCTTTTTGCATCCACATACCTTTGTTGCACCCATCTTCAGTAGTTACAATATTACTGTACTTATCTTGTCCAATATGATTTTTTTTTCTTCTACAAATACTTTTGTAGATGAGCTGATGATTTTGATGTCTTCATTTGTAGTACTGAAAATTATTAATATTGATTGTACTAGAAATCAATATGCAAGCACCAATTTGAACAAGTCTGTTTGCCCCATGGTATATGTAGAGCTGCAGCTAGCCAAAAAGTTGTGTGGAGGGTGGGGTCCCAGGTTCAGATTCATTAGCTACCTGCCCCACCCCCACATGGTCATTAAGAAGGAAATTGGGACTGACCATGTACAGTAGCAACAGCTGTCATTTTTTAATTTATTAATCTCGGCAAGTGAATATCTATTGAAGTTTTAAACTATAGTCAGAAGGTAAGGCTTCCAACCATCCTGAAATCGAACTATCCAAGCTGTTTCACAAAAAATATCAACCCCACGTTTTTCGGTTAACGAAAAATGAATTTCACCCAAGTTTAATATCAAGAAAAATTATGCAATTTCTTTTCTCATTTGCACTGAAACACAAAAACCATGCATTATGGGCCTAATTCAGTTTACATTTAAATCACATAATTTCACAAAATATTTTACTTTCCGGAAAATTATGAAATGTTCTTTAACTTGCAAGCATTGGTTATAGATCATTTATTTGATTGAAATGCAGGATTACTTCAGATTTATGAACATACATTGACTAGATCATGCCAGTAAGCAAAAGAAAGTGTCATATGTAATCACAACTTTCTTGGTAATGAAAAAGTTTTCAAACTCTATACACTTTTTGTCTTTATTATTTTTTTAAATTCAATAGCTCAACAGTTTCCTGTCTCCCTTGTAGTTGGAAAATATGAACATAGCATTCACTTGTATGGACACATACCTGTAAGGGAAAAACAAGAAGAAAATTGGTTACAGCGAAAACTTCTTTGAGTTCGAAATATAAAAGAAAAATGCTAGGCAACATTGTAATTGTGTATACAAAAATGGTATTTGCAACAAAACAAATCATCTCCATTGAAGAAAAAAAAAAGGAGAGAAAAATATCTCAGTAAATTGGTTGACAAATACGCTACAGATTAAGGCTCCATAGAAATTACATTTTGTACGGAAATTGGCAACTTTCCCAGTTGCAATTCCAAAGGGGCTGAAATTTACTTTTAATGAATGATTAATCTTATTCATACATTTTAATGACAGCAATTATGTTTTTCAATTGTATTTTCGATCAAATTTAACTTCTGGGTTGTCTCCCTATGAATCATCACGGTTGGGCCTAGACCTTGCAGTTTTACTATGGCATGGTAACTAGCCTAACTTGCTCATTAGTTCTTGTGCTCCTTAAAGTTTCAAACAGTCAGACCCGATCTGATATATAAGCAGGTCGGGTCAGACCTTTCCCCTTTATTTTCTTCATTCTGAAAACCACAAGTAATTAGGATCAAATTTCCCTTATCAATGGCTCCATTGTACTAATTCTCCATTTGGTCATGGGTTGTTGTGGAAGTTGGTGTTGAGTATCATAATAGCAATGGATGAAGTCCTTATTGTGTGGTTGAGTGGGTATTTCAATTAAGATAAGTGGTCTCATTATTTGCTACATTAAGTTGGTGGCTATAATTTGCTGGAACAAATTTTTAAGGAGAAGGACAAGTCATGTGTACGTTCGAACTTTGATGGAATAAAGAAAATGAAGTTCGGCGAAATCATACTAACCTTAGACCTTGTCTAATAAATTACATTCTCCAGGTATGTGAGAAATTTATCCTACACCCAGGTTTTATAACAGAATGAATCTTTTTTATCCCGCAAAAGACAAAAAGTTTCGCTCCAATAAATGTATAAAACAAACTGGTGCTTAACCCTTACTCTACCAGGGCTTTGAAAAAAGCGACCCCGATTTTCTTAACTTTTTTTTTATATGCATTTTTAACAACTTTTATTTTATTTTCTTTCGTTACAAGTTTGGTTGGAATAGATGCTAAGATATTGATCTTTTGAGTAATTAAAACCAATTTAGGAAATATTGGACAAAATTATGCAAATAAAGCAATTTTTGGCTAAATTTGGTCAACAAATGGTCAATCTTTGCAGAAGTATAACTTCTTGTCAGTATTGAAAACAGAGATTTGTGTTACATATTTAGATTCTTTTTGAAATTTCCTTTCAATGATACTAATCTATGATTTTTAGAAAGAAAGGAAAGATGACATCAAAAATGATAAAAGTCGAACGACCCCTGAAAGCTGCAGCAGAAAAATAATTACACAGTGGTCACGGTTTAAATTGGAGAGGTGTAATATATTTCTTATAGGACAGGTTCTAAATAGAGGGGGTATGCCTTTATTTATATATCAAATGAAAGGAAATTTTAAGCGCTTTCGAATGGCTGTTCAACGAAGCATGTGTGATGTACGGTTTGAGTACACAATTTTTTGAAGAAAAAAATGGGTTAAAAATGGCAGAAATTCTTATAATTTTGAAGAAATTTCTCCAGAACAAAAGATTGCATGTAGGGATTATAAGAATTACTGTATACCAGAAAACAATACTATCATGTCTTAGGACTTGCGTGTTTGATTTTGAAGCAAAAATGTGATCTTGAAGTTATTGTAAGATTTAAAAGAGAAAACAAAAAAATTGTAAATTGTTTAGCAATTTTTGAGTTTTACCCTTTTTCGATGTACTTTTTCTAAAATGTATGTAATATGACTGCTATAAAAAAGTCTCATTTTGTGAAAGAAATTTTCGAACTTTAAAATGATACTAAGATTACACCTATAGGACTGTGGTAAAGTCCCGATTTTATCTTTAGAAAAAGGTGGTTTGAAAACAGCGATAGTATCGCCGCGTGGTAGAGTAAGGGTTAAACTTTAGTGCAGTGATGCATGTACACAGATTCGGATTATACACAGTGCAGTTACGTATGCGCTAACAAGCTTCGTGCAATGAGACGTTGACTCCTGTAATACTATTACGGCGCTAACCTCTGAGAGGGAGGAGCAGATTAAAATGGGATTATCGGATGCGCTTAGCGCAGAGTTGGGCCAAGTGCCATCGGTAAATAAAAGACACGAATACAATGGTGGCAGTAAGGGCATTAATCATGGTAAATAATCCACGTTAAGTGCGATATTGGTATGTTTATTACCGACTGTACGGTACTCCCAAAGGTACACCCAACACCCGCCCAACACTCCCCCAAGCTTCATCTTCAAAATCAACAGCATGACCAACATCAATTGCTCCCTCAATGTTGACGATTTTGCTATGTTCTCATCCTCCCCATGTTTCCAAACTCTCCAAAATAACCTCCAACACTGCCTGGACAACTTAGCGTACGGGAGTGACTCCAACAACTTCAACTTCTAAAAAGACAAAACTGTTCTCATCCACCTTAACATCAGCAACTCATTCTTTTTTTGCCCCAGCCTCCATTTCAAAGCTTCCATTATCCCCAGTAAAGACAGTTCTCGTTTCCTCTGAATCACTCTTGATTTTAAGCTCTCTTATCTCCCCCACATCTCCCCCACATCAACACCCTCAAAACCAACTGTCACAAAATCCTCAATCTCCTCAGGGTCCTCTCCTGCACTGACTGGAGAGCCATTCGTCTCACCCTGCTCGCCTTATCCCGCTCCCTCCTTAGGCCCAAAGCGGACTACGGCAGCTTTACTATGTCTCCGCCAGCAAACTTTACTTGAGGCACCTCTAGGTTACTGAAAACACTGCCCTAAGGCTGTGCCTTGGCACTAGCCATACAAGTACCATCACCAGTCTCCACGTAGAGGCCAATGAACTCCTCTTTGACCTCAGGTGCACCAGGACTGGTCTCCTTCGCTCTTCATATCCTCCCTGATGTGGGAACCCTTGCTTCCATTCCATTCGCTCTGCCTCCTTTACCAACCTCAACAAACGCATCCCCCACCTTTCAGAATCCGGATTGCACTCTCACTTCACCAAAGCCAACATCAACATTTTCTCGATTTGCTAGCACACTATCCCTCCTACATACACCTGGGTTATCAATCCCCCCAAAGTTTTTCTTGGCCTTTTATCCTATACGAAAGCTCTCCACATCCCAGCCTTCTTTCGCTCCAAATACTGCCAACTCAGTAGACATTTCCATGACTTCTCTTTTCTCTTCACCAAAGGCTCCACACGGGAAAGCTCCTCTGCAGCTGCCACTTCATGTCCCGGCTTCACCCTCTCCTCAAGGTTGCCCGATGGAGCCTAAATCTACTCTGCTGAAGCAAAGGCCATCCTTCTGTCATTAAACTCATATTTTCTTTTTCAACTTCTCAGGCACAATTTGACCCTGTTATGGTGCCGTTAAACCTTCATCAAACAAACAAACAAGAGGCAAAAACATAACTTCCGTCCAACTTTGTTGGCAGAGGTAATTACATTTTCCAGTATGATAAATAAACTAACTGTAAGAACACAACATTTAAAGATATACGATAAATAAAAAAAAAATGTTTCTTATCCAAAGTTAGCATCGGAACCATGTGGGAATTTTTAAAATGTCAAAATGATTATCATGAAAACAGGAAATATGCTTCGTTGGTGACTTATAAAAAATGTTGCTCGTCTGCTCGTGATCGGTTTTTTTTGGCAGATAACATAATTCATGGACTAATTAATATGATTTGGGATCAGTTCAAAGCAGGGCCGTATTTAGACATGTGGAGGCCCCTGGGCAGCATTCAGTAGTGGAGGCCTACCCTACCTTAGAATGCTAAAAAGGTGACAATTACATAGTTACAGTCATCCATAAAGTATATTTTTTCAAGGACAAAGAATCTGAATAAAAATGTACTTCTTTATTTTGAATGTTATTTTGTAAGAATCGATAAAGTCAAAAGTTCTTAGAAATTATAATGATTGATAATGAGATTTAAAGATGATTGATAATGATATATATGATAGAGCCTGAGAATAAAATAAGACAAATATCTGTTCCACTTAACAAGTTTTCCTTACAATTTGTTTCTCTCCAGGAAATATGTGGAGGCCCCTGGTTGTGGAGGCCTGTGGGCAACTGCCCCTCTTCCCCTCTTGCCCCTACCTAAATCTGGCCCTGGTTCAAAGTTCGAGTTGGTTTACATACATTTTTATGGGCGCTTTAGACAATAGGACATTTGCATGCATAATTTCTGCTTATCGCTCTACATAGTAAAAGGAACAAAAGAATCCATGCAGGCTATACAATTCTAAATTATGGAAACTTACATCACTGTAACTTTCCCTTGCATAAACCTTACAAGGTTGCATTACACGTACATTTTCAATTTTGGTTATTGGTAGCTTCAAAGCATCTTGACCGCATTAGGCATCAAAATATATCAGAAGACGTAAATTATCAAAGAATAAAAACAAGAATGTTCATGTTTCATTCAAGATCGGTAATGTTTCAACTGAGTATAAATTCAGAGGTGTATTATTCATGAAGTGAATTAAATCATGGTTTATAAGACATGTGGGAAATACAGTAGGTTTGGAAAAAACATTCTCCTGTCTATGAACATGAGAGGTTATTTAATACTTCTGTACGGCGTGCAAATGTAGTAAAAGAACACTACTATCGCATATTAAAGGATCAAAGGCGGGAACTTCTCTAATAACCTAAACAGTATAAATACAATACGGGGCACGACTGAATTAACCTAAGGCTGCTTTTTACAGGATTTATGAGATATATGCAAATAGATAGGATTGGTTCAAGAATAACAAAACAATTGTCCTGTTTTTTTGTTTTTATGTAATAATGCACAACCTTGATTTAATTGCCAACCTTGGTTTTATTGGGTGAGATTATATGATGTGATTTTCCTATTTTACAAGGACTTGTAAATGTACAGTACATATGACCACTGTTATAGATGGATGGAATTGCTAATACTAAGATGAGTATTTATATATTTAACTATGTTTAGCAAATTTCAACAATTTAAAGTACTTGTAAAAAAAAAGAAAAAAAATACTTTAACGAGTAATTATTATTAAAAATATGTGAGAAAATATGGGCTAAGGCCTAAAGCTTTGACTTTTCAACACAGCCATCAACAATTTTTGGTTAAGATGGGATAGCATCAGGAACCTATGTGGCCATGATGGCATGTGTATGTATGTACTGTATGTATGTTTGTGACGGCCAGCTCGTAAACAAGATATCTCAAGAACGATACAGCAGAATCATCTTATATGTGGTATACAGATAGCCCATGGTCTGTAGATGTGCCCTATTGTTATTTTTTATGGTGATGTCATGTATATTAATGAGTAGGCAGGGCTAAATGTACAAATCTTGAAATGTTCATATTTTAGCTATCGCATGTGTTTAATTTCATATTTGGTATAAATATGATGTTAGCTGATGTGTCCATGTTCATGATGTAAAATTGTTAAATTTCATTAATATGCATAGTGGACGGGGCTTAACATGATTTTGCTGAAAAGTGCCTGTAAACACGGTTTCTTTGTCATATTTGGTACACATATAGCCCACAGTCCGTAGATGTGGCCTATTGTTTTTATGATAATACCAAGCATATTAATGAGTAGTAAAAATCTTGAAATATTCATATTTTAACAACCGCATGTCTTTTTTTATTCCATATTTGGTATAAATATGATGTTAGCTAGTGTGTACATATTCATGATGTAAAAACATTGAATTTTATTAATATGCATAGTAGGCGGGGCTTAATATGATTTTGCTGAAAAGAACTTGTGAACACGGTATCACAAGAACGGTAAACTAGATTCATGTCATATTTGGTATGTGGAAAGCCTGTGGTCTGTAGATGTGCCCTGTTGTTTTTGGTGGTGATATGCATATTAATGAGTGAGGCAGGGCCTAATGTAAAAATATTGAAACGCTCACATATTGACAACCGCATATCAGTTTTGTTTCATATTTGGGATAATTATGTTAGCTGGTGTGTCTATGTTCATGATTTTAAAAATGTTGAGTGGGCGGCGCAGGGATTAATATGTATGATTTTGCTGAATAGAACTTGTAAACACGGTATCTCCAGTGCGGTCAACTGGATTCATGTCATATTTGGTACAGAGATAGCCCATGGTCTGCAATTGTGCTCAATTGTTTTTGGTAGTGATATCATGCATATTAATAAGTGGGCGGGGCTTAATGTGAAAATTGAGAAAAAGTGATAAATGAGCAACTGTATGTCTGTTTAACTGTGTCATATTGGGCATGGTAATATTGTTGGTTATTTTGTACATGCTTATGATATCAGCAGGTATCATTGATATGCATGGTGGGTGTGGCTTAATGTGAATGTCCTAAATGTAAAGTAAACATACTGCATCTTATGAATGATATATCAGATTTATGCTATATCATGGGTCATGTCTGTACATATGTTCTAATGTTGTGGTAGTGTTGTCATGAATATTAATGAGTAGGCAGGCTTACTGACAAATTCTTGAAATAGAATGAACAAGCAACTGTTTTTGGATCATACTTGCTATGATAATGTTGTTAGTTATTGTGCAAATGCTAATGTTCAGTCAACATTTTTATTGATCTGCATGGTGGAGTGTGGCTTATAAATAAATATCATGGGACAAATATTTCATGATAGGCCTATGCAATGACATGACAATTAATACAAATTTTGCAATACAAATTCGAATTATGGGGGCCATTAATGTGACAGACAAAGAAATTGTATTGCACACAATTAAGCAACATATGAATTTAATATATTTTTTGTTATTTAATTACCCTGCAGTTAATTACTGATGAACTGTCTCCATTACTGATTATTTTGAACATTATTTAAACGTATTTAAACATATTTAGTGTTATGCGTTTACAGGGTTGATGTACTTGATTGCATTAAAGTTTTGTTTACATGTTTGTTAATAATGTGCAGCCTTTGTCTTAATGTTAATCTTCTGGTAATTTACCAGTAAAACACCCACAAGATAATTATGCTTTAAAATAAACAACACAAAAAAAATCAAGAGAGAGTCAATTTTACATGGATGATTGCTAAAGAATTTTCAATAACTCTTTACCCTTGCAAAACTTTACTTGAAATTTTAACTTGAAGAACAGAAGGGTTATTAATCAAGAGATTATTACTTAAATTTCATGTATGTCTTAACAAATATTGAAGTGTTCTTAAAAGTCAATCCTGGCTTCCAGGAACTTCGCCTCCTGGTGTTATACTCCTGGAGCCCTAACAGGGCACTACATCAGCGGGCCTATGGACACATGCTGCAGGTGCACACTTAGAAATACTCAATGCACACCCATTTCTACAATTTCTAGATAAGACCCTTGGGGTGGGGGCAGATTCTAGATTTGATTCTTCAAAATTGACATAGTTTATACACATTTTTATGGATGTTATTTATAATGGAAAACATTATTGTTAATTTCATTTTACACTAATCTTGATAATTTTTGAAGAAAAATATGTTTCCAATCATTTATAAAATATGCAATTAATATAATTACAAAGGAAGAAATGTTGAACCATGCAACATTTATGAGATATTTTCAAATGGGACAACTGGAATTGGGTTGAGTTTGAAATCTCTTAGTTTTGTTACGTGTTCTTACAACCTTTATATGCAAAACCAAATTGGGTGGGATCTAGAGGATATGAATTTCTCGCTGTGAATTAATCATGAGTTGATAAGATTATGGAAGTAGATTTATTTTTAGAAAATACATTTTTATGTGTATGAGCATGAAAATCATCTTAAATTTTCATTCGCATAATTGTAGTAACAGAAGTCGACATCCATATAAGGATCAAGGGAACTTGTAATAATGACTTCGATATAATTTTAAGATGTGGCAAATTGAAGTAAAATTGCAAGAAATATTTAGCTTAAGGCTGCTTAAATAAGAGAAATTTGAAGGAGTTATGAGGTATTTTCAAATGGAATTTATGAAAATGGTTTGAGAATAAATTAAATATCTAGTTTTGTTATTTTTCATACAAAATTGATATGGAAAACAGGTAAGATCTGGAGCCATAGGCTATATATAAATATACAAATTAGGGAATTGTACAAGTATTTTTGTGTGGCATAGATGGCTAAAATCAATGAATAGCATCTTTATCTGTTTAATTGAAAACAGATTTCAACAAAGTTTACTACAAAAAAAAAAAGAATGAAATATTGTAACAAAATAAGGACTTAGGCCTGTAGAATTTGAATTGTCAACTCAAAAGTAAAAGATTTTACTTTTTTCTGTGCACGAAGTTGGATTTACATATGGTGAAAATGATATAATCTGGTGGATAAATGAAACTGTATTGTATGCAAGCAACGTATAAGTTTAGCATGATTTTTTCTTTATTTACCAATCGATTGTTTCTTTAAATATCATTACAGAAAATAACTAATGCAAAAGAATTAAGTTCTAATACTAAAATTTCAATACCAGCGTGCAGCCTTTTTTGGAAATTTTTTAAGCTCCTGATGATAAGATAAATACCAGTATAAGTTAGCATTATTTTTCTTTAAATATCAATTAATTGTCTCTTTCAACATCATTTATACAAAATACTGTGAAAGAAACATATACAAAATTATCACAGAAACAATATGTTAACAGGTTTGATTTTGCATTGGACTTTACAGTATTTACATGCTTAAATATTAATAGCAAAAAGAAAAAAAGTGTAGAATAGCCTCTTTTTATCTTTACAACATCAGGAAGATACGTAGGCACTTATCTAAAAAAGCTGCCGAACAAATTGTAATCTCATTGGTCACATTCCGACTGGACTATGCAAATGCAATTCTCAATAGACTTCCTGCCAGCTCATTATACCCATTACAGAGAATCCAGAATCAGGCTGCAAAACTGATTTTATTGCGCAAGCGACAAGATAGTGCCACGGAAGCACTTAAGAGCTTCATTGGCTTCCAATAAAATGGCGTATAATTTTCAAAGTTCTCTGCTTACACTGTAGCTTTCAAATGTGTCAATGGCCATGCACCTACGTACCTCCAAGAAATGTTCGTCAATATAAACACTAGTCAATAGACCCTACGATCAAATCGCCAAAACAATTTTAAGATACTATCCACGAACTGTGTAACACTGCGTGATCGCTTGTTTGCAGTTGATGCACGAAAACAATGGAATACCCTTCCCAGTGGAGTGCGAGAATGTACAAAGTTTAACTTATTTTAACGGAAATTAAAAATCATTTATTTTTTCATGCTTAATGTGAAAGGCCCCATTGAATGTATGTTTATTTACAAATATGTGCACCATATAAATTCCTTAATAATAAATTCCCTTATAGGAAATAACACTCGTGTATTTTTTGAAACTCATGTTGTTGAAAGAAATTATGGTATGCACAAGAAATGATTTTGATTAATTCGAACATTTGAGTGAAAGGTTCTCAGTATCATCACATGTAGGGATCAACAAATTAAATCATCAACTTGCCCACTGTGCACACGGCAAGAAAAGTAACGAATACGCTGGCCTAAACTAAACGGAACTGCTTTTTAAACATGACTTATATTCGTGTTTCCGTGACCATGTTTCTCATAATGTTTAAGGCAACTTAACCGCCTCGCTCCGGGCGATGGAAACGCCGGGCTCTGGGTGACATAAACTCCATGTTTAACATATTTTACAGCGTAAATATGTAATTGAATGCAACTGAAATGCCCCATTCCTGGTGACGTAAACGCCGTGTCTAGGTGACATAAATTCCATGTTTAGCTATTTACAACGTTAAAATGTAATTTACTGCAACTTAAATGCCTCAATCCTGGTGACATAAACGCCGTGCTCAGGGTAACGTAAACTCCCTATTTAACGTGTTTACAACGTAAAAATGTAATTTAATGCAAGTTGAATTCCCAGTTTCTGGCGGCGTAAACGCCATGGTCCGCGTGGCATAATCTCCATGTTTAATGTGTTTACAACGTACACATGAAATTTAATAGAACTTGAATGTCTCATTCCTGACGACGTAAATGCCGTGCTTCGGGTGACGTAAACTCCATGTCTAACGTGTTAGCAAGCTAAAAATGGAATTTAATGCAACTTAAATGCCCCATTCCTGGCAGCGTAAACGCTGTGCTCTAGGTAACATAATCTCCATGTTTAACGTGTTAGCAACGTAAAAATGGAATTTAATGCAACCTAAATATCCCATTTCTGGCGGCGTAAACTCTGTGCTTCAGGTGACGTAATCTCCATGCTTAATATGTTTACAGCATAAGGACGTAAAGTTGGTGGACAAGAAACATGGATTTTCCGTTGTGTATAACATCGGAAATTCGGTGCTTCATTGAATGGAAATTCGGTGCTTCATTGAATGGAAATTCTATGCTCAAAGTGACGTAAACTCAATGTTTTATTTGTTTACAATGTAAGATTGTAAACATGGAAAACCAGACACTGGCATATTTCACGCTCCAGTCAACGAAAACTCCTTGTTCTCTGCATTGGAAACTCGATTCGGACGCCATGGTTGGAAACCTGTTTCTTTGGTCGGAAATGCAACATAAATAGTTTAAACTGGTAATTGTTGGAACTTAAACCTTATTAACTAAATTCCACAAGCATGACTATATATTTACTGCTATTAAATAAAACAAGATAAAAACAGTTTGTCATATATTTGGGTAGCTTCTAAAGATTGAGTAAAAACATAAACATAGGCAATAAACGTTGGCAATATTATGGAACGGCATTATGACGAGCTTTCTGGCTGTTGAATACTCTAATACAAACAGCTCTCCGCCAATGATGTTATAGAAAACTGAGAAAATGAATGTTGACTTAAAGTTGACTAGACACAAAATGAGTGAATTTTTAAATATTTATTGACCTGTTTTGCCTCGGAGCTTAAAGTGTTTTATGTTACAAATCTCAGGTAAATACCTGAGTACGTGGTATAAAATTTGGTCGTATAAGTTTTGTAGCCCTCCACGCCACGAGGGTCAAAAAGCTTTGCTGCTCTAATATGTCGGTGAAGTGCCCCTTTAACTTTCAAGTCTTCTTTCTGAATGGTCAGCTTTGCAGTTTTACCTATCTGTCTAGGTTGATATTGAAACTTAAAAGACTGATGAGAGAAAAAAATGCATGAGGCCAATTGATTAACATTCTTAAACACAAAGCATATAAAAAGGAAAAACAAAACCTTAACTTCAAAATAAGTTAATTTTTTTTCAACTTAAAAGATCACTTGAATAATTATTGTTCCTACGGGTTATGCATTCATAAATTAATCACAACTATCATAAACAGATAAATAAACATTTTTTTTGAATTACTAACTAACTCACTAAAGGCTTCTCTATCCATATTTTGATGACTGTAGGACGTTATTCTTAACATTTAAAGTTTAATTTGATCATTTTTGCCATCCTTAAACCAAATTGCGTTTGTATATTTTTCTTATGCCTACTTCAAGAATTTTGTATAACTTTACATTCTTAGAATATTTTATCAAAGTTCACTATCAAAAAGATAGAAATCGGATGATTTGTCAATTTTTCTTTTGTAATATTTAAAGCAATGACGAAAGTGATGACTTTTAACTCTAGCAAAAGATTAAATACCTTTTAGAAAGAGATGTTTCTAAAATTGATAATGGCAGAAACAAGAATATTGTGAGAGTAAGATCAAAATAATTTTGTTTAAAATATTTTACTGAAAAGTCAAAAAGAAATTTGAGTATGCAGGTATGTACAGGTATTAAGTCATGCTGTCGAATTTTCTACATAACATTCAAAATTTCATATAACGCCATCATTAAGGCTAACGCCTTGGGCATCTTAACCCTCATGATGATGTAATACACATGTTCCAAGCTGTTACAGAGACACTGGAATTATGATCGAATTTAATCCCTGAATAAGATTTCACAATGGACGAAAAATGACTGAAAACTGTTCACCTTTGCAACATAACGTACTTATATTTTAATTTGATAAATAGGACATTTACCCACTGATGAAAATTGAGATCACAATCGATCATAAATGATCAAATTTATGACAGTTCGGGAGCAACCCGAATAAAACTGGGTACTTTGAAATACCTTAAAAATTAGGTACTTTTATGTATTACGTCATCGTATGAGCCTACACATTTGACTAGCCCACACTAAACATATGGGGTTTCTCATTTTCCGCTCTGGATTGTCCAAACTTTCACTGGATATCCTAAAATTTTGGAGGCGGATAGTAAATAGATATTCAAAAATATTTGCCTCTGCTTTATGAAATTCATATTGGGGTTTTTAAAAAAATGAACCAAACAGACTGCCCATAATCTCTTTTATTCAATTTCTCAAAAGGTGACAGTGAATTTCAAAAAGCAGCGGCAAAAAGTTTTGAATATCTATTTACTATCCATCTCCCAAATTTCAAGATATCTATTGAAATTTTGGACAATCGGGGAGGGTTGTGAAAACCCCCATGTTTAGCGTGGGCCAGTCAAATGTGTAGGCTCATGATGCGATGACGTAATACATAAAAGTACCCAATTTGTTGGGTATCTACCTGTTTAAATATCTAACCAAACTTTAAAAGTTTGTCTAAAATACTTATTCATGTCTCAATTATATATTAGTAGACGTTCACAGACCTTCATAATGGTAATGGTACATATGATCAATATGTGTAGCACTTTGGAGAACTGGCCGATTTGATAGAATGTCATTTCATAGGAATGCCAACAACCGTTTACATCCCCTCTCTAACACCACACTTGTCAAATAAAAGTAATATTTGGCTTTTTCTTATAGTTTTCAATTTGGTCTGACTCCGGAAAGATCACGAATTATTTTCAACCTCCATGTGTTATTGTCACCCGACATGCCCGATAACCAAATAAATGGATTGACAGCAGCTTGGCGATGGATCATGCTCTTCTTTTGCTCACATTCCACCCAATAAAGCCATTGTTTTCTGACGATGATTTTCTGAAAGGCGAAAAAACACAAATTAAATAACAGTAATCAGGTAATAAATTTGATGAAAATTAGATCTAAACACGTGTGAGCCGGCGTAACTTAAGGGGGTAGGGTGTGACCCATAGAATGTTTCGTCGGGCACCAACATGGTACTGGAGAGGTATAGATTATTTATTTATGTTTTTGTCACAATTCGCAAAAAGACAAAGTATGTCTGAAAATGCTTTTGAAAACACTGTGGTTATTCTATGTTATTTTCACGGTAGTACGAGGTAGGGAGTGATCCGAGCACTGCTCTTAATCGAACAGAGATGCAAGGACGGCGGATGATGTTTGAGTCTGAGGGCACAGGATCTGAGGGGCATTTTCCAACTGTCATGATTTAAAACTTCAAAAATGCAAGGTATTTTGGTCGAAAATTCAGTAAAATAATACATTTGTATATAAGCTGATATTAAGATCTACAAAAATTGGTAAAATTCTGATACTAAAATCAGGTTAAAAGACGCTAACATCCAGAGCCTCGTCATTGGGGCCTCGGGAAAGGGCGGGGAGGGGAGTAGGAGAAAATCAAATGATGGCACTTTTTGACAGTATTTTACAGATTGAAGGGCACTTTTCATTTTGAAAAAGAGGCACTACTTTTGTCTGTTTTGGAAAAAGTGGGAGAAATGTGCTCCCTGGCCTCTGGTCCTACACATTTGGTTTGAGCATAGGCAGGATTTGAGGGTGCAAGGGGAAACTTGCCCCACCCCCACATTTTCCAAATGTATGCTTTTGCATGGTGATTTTTTGTTTGTATCTAAACTTGATTTTATGATTTTTCCCCAACTCCCTCTCCCACTTTTGGTTTCCCCCAACTTTCGTATAGGCAAATCTCGCCTTTGGGTTTCAGATTCTGGAGCCTATAAGTTTCAGATTCTGGAGCTTATAGGATTCAGATTCTGGAGCCAATTAGACCAATGCTGGCAATTGCCAAACGGGTGAGTAGTGAAAAGGCCTCCTTTTGAAAATAATTGCTTTGAGAAAAATATTCAGGGGGGCCCATGCCTGCTCCCCCCCCCCCATCCCCCTTTTTTTTCCCACTACAATACAATTATAAGTAAATTTCTGCTACCATAATTAGAGAAGTGCAAGACTTTGACCCTAGATTTGACACAATATTAAGCAATAATAGCAATCATAATCACGTGAAAAGCAGTGTTTTAGGGGCTTCGCCCCAGCCTTTTTATGGTTTGCGAATTTATTTTTATTCGCTTTTACCTTTTTACATATTAAATTAATTTGATTTCAAATTTACCCTTCACCCTGAAGGAAGCATGACACCTGAAAGGCAAGATCCTTTCAATGAGCAATCCCCCCCCCTCCCCACCTTTTTTCTTTAGACAGGGGCGCGACTAGTGAAGGGCACCATGTTCAAATATTGATCATATATCACATTAAATTATGGACTAATAGTGATGATTTGTCACTAAAAAAAGGCAAAGGAATATCTATCTTAAAGGTATGAATGGGAAATTGATGTTAATTTTGCTGACACCATGACAACGCATGCGACAGAATGAGTGCAGAGCGCGAATTGCACGGAATGTATGGGCAGTCCGTGGGCTCGTTTAGAGGTCCTTGTTGTGGTCAAGGTGGTGAAACACCAAAGCTCTTTCGATTTCCCAGAAATTTTAGTGTTCACGGCTTTTATAAACATAAAGCAATTAAGATAGAAAAGCATCATATAGCTGGTGGACATATCGGGTCACATATATCATGGATTTTCTGAAAGCTTTTAACTTATATGAGAGGTGATATCATAGTTAAACTGAGTGGGGGAGTCAGGATTTTGATGCTGCGGACAAGAGAGGGCAGTTTTGTCTCATGGAGGCCTGGTGGGTGGGCAAAAATTATGAACAGATAAATCAGATCAAATATATGTCACTCTACACAATTTTCTGGGGGAAAAACGATCTTGCAGGGGGATGTGTCCGTGCCCCCTGTAGCGCCGCCACCACCGGTTAAACTAATTAAGATATAGTAAAAACTAAGTATCAATATGGATGAACAATTTACCACTAATATACAGCATATGAATTTGTAGGTGTAATGTGCGATTTGTGCATTGGACATATGTTTGTGTTGATAAACAGATGACAGACTTTTTGACGAATTTTATTAAATATACCATAATTCAAGTTGGCGATCTCTTTCTTCCATTGATGACATTTAAATTGTTTTGATTGTAGGGTTTTTGACATATAACGCATAAATAAAGAAATGTTTTTGTGCACATTATTTTTTTAATGCATGGAAACGCTGTAAGCATGTTTATGAAATTTATGTCATTTCTTAAACGCGTAGGAAATATTATAAACAGAGTTTACAAGTTATCCGTTATTGTATCTTTCACGGAAACTCTGAAACAATGTTTATGAAATTTAAGTTTGATCTTAAACACGTAAGAAATATACAAACCGAGTTTACAAATTATCCGTTGCCGGATATTAACGGAAAGTTCAATACATGTTTAGTTAGTTTAAGTTAGTTCGTAAACCTATAGTAAATCTGCAAATGGAGTTTATGAAATTTCCGTTATCGGATTCTTTACGGAAATGTTCGTACCATGTTTATGAAATATAAGTTAGTTCGTAAACGTATAGTAAATCTACAAATGGAGTTTACGAACTTTTCGTTATAGGATATTTCACGGAAATGTTCATACCGTGTTAAAGAAATATAAGTTTTAATGGAAACGCAGCTTAAATGTCTTTTGCATGTTTCCAGAATATATGCTCGCTAAAATTCCGCTGAAATATGCTGACCATGTTTAGGAAATTTAAGTTATCCTGTAAACATGGTGTATATTTAAGAGAAGATGTTTACGATGTTTCTGCCAACGGAAATGTAAGGGATATCTCTTAGCATATCGTAAACGCAGCTTGAAACTACTTACTATGTTTACAATCTTTCCGGTTACGGATACGCATCATAAACACAAAATTTCGTAAACATGGTATTTAAGATGTAACCGTTCACCTGAAACTTCAAGTAAACATGCATCACTTAATGTTTCAGGTACCAGAAACAGCTATTTTGGTGCTGTCAGGTACCAGAAACAGCTATTTTGGTGCTGTCAGGTACCAGAAACAGCTATTTTGGTGCTGTCAGGTACCAAAAACAGCTATTTTGGTGCTGTCAGGTATCAGAAACAGCTATTTTGGTGCTGTCAGGTACCAGAAACAGCTATTTTGGTGCTGTCAGGTACCAGAAACACCTATTTTGCTGCTGACAGGTACCAGAAACAGCTATGTTGCTGCTGTCGTACCATAAACAGCTATTTTGGCACTGTCAGGTACCAAAAACAGCTATTTTGGTGCTGTCAGGTATCAGAAACAGCTATTTTGGTGCTGTCAGGTACCAGAAACAGCTATTTTGGTGCTGTCAGGTACCAGAAACAGCTATTTTGGTGCTGTCAGGTACCAGAAACAGCTATTTTGGTGCTGTCAGGTACCAAAAACAGCTATTTTGGTGCTGTCAGGTATCAGAAACAGCTATTTTGGTGCTGTCAGCTACCAGAAACAGCTATTTTGGTGCTGTCAGGTACCAGAAACACCTATTTTGCTGCTGACAGGTACCAGAAACAGCTATGTTGCTGCTGTCGTACCATAAACAGCTATTTTGGCACTGTCAGGTACCAAAAACAGCTATTTTGGTGCTGTCAGGTATCAGAAACAGCTATTTTGGTGCTGTCAGGTACCAGAAACAGCTATTTTGGTGCTGTCAGGTACCAGAAACAGCTATTTCGCTGCTGACAGGTACCAGAAACAGCTATTTTGCTGCTGACAGGTACCAGAAACAGCTATTTTGCTGCTGTCAGGTACCATAAACAGCTATTTTGGCACTGTCAGGTACCAAAAACAGCTATTTTGGTGCTGTCAGGTATCAGAAACAGCTATTTTGGTGCTGTCAGGTACCAAAAACAGCTATTTTGGTGCTGTCAGGTACCATAAACAGCTATTTTGGCACTGTCAGGTACCATAAACAGCTATTTTGGTGCTGTCAGGTACCATAAACAGCTATTTTGGCACTGTCAGGTACCAAAAACAGCTATTTTGGCACTGTCAGGTACCATAAACAGCTATTTTGGTGCTGTCAGGTACCAAAAACAGCTATTTTGGCACTGTCAGGTACCATAAACAGCTATTTTGGTGCTGTCAGGTACCATAAACAGCTATTTTGGCACTGTCAGGTACCAAAAACAGCTATTTTGGCACTGTCAGGTACCAAAAACAGCTATTTTGGCACTGTCAGGTACCATAAACAGCTATTTTGGTGCTGTCAGGTACCAAAAACAGCTATTTTGGTGCTGTCAGGTATCAGAAACAGCTATTTTGGTGCTGTCAGGTACCAGAAACAGCTATTTTGATGCTGTCAGGTACCAGCAACAGCTAGTTTGGTGCTGTCAGGTACTAGAAACAGCTATTTTGGTGCTGTGTGCAGGAGTTTCTAAATTTGTGGTTGTCCTGAAAGCAAATAAGGTTGTCCATGGGCATATTTTGTATTTACATGCAATTTAAACTTTGCTGAAAACTAAGTTGTCCCTACGGGCAAGTCAAGTAAATGTCATGGTTACCATGATAAGAATGTTGGTTGTCCTGGGCAGCTGGACGTGTGTGTGTGTGGAGGGGGGGGGTACATCCCCCCCACTTTTCCAAACAATGACAAAAGTGCCCTTTTGCAAGTAAAAAGTACCCCTCTTGCAAGTAAAAAGTACCTCTCTTACAAGTAAAAAGTGCCCCTTTTGCAAGTAAAAGTGCCCCTCTTGGAAGTGCCCCTTTTGGAAATTTTCCTTTTGAAAATAATAAAAAATAACCATGAAATACTGATTATGATGCACTGGAACTTGTGCAAAAATGGCTCCATTATTTGAAAATATTAGAGAATTAGGGCGGATCCCTGCGCATCCGGAACACGCCCCTTAAAATGTCAGAAAATTTGCACAAATTGTGTTAAACTTCATATTTTGTAATTACTTTTCAAAACATTCTCCCAGAAGTGAGCTGAATTTGAACACTACGTTGGGAGGGGTTAAGAACCTATTACCGCCACTTCTAATTTAAATTGATGGGTCTGCCTCTTAGTGCCCCTCCATAGTCGTGGGCCCCCCACTTTTTAAAATCTTCCTATTCCTCTGAAAACTGTAGTATGATATTGCTTCCTTGAGTAAAAGTAATTTATTTTGATAGCTGATGATGTTTTCAATCTGACAGTTTGATAGAATGTAAGGGAAATTACCTCTTGAACAGGATGTAAAATGTTTGTTTTGAAATTCATCAGTGTGGCTGTTTGATGTGAACAGTGCAGTGACTTGTTGTTGATGAATAGCAGAATTACTTGGGCACAGTGGTGTGGTGGGTCATATTTCACTGGGGGGGGGGGAAGGTAATTTTGGCACCCCCGAAAAAACCTCATTAGAGTAAAAACGTTGGGCACATAGAAGTAAATTGGCATGAACCGTTTAGGAAACAGTTTTAAAATCAGTTGCTTGAAATCTAGGAATCATCAAAGTGCTGGAAGGGGTCCAAGCGGGGCGAAGCCTCCGGAAGCTGGTAAAATTGGTAAAATTTCCGGAAAATGAAGGAAATATTTGAAAATGAAGGAAATTTCCCCAAAATTGAAGAAAAACTTTCTAACAATTGAAGAAAATTTTTCGAAAATTGAAGAAAACTGCCCAAATAATGAAGAAAATATCTCGGAAATTTTAACAAAATGAAGAAATTTTCCCAAAAATTGAAGAAAACTCCCAAATATTGAAGAAATTATCCTGAAAATTGAAGAAAACTTTCCAAATATTGAAGAAATTATTTTGAAAATGTAGGAAATTCACAAAAATGGAAGCAAATTTCACGAAAATGAAGGAAATTTCACAAAAATGAAGGAAATGTCACGAAAAGGAATGAAATTTCAAGAAAATGAAGAAAACTTTGAAGAAACATAATGCAATATGAAGGAAATTTCCTGAATATGAAGAAAACTTCCCAAAAATTGAAGAAAATTTTCACAAAATGAAGGAAATTTCCCGAAGTATGAAGAAAACTTCGGAAATAATGGTTGCAATTTTCATGAAAACGAAGGAAAATTCCCCAAAATTGGAGGAGATTTCCAAGAAATTGAAGGAGATATCCTGTAGAAAATAAATTAGTAACACGTTCATTTTTTGGGGGCTTAAAATTGTGTCAACTCTAGGCATGCTATAGTGGCGTAGGTCGCGAAGTCCTGGTGGGGACCCAGGGTTTCGCAGGAAGCCCTACTTACGTTTGTCATGGTTTTAATAGCAGAAAAGGGCTTTAAGATGTGTCACATCTATTGGGCGAAGCTGCCAGGAATTCCTGCATTTCTCATGATTTTCAGAGCAGAAAATTGGGTAATATTGTGGAAAATCCAGGGTCGACATCCTAGACACTGAGGGGGCAAAGCCCCAGGAAGATTCCGAACTAAAGTTAGTTGGGGTCAAGGAATGGTTTTCATGTTTTTGATGTAAGAATAAAGCTTTGAAAAAAAACTATTCACAATGTTGAGAATAAAAGGTATATTTTCATAACAATTTTTGCACCCCTGTGAGCATTCGGCACCTTTTTGAAAAGCTTCTATCACCTGTATTCAATAAAATTGTTTGCCCTTCATGGCAGGAGCAGGTATTAGACATTGCCGACGAGCTATCGCTATGCATTGGTTTTTGTCTGTGCGTGAAATTCAGTGGCCCGTTTGAGTGCCAATGGTGGGAAAATTAGGTCTTTTCTGTGGAAAATTCATGCATTTTTGGACTATACAAATGGAATATTACTTGCTTAACCCTTAAATATACCCAGATCAAGCGGTTCACGCTCAATTGGAGACATACTTTTTCAAAAAATATATTTCTTTGTCAAATATGCCCACAGCAGGGATCTTGGTATCATTTGAAAAAGCTCGAATAGTTCTTTCGAGATAATAAAACTTTAGAATATAACTTTTTGATGGGGGGTTATGTTGAAGAATTTTGTGAAAAAATGGATTGAAAAAGAGAGAATTAATGCACAAAAAAACCCCACAAAATTTAACGAAAAAACTCTTCTTTTTTTAAAAACTTTTTGCCATACTTCCAATCCTAGCTTTTGCTTGAAAAGACGTGAACAACTGTCAAAGACATCAAAGTATCCAATCCCGGTCGAATTTTGACTGCCCCTACTACCATCAATATCTTTTTTGGCAAAATTGTGTCAAATTTGATGTTTTTAGCCTTTTTGAGACCAAAATTTTGAAAAAATTGTAAGTTTTGATTGCATTTTACCTACCGTACGCGAAATGTATCGTACGAAAGGCCACGCCATGTACTTTCGATTAATATTAAAAAGAGCAAGTACTCCCTCTTTAATTACATTTAGATTTAAGTCATAATAAAGCTTCCTCTTTCACAATTAGTCATTTTGGTCTAGTGGCATGTCTCTCTGCACAGCACGCAGATGACGCATGTTCAATCCCCGCACCGGACTCAAGGCTTCCGTTTTTCCGCTAGTAATTACAGTGGTGATTTTGTTGGGTTTATTTTCATTTTTTTGCATGTTTTGAAAGGAAATCTCACAAACAATCTAAATATGTAAAAAAAATCCTCATTTTTGGTTACTTGCGTTAGCAAAGGAACCTATGTATTCAACTTGGCGTGTGTGTGTGTGTCTGTGACACTTGCTTAGGTACGCTCTAACTCAAGATAGGAAAATCGGTATGGAGTCACATTTGGTAGGTAGGTCCGCCATATTGTGAAGATGCGCCCTATTGTTGTTGGTGCCCGTAGGGGTCACCTGGGGTCAGATATCGGCCAAAAATGGAAAAACTTTTAGTGACAATAACTCTTAGTGCCAAGATTCTGTACATTTGATATTTTGGGGCAAGTTGTGTATGGAGTAGGGAAATATTTTCATACAAAACGGCCATGTGTTTGAAGGTCAAGGTCAGGGTCAAAAACAATTTTTTGTCAAAGTGCATGGAAAAACTTTTAGTGACAATAACTCTTAGTGCCAAGATTCTGTACATTTGATATTTTGGGACAAGTTGTGTATGGAGCAGGGGAATATTTTCATACAAAACGGCCATGTGATTGAAGGTCAAGGTCAGGGTCAAAAACAATTTTTTGTCAAAGTGCATAATATTGAATTTGGACTTGGACATTGGACTATGGACATTAGACTCGAAGTTGACAATGATAACTCTTAGTGCCAAGATTCTGTACATTTGATATTTGAGACAAGTTGTGTATAGAGTAGGGGAATATTTTTTAACAAAACGGTCATGTGATTGAAGGTCAAGGTCAGTGTCAAAAACAATAATAAAATAATGAAAATAAGCTTGACGCCAAATAGTTATTGATTTGAAGAACAAATGATATAATTTATTTTTATAATTTACTTGAATTAAGTTTACTTGTTTTCCATGAAACACAGTTTTAAATAGAAGTCCAGAGTCCATGCCATGATACCCTAAGAGCTGTTGAAAGACTAGTGTGGTTTCACATCAGCAAGGCCAGGAACTATCATTCTATTTTGCTATTACATAATACACTTTTATAACATTGACCTCGCTCTGTCTCATTGTGAAGTTACATTTAAAGTGTTATGGATATCTTTTGTGAGGTGGTATGAATGATGCATTCCAGTGGGTTGTATTATTGGTTGATATATATTCTTAAGAATAGAATTTCTGTCTAGCAGACCCCATCAGTGTGATATAGTAGAAATACAAATTCCTGAAGTGTGATTAAATCTTGAATGCCACTGACATACTACAATCCAGGGTTCAATACTAAATGCACAAAGTATAAAGACCAATGAGCCTAAAAGCTATTTCAGTTTTGATGGCTGCTTATCATCTTTTATGTAAAAAAAACAGACACCTGAGAAATATATAATTCACCCCACCTGTTGCATTAAAAAACAAGTCATAAAGATTTCAAGAGAAAGTCATTGGTCCATGTTGCTGACCTGTTTTGTTTTCTTTGCCACCTGTATTTGTTTAGCTTAGAAAGGGAATTTACTGTGTGTTGTCTACCTCCATGTGTCTACAGACATTTTCTCCATGCAATAAAATGTAGAAGGACACTTATGAGGCAAATACTAACCATGGAGATACACTATTTAATCAACCAAAGATATGTGTAATGAACACATCCCTGAATCAACCAATTACACTGCACCTTGTTTAAAACCAAGACTGTTAGAACACCAATCACGTTATCCACAAGTTTTACTCTTTTGCATATTAAAAATTGGCCAGTGGTGGTTAAGTGAAGAGTATCACAAGTTTTGCTCATTTGCATATTAACAATTTGCCAATCATAGAATTAGGGTTGGTTAACTGAAGAGGATGTCAGTTGGGAGTGGGAGTTGCACCAGTGTAATTGTCTTGCCATTCCGCTTTATATTGACTTTGACCTCTGGTGACCTCTAATGTTAACATTTTTTTTTTTGGTATTTCGATAATTTTGACCCCATTTTCGGATTTCAAAAGTACCTTCCGATCAAAAAAAAGGAATTGGTTGATTCCTGTAGGACCTTCATGTGCGGAGTTTTTGGAGGTCAAAATTTCTTAAGTGTAGTTAGGATGGTTGTACGTACTTGCCTTTTTGTTTTTGGAATCAGAGTGTCAAGTTACATTTGACTCGAGGTCAAAAGGTCAATAGTCAAATCTGTAAAATTATGCTTTTTTTGGGAGAAAAATGGCTATAATAACAAGTTAATAATTTTTTGGTATGTGATAGACCTTGATGAGCTGCAAAGAATGAGCCATTTCCCCACTTAAATCGCATGCCTGGTTCTGGAGTTACGGATGACCTCCATCTGCCCCAAAATTTCATTCTGTAGCAAGGAACCATAGTGCCCTTGGGCTCTTGTTCATTATTCACATTAGCCAAAAATTGGCCTAAAAAGTGCAAATTTGCATATTTTTATCAATAATTTCTTTATTTTGACTTTTTTCTTGAAAAGTTTATTGTCCTAACATTCACATAAACTAAACTTGTAGTGGTAGAAAACGAAAGGAAAGTTGTGAAGAATAAATTCAGATAATTTTGTATCAAGGGTTAATAGGAAGAAGTCATTGAAATTTTCCCAGGGCCTAAATTTTTTTCTTGGGACGATTTGGGGCCCCTCAGAAAACTTCGCTGGGGGGCTGTTTCCCCCGGGCCCCCCTGCCACCTGGTAATTCAAAGCATAGCATTCAATTAAAATTACAATAGAATCATCTCACAATGCTGGTAAACTTTAGAAGCCCATTAGTGCCATGGTACAAATATTATTTCATTTTCTGAAGTTATATTTTTTTATTCCCGAAGTTTATTTTTCGTTTTCCAAAATTTATTGTTTATTTTCCGAAGGGTTTTTTTTTGTTACCTGAAGTTTTTTTTATCGTTATCAGAAGTTTTTTTTCGTTATCCGAAATTTGTTTCTTCGTTATCTGAAGTTTTTTTTCTTTATTATCCAAATTTTTTTCTTCTTTTCATTTTGTGAAGTTGGGTTTTTATCATCAGAAGTTTTCTGTTTGTTTTTGTTATCCGAACGAAGTTTTTGACATTTTTTATGGAAGCATGTTTGTGCAGTTTGGTTTGTATGAACTGCAGTAGGCCTGTATAGAAGACTACAGAGCAGAATTGTTTAGTCAATGAAAACGATGGAAGACAGGGAATTATTGATGGCTCATTACTTTCAACTGGGACTATCTAATCTTGAAATTCAAGCAATATTACAAGAGCATCATGGCATTTCTGTCAGCAAGCAACATTTGAAAAGATTATTGAATGGTAGAGGAGTATACAGAAGTAATAACAGGACACTTTACCAACAGTCGTTTATTTTATGAATAGGGAGCTTGAAAATTCAGGTGAGCTCCATGGCTACAGATGGTTTCATCAAAAATGCTGCTAGCACAATATAAATGTCAGCAGAGAACACGTCAGGATCATCCTAAAAGAATTGGACCCAGAAGGTGTTGATCATAGAAGACAAAGAAGACTGGTTCATCGTTGTTATATAACTCGAGGTCCTAACTTCATTTGGCATATAGACATAGGTGTAGAAAGAAGGTGGTGTAAGATGGAGTAATTTTTTCACTAACCTTTTTGCTTTTAAATTCTTTGCACATAGATATATATATTTTTTTTGAGGGGGAGAGGGGAGGGGGTGGATTCTTTTCAACTTTCATCACGCCAACTAACATCGCATAGGAGATAAAAGTCTCACTGGCACTACTTTCCAACAACAGCACGGCGTAAGTCTTACTGGCACTACATTCCAACAACAGCACGGCGCAAGTCTCACTGGCACTACATTCCAACAACAGCATAGCGCAAGTCTCACTGGCACTACATTCCAACAACAGCACGGCGTAAGTCTCACTGGCACTACTTTCCAACAACAGCACGGCCTAAGTCTCACTGGCACTACATTCCAACAACAGCACGGCGCAAGTCTCACTGGCACTACATTCCAACAACAGTACGGCGCAAGTCTCACTGGCACTACATTCCAACAACAGTACGGCGCAAGTCTCACTGGCACTACATTCCAACAACAGCACGGCGTAAGTCTTACTGGCACCATATTCCAACAACAGCACGGCGTAAGTCTCACTGGCACTACATTCCAACAACAGCACGACGCAAGTCTCACTTGCAGTACATTCCAACAACAGTACGGCGCAAGTCTCACTGGCATTGCATTCCAACAACAGCACGGCGCAAGTCTCACTGGCATTACATTCCAACAACAGTACGGCGCAAGTCTCACTGGCACTACATTCCAGCAACAGCTCGGCGCAAGTCTCACTGGCACTACATTCCAAAAACAGCATGGCGTAAGTCTTACTGGCACTACATTCCAACAACAGTACGGCGCAAGTCTCACTGGCACTACATTCCAACAACAGCACGGCGTAAGTCTCACTGGCACTACATTCTAACAACAGCACAGCGTAAGTCTCACTCGCACTACATTCCAACAACAGCACGGCGTAAGTCTCCCTCGCACTACAGTTGACTTAAATTTTGACTAAAACTTTTTCCTATTAATACAATTGCCTAAACATTTCTGCAACAACATGAAACACAAAGCAATCAATACCTTAATTTTGATAATAATCACAGAAATTCATACAAGCCTTGGAGAATCATATTAGTTATAACCTGTTGACAAGACCAACTAAAACCACATCTTGAACTTTATTTTAATTTCAGTTGTTTCCTCTAACTATTATTTGGGGGGGGGAGGGGGGTTGATTGCCCCGCCAGCCATTTTCGAAGGGGGAATAGTGCCCTTTTAATAGAATATTTTTATTCAAGAAATTGTTATAACTAAAGGTTGGTGTAACATCAGCTAAATTATCATTCTCTATAGTCTGCGTCCTTGCCCCAACATTGTTCCGTCGTCCCGGACTATTACATTTTAAATAAAATAAAATAAAAGCTGGTGATGTAACTGAAAATAAAAACAAATCATATCCAAAATACTTGGGCATACAAGAATAAGAATCACCTAAATCTTTAACACAACAGACCTGACAGATAAAGACTGATAAGGCATAGAGATAATGATAAACATAATTCCCTGAGATTAGATAATAGCAGCAGTAATATGTGTGATCAATCTGATGAAGTCCTATCATCTACATGTAATATAAAGACTATAATACTAGCAAACAAGCTTAAATCATACTATATCCATTACCCAAATGCCCGACTTCAAAACTGCACTAAATTCAGTCCTGAAATCAGGAAAGTTATCATAACTTGTGGGAATCTTTAACAGACATGTGCAGGTATGGGCGACTGGACATCTTTCCAAACCAGTCAGCTTTGAAAACTGAATATCAATGGGTTGAGAACACATGAAAGCACTCCCGGTGCAAAATCTCATGAAATTAGGGAGCTCAGGCTTTTCAAGGTTTCTTATTAATCTTTTCAGGTGGGCAGCCGCTGCTTCCTCTTCACAGTTTATATTCTCAGGGAAGATCATTTGCTTTAACACTTTCTTCAGTGTTGGCTCCAACTTATCATACAATCTTTGCACGTCAATTTTCCTCAGTGGTTGTAAGACGTTTCTCCAAGATTCAGCAACAAATGAAGGCTCCTGAATAATAGCCTTATGACTAATTTCTTGAAGAACGCTTTCAATGTTTTCCTTTGTTGGCAGTACCCTGCACTAATAGGTGTCTAATACACCAATGAGTTCATCTTCATCAATAGATTCCAGATCTTCCAGTGCTGTCCGAAGGGTCTGTGCATCTTGTCTTGGAATGAACTTAAACAAATCCTCCAAAAGATCAGTGGATGTTGAGCCATTGAGTGTGTATCCCACCAAAGCATGAGACAGAAATGTTGGGAAGTATCCAGTACTCTCATAACCATTCAGTAGGATTCTGCCAACTGCTTCCAATGCTGGCTCCCAAAATTATGTCTTATGAAAGGCACTTTAAATGTTTTTCCAAGAGTACACCTGTCTTCAAATTCTTTCCAGAATGCAGTTAAAGCATCTCTCCATACTCCAGAACCTACACCTTTCTCTTTTTCTCCATTTGGGAGGACAAATTCCACTTCATTTTAAGCATGGGTGCATGATTCATCCATAAAAACTTCAATCAGTGTTTGCATTATCTTATCCCTGTGAATTACAACTCTTTTGGTTTTTTTGGTTACTTGTGTTAGCAAAGGAACCTATGTATTCAACTTGGCGTGTGTGTGTGTGTGTGTCTGTGACACTTGCTTAGGTACGCTCTAACTCAAGATAGGAAAAACGGTATGGAGTCACATTTGGTAGGTAGGTCCGCCATATTGTGAAGATGTGCCCTATTGTTTTTGGTGCCCGTAGGGGTCACCTAGGGTCAGATATCGGCCAAAAATGGAAAAACTTTTAGAGACAATAACTCTTAGTGCCAAGATTCTGTACATTTGATATTTTGGGACAAGTTGTGTATGGAGTAGGGGAATATTTTCATACAAAACGGCCATGTGTTTGAAGGTCAAGGTCAGGGTCAAAAACAATTTTTTGTCAAAGTGCATGATATTGAATTTGGACTTGGACATTGGACTATGGACATTGGACTCGAATTTGACAATGATAATAACTCTTAGTGCCAAGATTCTGTACATTTGATATTTGAGACAAGTTGTGTATAGAGTAGGGGAATATTTTTTAACAAAACGGTCATGTGATTGAAGGTCAAGGTCAGGGTCAAAAACAATAATAAAATAATGAAAATAAGCTTGATGCCAAATAGGTATTGATTTGAAGAACAAATGATATAATTTATTTTTATGATTTACTTGAATTAAGTTTACTTGTTTTCCATTAAACACAGTTTTTGATAAGAATACATGGAATGGTATAAATAGAAGTCCAGAGTCCATGCCATGATACCCTAAGAGCTGTTGAAAGACTAGTGTGGTTTCACATCAGCAAGGCCAGGAACTATCTTTTTTTTTTTCTATTACATAATACACTTTTATAACATTGACCTCGCTCTGTCTCATTGTGAAGTTACATTTAAAGTGTTATGGATATCTTTTGTGAGGTGGTATGAATGATGCATTCCAGTGGGTTGTATTATTGGTTTATATATATTCTTAAGAATAGAATATCTGTCTAGCAGACCCCATCAGTGTGATATAGTAAAAATACAAATTCCTGAAGTGTGATTAAATCTTGAATGCCACTGACATACTACAATCCAGGGTTCAATACTAAATGCACAAAGTATAAAGACCAATGAGCCTAAAAGCTATTTCAGTTTTGATGGCTGCTTATCATCTTTTATGTAAAAAAACAGACACCTGAGAAATATATAATTCACCTACCTGTTGCATAAAAACAAGTCATAAAGATGTCAACAGAAAGTCATTGGTCCATGTTGCTGACCTGTTTTGTTTTCTTTGCCACCTGTATTTGTTTAGCTTAGAAAGGGAATTTACTGTGTGTTGTCTACCTCCATGTGTCTACATACATTTTCTCCATGCAATAAAATGTAGAAGGTCACTTATGAGGCAAATACTAACCATCGAGATACACTATTTAATCAACCAAAGATATGTGTAATGAACACATCCCTGAATCAACCAATTACACTGCACCTTGTCTAAAACCAAGACTGTTAGAACACCAATCACGTTATCCACAAGTTTTACTCTTTTGCATATTAAAAATTGGCTAGTGGTGGTTAAGTGAAGAGTATCACAAGTTTTGCTCATTTGCATATTAACAATTGGCCAATTATAGAATTAGGGTTGGTTAACTGAAGAGGATGTCAGTTGGGAGTGGGAGTTGCACCAGTGTAATTGTCTTGCCATTCCGCTTCATATTGACTTTGACCTCTGGTGACCTCTAATGTTAACATTTTTTTTTTGGTATTTCGATAATTTTGACCCCATTTTCGGATTTCAAAAGTACCTTCCGATCAAAAAAGGCAATTGGTTAATTCCTGTACGACCTTCATGTGCGGAGTTATCGGAGGTCAAAATTTCTTAAGTTTAGTTAGGATGGTTGTACGGACTTGCCTTTTTGTTTTTGGAATCAGGGTGTCAAGTAACATTTGACTCGAGGTCAAAAGGTCAATAGTCAAATCTGTAAAATTATGCTTATTATGGGAGAAAAATGGCTATAATAACAAGTTAATAATTTTTTGGTATGTGATAGACCTTGATGAGCTGCAAAGAATGAGCCATTTCCCCACTTAAATAGCATGCCTGGTTCTGGAGTTACGGATGACCTCCATCTGCCCCAAAATTTCATTCTGTAGCAAGGAACCATAGTGCCCTTGGGCTATTGTTTTTTGTGCAGGCATGGCAGGGGTTGTTTGTTGTTCCTCTGACGCATCTCCAGTGACCAATACAGCTGCAGCAACCTGTGATTCTTTAACTTATTCAACATTTGTGACATTATCAAAGCTTAGTAGACGACTAGAAGTATGATTTTCCAGCATGAATGTATCATCTTGTTCTCCACTATTGAACAACTTTAAAAGGTGCGAACTGTACCTCGTCAAATTCATCCAAATCAAATGTAACAATGTCAGGATTTTCGTGATCTTCCTTTTGTTCAACTTTTTTTTGCTTCACAACCTTTGGCTTTTGTTCATCTTCATCTGATGAGGCAGGAGAGGTAGTTACGATAACTGCCACATAAAATCCCAGAAGTTTAAATTTTGTTTTCTTATCCTCCAAGTGTTTCTGATTGATCAAGCAGCTCAAACTTATAATCAAGTATGCATGTTTGGAGTTCACTGGAACTTTCAGTGAAAAAAGTTTCTTTCCTACTTCCATAACCTCACTAACTTTCACAGATTTGTTCATGGTTATTCTCCTCGTACCACCTCCTTTGGAAGACTGGACTTGCTTATACTTCTGGCACCACCTGTCATACTTAGCCAGCCCAACTTCAATAAGTCGGTCTATCTTTTTGTTGATGCACGCGTTTTGCCTGATAAATGTTCATGGGTACTTTATCTTTTTGGACCAAGTTTCAAAGCTAGTTAGTCTCAAAAATCTTTGTCTTGTTTATTTCTGTAGAAAAACTTCTTATGAGGATACGATCTTTAATGCATGGAATTAATTTGGCCAAATCTTCATCACCATCATGATATCACCAGCTGTAATCTGTTGGTTAAGAATAAACAAAACACATAGATATTGATTCACGGGAAAAAAATACACCGTCAAAACACTTTGTAACCTTTTCGCACATCCCAACTCAATCTGTCAATGTTGGCAAGTTTTGGTCTTCAATCAAAATATAATTCTAGAATTGATCAGAATTTGGTAGTTTAGTCCATTTTTGATGAGGGACGGTAGGGGAGAAAAAAGGTTTCAGTAATTGAATTTTTGTGAAGGTCTAAGTGAATTTTGTTTAAATATATTTTTATTTCATTTCTTTTTAAATTGTTTTTTTCTTCTCTTATTTGTTATGTTTTTTTGTGATGTGTTGCCTTTTCAAACTGTAAAACTGTGTGATCATTTTTGAGGTAGGTAGGCTATAAGATAAAGAAGAATATATTTTTAGATGAGATACCTAAAATTGCACTTAGTGTAGATAAAAAAATCCACCCCAGAAAATTTGCACCTCCTTTTTCCGCTCAGTGCAGGGGTTTGACTTTAACCGATGGTGCGTTTAAATCAATTTCAATTTCAATTTATTTATTTCCAGTATAAATTATGTACAATTTGTAAATAGGAAAATACAATAATATAAAATACAAAAAATAATAACGATAATAATAACAATAATAATAACAAATAAAAAGTAAACGATAGGAAATAATGTAGAATATGAGACTATAAAACGGTTAAAGATATGAAAATGAATACCAAATGATTAGTTAAAAAGGGTTATAAAGGGGTCTAAAATCCCAAAATGTATAAAAAATGCACCTTTATATACAAATGAATTTTTAAAAACTGTTGTTCTAAAACTTGGGATGGTGGCTGGGTTTCTCAGATTATAGTTTGTTTTATTGCACATGGATGTTATTTCTAAATTTAACGGGTAGTCTTTCGTTCAAACTATGTTTTGGGCAATTACAGACAGTGAGGAACAATTGAATGCATAAATAGGACTGTGGCAACAAGGACCATGGAGCTGGTGTGCTTATACCGGCTTCCAGCTTTTTTAAAATAGGGGCAAATGATACACACCAAAATTAGAAAGAGAACTTGGCATACTTGATGCACAATTAACAGATCCAATTAACCAGTTAACTACAATCTGCATGGTAAAGTTCTAATAATTCATCATCTTTAGTAGCAGCCTCATTAAAGGTTTATGGACTGGTAGGAGCAACATTACCATAGCTAAAATTTGATTTGAAATTCCCTAAAAAACATGAAGAAAGCACTGAAAGATTTTTATGCAAATATGCAAATTTTTGTGTTACTTTTGTGATGTAGGAATGGGACAGTCTCTATTCTCTTGTAAATACAATGTTTTTTAATCCTCTGCCATTTCGATTGGGAGAAGCGAAGATAATTCTGATGCAGAGGATTTCATTTTTACCACACCCCCTACCAATTTTAAGCTGGAGAAGCCGAAAATTTGAACATTTTTAAAGTCTGAAATAAAAGGGATGAAATATGATGAAAAACAAAAGCATTTTGGGGCATTCTCCTGCTCATATACATGTTCATATACATCACATTGTTTTTATATATTGAAAAATAACCAAACGTTGATTAGTCATAACTTGAAAACTACAAATGCTATTTTTAAAATTCAAAGACCATTTAACTCAGAATTCAATGTTCTTTGCGGTCAGTGGTGGAACAGAAAACTGTTCTACCTGTTCATTAACCCTTACTCTACCACGCGGCGATATTATCGCCGTTTTGGGTGCCCCGTCTTTGGCCCCGCCTCCCGAGCGCATTTTCAGAAAGGTGCTGGTAGAGTAAGGGTTAATCAACCCGCGACATATGCGCCAACCCGAAAATATAGACAGCATGATCCCGGTGGGCGCCCAGCGGTCCCGAGCGAAGGGGCCCAACTTTTCTGCCTGGAAGACAGAGGACCCTTCAATAATCACGCCTTGATTAACCCTTACTTACCACGCGGCGATATTATCGCCGTTTTGGGTGCCCCGTCTTTGGTCCCGCCTCCCGAGCGCATTTTCAGAAAGGTGCTGGTAGAGTAAGGGTTAATCAACCCGCGACATATGCGCCAACCCGAAAATATAGACAGCATGATCCCGGTGGGCGGCCCAGCGGGTCCCGAGAGCGGAAGGGGCCCGACTTTTCTGCCTGGAAGACAGAGGACCCTTCAATAATCACGCCTTGATTAACCCTTACTCTACCACGCGGCGATATTATTGCCGTTTTGGGTGCCCGGTCTTTGGCCCCGCCTCCCGAGCGCATTTTCAGAAAGGTGCTGGTAGAGTAAGGGTTAACATCATCAGTATCATTACAGTCATTCTCAGAGTTGTTGATTTGAAACAGTGACTTGACTTACAAGTCTTGACTGTAGTCACTTTTTCGTTGACTTGAGACTTGACCTGACTTGCAAACAAATGACTTGTGACTTTATTTCACTTCCGAACGAATGACTTGACACTTAACTTGAAAAAATTGGACTTGTTGACATTAAGCATTTTTGCTAAGATTTTCTGAGAAGGTCCTCTAGCGACCAATGAAGTTTTAAGATGTTATTTGTTATTCCGTATAGGGAAGAATGAATGATCTAAACTGGAAGGTTAGACTCGTGATGTCTTTGGAAGCTACAACTGAAATAAAATATGAAACGACTGGATTTGTTAAAGAATCAAGCATTCCCAAAGTGACTGCATTTTCTAAAAACACCATGCACTACTGTAAATTGACAGTTACTTGCACCAAAGTGCATCAGATGACCCTTCTACAACATTTACATAGTAGGAGTATTATATAGTTGTTCGTATACAATTTCAAAGGGACCTTTTTTGTAATTGCAAAACTTACATTTTCTTTTAAAAGGGGCAATATGCAAAACAGGCGCTCTTCCCTCTAAAATAGAAACATATCAGTATCGTAAATAAAGGGGAGTCGGGAAATTCAGGAAGGATATTGACGGCCACTTCAGAAAAATTATAAAGTTTGTCTCAAAATTAAGACAACTGTCAGAAAATGAAAGCAACTGTTGGAAAAACCTCAAGATGAAATTCCAATGCCTTTTTGGAGGTTTTACCAGACATGACCTATTTTTTGACAGGTATGACTTGACTTGCCTTGTGACTTGACTTGCAACCAAATGACTTGAGACTTGGCTTGCAAAAATATGACTTGGTTACAACTCTGGTCATTTTCATCACAATTAGAAGGGTCACTACCATTGTCATCTGATTATATTATGATCATTATCACCATCTTAAAACTGGCTCTCATTACTACCACCGCGTCATTTGCACCATCGATCGGTGAGTATGATTGCCATGTCTGAGTCTTTGTTAGCATCAATTATCAAATCATCACTGTAATTTTCTAAAGTCTGTTGGAACTTTTATTTTCATGATCAGCACCAGCATCATAATTACCAACAGTTAATTTTTCCATCATCATTATGTCAATACCATGCACTCTATCTTCAACTTTATCGACCTCATCACTTTCATCGTCAGTTCCATCCCATAACAGCCTTGACATCATCAACTTCTCCCTTATCAGTAGCAATTTTCTACCTGTTTATGACTATGACAGATGCGGACAGTGTCACTGGCAACCACACTGATGGACCTGATAACGGGGTGGCAGTAATGAGGGCCAGTAATATGAAGATGATGATGGCAATTAATGGGAAATGTACTTTGCCTTAAACAACTGTATCCAATGTTTTCTCTTCAAATCCACCATGCTCCCTGATGTATTTCTCAAGATCACCCATCGCTGTTGAATGTACTGTGGATACAATGTAGTAGATTATAATTTAGTAATAAAAGTGGATTGAATGATTATGTTACTTGTTAAGGTGATAGCATAAGCACTGGAAGCAGGTGGAAGTACGGAACCTGAAAACCAATTTCTCAGTTTAATTTCCAGCATTGGCCACTGGTTTTGATGGCTGCTAGTTCTAAAAAGATTCCTGTACCTCTGGATTATGGGCCTATTCATTGTATTTCTGGACTGGAGACTGGATAGAAGCGGTTGATGAGGAATACATCCCCCCACTTTTTTGCGAGGGATTGTTCCGCGTAATCCCCTCCCTCCCCACACACGCACACACGCATACGCTTTGTAATGTTCCAAGGAAGGCCTACCTAAATATGATCCAAAAATTTTGTATTCAATTTAAAGTGTCAGTGTCACATAGGCTTGACGTTAGTGCGTTCACCTGTTTTTTGTTCAAAAAGAAAATCTTGACATAAACTTCTTTTTTGTGTTTTTCTTTCTCCTGTATTGCATACCATTTAGATCATTTTAAAATATAGAATACAAGTAAATGAAAATAATTTTGTTCCCGTCATATAATGATCTGAGCTCAATGGTTATGGGATATGCTTAGGCCTAACTTTATTACTATTAGGCTTAACGAGCGAATGAATGTAGCTTAACGTTATTCTCAACTTTCACCCTCAAAAATATGGTAATTAATTCCATAATTTCTTTTCTTTTTTATGTTTTATGACATGATGACGAATAAGTTACTTCCTGTATAGTCTCGAAATTAGGCCCGTAATTACGTTGTCACTCAGTCAAAGCAGTATCACTGTCAGATTAGCTTAGGCCTAACGTTAGGCCACTGTGTTAGGTTTGCTTTGTCCTAACGTTAAGTTTTTAAAGTTAGCACTAACGAATTAACGAGCGTGAAGCTTAAAAGTAGCCTAACATAAATTGATACCAAAATGGACAACCTCACTATGGCCTAGCCTATGCCTCCTAAAGTTTTGCCATTTTCTTCACAAAAATTGGTATTAGTAATTGTTAGTTATATTTTTGTACAAAATACTTTGCGTATAGTCTTGACTTAGGACAACATGTACTGCTGGCCGCCGTACGTACGTATGTGTATTACATTTGGACTAGCTCCTGATCGATCCTGCACGCAGTGCATAATTTATATGTTGAAAGAGCGCCAATGTTAAAGAAAAAAAAACTTCGGATAACGAAGAAAAAACTTGGGATAGCGAAAAAAAAGAAAAAAAAACTTCAGATAACAAAGAAAAAAACATACTGATAACGAAGAAAGAAACTTCGGATTGGGAAGAAAAAAAACTTCAGAAGAAGGAAAAAAAAACTTTAGATAACGAAGAAAAAAACTTCTGATAACGGAAAAAAAACTTCAAAAAAAGAAAAAACAAATCGTCGGATAACGAAAAAGAACCTTCGGATAATGGGGGGAAAAAATGTATCGGGAAGGAAGGTTAGACTGCTGGAGGGTGGATATGTGGTGGGAAGGGAGGATAGACTGTGAGAGGGCTGATATGTGGTGGGAAGGAAGAATAGGCGACTGGGAAGGGACGATAGACAACAGGAAAGGAGGATTTTTGGCGGGCAGGGAAGATAGACAGCGGGAGGGCAATATTTGGCAGGAAGGGTGGATGGGGGCGGTAAGGAAGGATAAATGGTGGGAGGGTAGGATAGGGAAATAAATGGTGGGAGGGTAGGATAGGGAACAGGAAGGGACTCTGGATAGATTATAGGAGGGTGGATATACTGCTGGAGGGCGGATATGTGGCAAGAATGGAGGATAGGTGCTTGAACAGACAAAGTAGTGGGAAATAGGGCCTCACACACTCATTTGTAGGTATAGCTAACTCTTGTTTTTTTTCTTTACCTTTTGAGGTGTAAAACAATTAATAGTGGAAAGAACCAATGTGGAGAAGGAAAAAAAAGGAGGACATTCTCTTTAACTTTCCTCAAGTCAAGGGAATTTGTGCAATTATGGGGAAGGAGTATTCTAGCAGTTGACAAAATTAGTCATGCTTGTTACGTATACAAATGTGGTGATTTGACACAATGTGAAGCTTAAGTGTGAATTTTACAGGGAAGTTGTTGATGTTCTGAGATTAATTAGTTCATCCCATGCCCTGCCATCTCTGCCCTACAAATTGTGATGCGAAGAAGGTTCATTACCAGAAAATCATTCGTAGAAGGAAATTGAATTTAATGATAGTTGAAAGGAAGTTTCAAGAAGGGGCCAAAATTGGAAAGGAAAAAAGTTACAAGATTAAAGAATTTTTGATTGCTGGCCTAATTCTTTCATAAAGATTACATGACAAAAAGGATTACATTCTGATAGGAGATAACGAAGAACTGTCTCATAATATTTACAGCTTTGAGGCATCGATGCAGATGGTTCTTTTATGAAGAATATAAAGGAATTGGGGTTTTTTGACATAAAATGTAAATTATTGTAGAAGAAGCAGGAAAAGTAATGGTTTCTGAAAAGTTAGATTGTTAGGTGTAGCTGATGTGGTTCGGAAGACCTCTTCTCTCAAACATAAGTGTAGGATTTGTATTATTATCATCGTCGTCATCGTCATCATCTAATGTACTAATCAAATTATAGATATTTCTGAATCAAATGCCCTATACTCAGTTATAAATGATGCTGACAACATCATACTTGGGCCCTGACTGAACTCTGTATGAAATTTTCCGATTTTCCTAAATTTTGGTTTTCAATATCTTGATATAAAATTCACAAATAATGCAAATTGTCGTTGCTGCAAAGTTTAGAAGAAAAGGAATATAAAGAGTACTTTTTAGGCCGATAAAGGTTTAGACATTTTCAGGTGAAGTTATAGAGGGGATGGGAATGTGGATAGAAAGGGGGAGGTGAGGGAAGGGGAAAGGTAGAAGGGAAGGGGGAGGACATTAAATATTGTCACTTAAATTATGTTGCTGCACATGCTTTCAAAATATGTCAGTCGAATAAGTGCCATTCAAATCTGTGCACCCTCCCCCTCCCAGATCTGGATTCAAACTTCTTCCGCCACTTCTCACATGGAGCTAAAATACTTCATTAGATATTTTAGATAATGAAAGTGCCCTCTGACGTTTCTTCCGACATCCCTGCCAAATCTATACGTTCGCTTGGGTACAGTGCAAGAAATTGTTGCAAATTTGATGGAAGTATCGTACAAAAGATATTTTTGAAGTTTGAAAGCACATGAATTGTGCGTACGTATGTAGGCTAAAACGTGGTTTCAGTTGTGTACAAATCATTGCATGTTTTCACCGATAAGATGTTCCACATGCACGTTTAAAATGCCCGGATGATTGAATACTCGAACAAACAGCTAAATTGGTGTTATGATGAAAAATGTTCCCTCCAAAATATTTTTCCCTTCCCCCAACCTGTCCGTAGCAGTTGCGTGGTGGCAGATGGCCAGTGGGAAAACTGTCACCCAGTTAAGCTTTCTGAGGGGGTACAAAATGCTCACAGGGGTGCAAAAATTGTCCTGTAAATATTTATTCGCAACTTCTGCAATTTGAATCATTTACAAAGCAAACATTATAAATGTTTTCTCTCAAAGCCAGAGAATTTTCACAAATTGTGTTAAAACTTTATATTTTTCAAATTACTTTTTAAAACATTCTCCCAGAAGTGGGCTAAATTGGAACACTTTGCTTAGGGAGGGGGTCTAGGACTGATTAGCACCACTTCTACTAATTCCCCTCTGCTCAAACTTTATTCTTACATTAAAAACATGGAAATCATTCTTGGACTGCAACTACTGTAACATAACTAAAGACACATAGTCAATGGGATCCTACATTTGAACATTCGTTCTAAAATCTATGTTTCTTTTAACAAACTTTAGTGTGGAATTGACACAATTTTAAGCAATTTGGACGCCTACCAGGCAACCAGGATTAGGATCTCGTCAAACCTAAAATTGACACAATATTTAGAAATTTTCTGCCAACAAAATCGCGAGAAAAGCATGGCTTTTGGGGACTTTCCTCTAGATTTCATACAATTTTAAACAAATTTTCTGCTATCAAAATCACGAGAAACATATAAGGTTTACGGGGGCTTTGCCTTAGTGCTCCTATCCTACAGCTTTGCCCCATAGATTTGACACATTTTAAAACAAAATTCGACGGTTCCAGCCCCGTGAGTCTCCATCAGGGCTTTCGCGGCCTCTGCCTCTAGTATGCCTATAGATTTGACACAATTTCATATAAAAAATCATGAGAAGCCCCATGCAGGAGTACACAATACTGCTGGTACAAATGCCAGCTAAAGAAGAGGTATGCCATGACGTTATAAAACTTTTCCTTTCGATGTTACACATGTGATATTTTCAGACTACAACATTTTAGTCCTTGAGGAGTTTTTATGTAAATTGTGGATATTCCTAACCTAATTAAATTAATTGCACTTTATTATACTCTCGGATTCTGGACAGACGGATCTCGCGTTGGTTGAATATGTAAGTAGCATCTATCTTTAGTGCATGACCCGACGTAATAACACATAAGTATACAGAAGAGGCACTCAGAGAAAGCAAAGGTACTTAGATGAAGTAAAGCAACTTAGTTGAAGTAAAAATACTTAGCAGGCAAACTGGTTAACTTTATAGCCCACATGTACCTTTCTTCTGCTGTAACCAGACATGAGAGAATAATGCACATGTACATGTGGCCAGGACAAACTGAATGAACAGCAAAGACCCAGGAACTAATCAAAACATTCTACAACACACAAAACTGAACTGAACCTGGAACACAAAGGGAATGTATAACAATAGCTACACATTAGCTGAGACAATGCAACAGAAGGAAGTACCAAACTGCTACATTTCGCCCCCCCCCCCCCTCCCTTCCTAGATCGAAGCGAAGTGAATGATGAAAATAAAAATGGGATGACAAGCTGGTCAGGAATACCACGTCATCTACAGAATCACATCGGGGTCACTAATGTGGGGGGCTGACCTTATAGTCCACCGTTTTAGATGAAGTGGTGTGGCCATGCAAGCTGCAGTCACCCTGGAGGTACTGTAGATGAAAACATAAGAGGATCCCTATGAATACAAGCATAACTAAGAAAATAGGCAGTGCATGCATGATAGTATAAGAACACACTACCATACAATGAAGATGTAATGGTAAATAAAAATAAGGGGGAGCATGTTGGTATACCTAAGCTACCGGTGAAGCAAGATGTTGCAGGTAAACTAGTGGGATATGCCAGCACTAGGGGTAGGTTAATAGGACATACCAACATGACCACAGCAACAATCCAAGTAAGTTGGGAACATTCCAAGTAAGTTAGGAATGTGTTGCTGGTTGGTTGAATGACCGAATAAGTGAATGAGCAGACAAGACTACCTGTGTGCATGGTCGGCAGGGTAGGTGATGCTCATGTGCTGGGCAGAAGATACCAAGTGAATAATTAGGTATATAATAATAATAATATATGATAACAATAAATAAGATTTATAACACGCACATATCCATCCTAATGGATGCTCAAGGGGCCTTACATATAACAAAAAAAATACAGATAAGTCATGATACATGAACAATAAAATAAATGAACAGTGATTTTAAAATTAACTACATATTTGCATAGGCCTCACACATGAGATAGGTTTTTAGATTTTTTTGAATGAGTCAACAGAACAAGACAATCCGATATGGAGTGGCAATCGATTCCAAAATGCAGAGCTGCAACAGCAAATGATCTGTCACCCCATGTATGGTAGGATTTTGGTTAACATAAAAGGAGTGTATATATCACCAGAACGAAGAGGAACACATACTTTCAGCAAGTTAGATATATAAACTGGGGCACAACCATTTATCAATTTGTAAACAATAAGTAATATTTTGTACATGATGCGATGAGAGACTGGAAGTCATTGCAAATCTTCCAGGATGGAAGTTATGTGACATGTTTTCTTAGAGAGAGTTACAATCCATGCAGCCGTGTTTTGAAGTAGTTGAAGATGATGAATCTGTTTGTGGGGCAGTCCATGCAGCAAGGAATTCCCCATATCTAATCGAGATGTAACAAACGAATGTACTATCTGTTCTGTCGCAGTTGAATTGAGATATTTGCACAATTTTCCAATGTTTTGAAGATGTAAAGATGCAGTGCGTGTGATATGAGAAATGTGACTATCCATGGTCATGAAGGAGTTAAAAATAACCCTGAGATTGCGAGCTTTCAAAGAGGACTCAACTTTCGATTCACCAATGATGGTTTTGGGTGATGAAAACTTCAACAATTGTTGACAAGATCTAAATAATAAAAACTTTAATTTTGTTATCTTTGTATTTCAGAAAGTTCTGCGTCATCCAAACACGTATTTCGGCGATGCAATCCTCTAAACATTTGATGGTAAGGTCATTCTGTTGTTGTGAAGGTCTGAAGGCCAGATACAGTTGTGTGTCATCAGCATATTTCAAAACAATGTTGGCTTTACCGAATAGGCACCCTTTTGGAAATTCTTGAAATGAATTAAGTCTGTTTTTATTAAGTCTGGCCTGGATTTGGAACATTTTCGGACTTAATGAAATGTCCTGTGGAATTGCAGAAAAAGATTTCATAGCAGTATTTACCTGACTTCACACATACTTAATTTCTAGCACTATAGGGTGGTATATATTGCTAGACTGTAATGCCGTAGCCAAAGCATGAGACCTAATGAATGCAATAAGTAATGTGTACCAAACAGGCTAGTTAGCTTTGGCACACAATGCATTGAAGAATATGGTACATAGAATTGATGTACATACAATATATAGGCCTACTGTACATGTAATATAAGTTACAAAGGTAATTAAGGCAAAAGTGCATGGTATAATAAAGACATGAACATAGCAAAGGTACTCAGAGAAGACAAAAGTACTTCGGCTAGATAAAGTAACTTAGTTGAAGTAAAAATACTTAGCTGGCGAACTGGTTAGATAACCGCCCACATGATACCTCTCTTCTGCTGTAGCCAGACATGAGAGAATAATGCACATGTACATGTGGCCAGAAAAAACTAAGTGAACAGCAAAGACCCAAGAACCAATCAAAACATTCCACAACACATAAAACTGAACTGAACCTGGAACACAAAGGGAATGTATCACAATAGCTAACACATAACCCGAGACAGTGCAACAGAGGGAAGTACCAAACAGCTACACATGCAGGAAGAAGTTGTATAAGGGTCCTAGTGCCAATGGGTGACCCGAATTTCGACCACAGCCGAATTTTAGGGAGCCTAACTTTAGGCCTAATGTTACGAATAAGTTACATCACTCAGATAACAATTTTAATTGTAGGCCTATAGGCCTATATTAGTATTCCCCGTACTTGACCCTCGGATCATGCCAGCCATGTTACTGTGATGGCTGCCGTTTACTGATGGCATGGCCCTAGTACGGCAATCTCAATGTCAATTAACCGTACAGAGGACTGTGTATAAAACTATACGTAGGCCTATGCTATATTGAGATAAACATCTCACTCAGTATCATGCCTACATGCTTAAAAATAAGGTGGTAACTTCACCTTAAACCAAGCACAATTTTCCTATAGTTCCTGCCAGTTCTTTAATAAAATAGAGGTACAACATCAAATTTTTGTTTTATGGGCACCTATAGTGTGAACTATGAACATTGCATAAAATAGAGTAGAGTAGAATGATTTTTGCACAGTTAAAAAAATTATTTTCAAATTTGGGGTGTATGATTCAGTAGACAGAAGACCATGTAGCTCAACCAACAACTTACTGTGAAGAATCGATTAATTCAGAGATCAAGCAACCCCTGAATTAAAAACTTAAACTTGATATAAGCAGGGAGTATATTGCAACTTCCTGATATAGCTAGATAGAGAATCAAAACAGAAACATTAAACCACTTCTTAAAATCTTATTCTTTTAAGTTATCCATGTAGTACAGTAAATTGTGGAGGCTACCATGTTGTGTTGAAATACAGTAGTACCAATAATAATCAATTATGAAATAATTTGCCCTACATGTATGTGTTAGCAAAACAGTATGTATTCCTTTATAATTCTTCTTGAAATGTTCTATCTAGTCCAGAGAAGGGAAAGAAAAGATAGGGGGGGGGAGGGGGGGGGGGAAGGACACTTCCATATGTAAGGTACAGTTTATATACATGTGCCGCCCGAGCAGTTGCCTTTTTTCAGAATTTTCGTAGTGCAGGTATCAAAAATCCAGTCTGTCATATACTGCAGGTCTAAAAAAAATTGCATATTTTCATACTGCAGGTATCAAAAATAACTTATGTTTGTACTGTGGATATCAAAAATCACTTATGTTTATTTGTACTGCAGGTATCAAATCACTTATGTTCGTACTGCAGGTATCAAAAATCACTTAGTTTCATACTGTAGGTATTAAAATCTCTGACACTGCAGACCAATTTTGAAATCCTGGGTGGCACTTATCTACCATTTTAGTATGGAAGTGCCACCCCCCCCCTCCCCCTCCCTTCCAGGCGGAGTTTTACTGTTCTGTACCCGTGTTAAAATTTAAAATTCTAAAAGTACCAGTAATGTTTTTCCTGAATAGCATCTAGCCTAAGCATGAAAAATGATAAAACAATGACTCAAAATAGAGATATCTGAGAATTAGGTTTACAGCATGCTGAATTTTGGCCAAAATTTGATGACTGCATAAAAGTCTAACCATGCGGTCTATCGCTAATCAAAAAAAAAAAAAATTGTGTGTTTAGTTTTTGACAATCTAAAATTTGTCTAAATTTATGCTAATTGGTCAATCCAATCATGAGTTATAAAGAATTACTTTTTTATATGAATGTTATTAGAGTAATCTTATAATAATTATTATTATTATATATTTATTTATTTTATTATTTTCATTTATTTTTTTTTTTTGGAGGGAGAAAGAAATTAAATAATATTTTGCCCACAAATTTTAACATTCCTGACACTAACTCAAAATGAACCTTGCCCAAATTTTCCATGTAAGTTTTCCTATTGTTTAAACTCTTTTGAAGTGAGGGGTAGCAATTATCCCCTGTACCCAACCTTGTGTGCTATACTCTCAAAATTTGTCATCAGTGATATCTTCTTGTCTGCCCAATTAATCTCTGAAATTACAATCTTTGGTAAATATTGGTTTTGCTGTACCAAAATTCACACTGTACTTCCCAATTTCTGTAGAATTGGTGCCAACTTTATTTTAGAAAGTAAAAGGTATTTAGAACTTTTTTTACTTTGACGAAATACATTTTGTTTTCTTCCTGATGCAAATTTTAGACAGTTGTGTTACAGCAAACAATTTCTTCGCAGTACATGTATGCAAACCTAATTTTACAAGGTCCAGAAACAGCTTGCAAATCACATAATGATGAAAAGTAAATTTGCATATTCAAATATTGTGCAGATAGAATTAGATTTGATTAGATATTCATAGGAATTAATGAAAACACAAATGTTTTTCAATATTAGCTGCAATTTCAATATTCATCTTGGTAAGACAGCTAATAGTCTTCTAGGTTAAAAAAGTGCATAATTGAAAAAACAATAAAATAAAAAGTTTTTCTTTTTGTTAATTGATCTGCTTTTATCTATACAAATGCTTATATATGCATCCATGCACATATTTGTGTTATTTAAATAATAACAAACCACAAAAATCCCTAATATAGCCTGACTTCCAAACCATCGCAAAATGCATATAAAATGGGTATTCGACCTTCTCCAAATAATTTATGAATTGAACTTCGCTGGAGAATCCTGGCAACAAGTTCTAAAATTGAACACGATGATTCAATAATCCAACTTCTCTAATTCAATCTAATTACTTCCTTTTAGTAAAATAAACCTCTCAAAAATGCTGGATGAAAATAAAACAAGCATTCCTCCACACGCATCAAATGACCTGCATCAAATGCTACGCCAAAGGATGATCAAATTTCACACAAACCTGCCCCTTTTGAGCATAACTAAAAACGACCAAAGATTTTCGCATGTTTTTCTCTTTTTTCAGTTGATAATTGCATCTCTTACGCAGCACTTTGTAATGATTACTGAGCCATCCAGATATTTATCATTTTCCGCCAAGGCTTCTCAAGGGCTCTCGTCTCGTAGCCTGGCACTTTTTGAGCTCAATCTTGAACATCTTCCAAATTGCGATCATTAAACTGACGTGCAAATCCATCTGTCCATTGAAGCGAATGAGAAGCTAGGACCTGTATATTAAAGTTCTCAAGTAAGAAATCTTCAGAATTTGTCATCACCTTGCATACTCTGAAATGTTATGTTAAAGGTCTATGTATATACGTAGCATACAGTACTTACCTATTTTTGTTAAAAGAGTTTTATAATCTGATCTGATCTTTTTTTTAATTAGAAAACCTAGTTTTTTGGTTCCGATGTGATAGCATCTGGAACCTATGCGGTCATGATGGCTTGTGTATGTATGGGTGTATGTATGTGTGTATGTATGTATAGGTGTATACATGTGTGTTTGTGATGGCCAGCTCATAAATGCAATATTTCAAGGACGATACACTGGATTTATGTTATATATGGTACACAGATAGCATGTGGTCTATAGATGTACCCTATTTTTTTGATGGTGATGTCATGCATATTAATGAGTAGGTGGGGCTTAATGTAAAAATCTTGAAATGTTCATATATTAACAAACACATATATGTTTTCTTTCAAATTTGGTGTAATTATGATGTAAGCTGGTGTGTACATGTTTATAGCATAAAAACCTTGAATTTTAATAATTGATTGTTTTTGGCTGTGATATCATGCATATCAATGAGTAGGTGATGCGTAATATAAAAATCTTGAAATGCTCTTATTTTGACAATCACGTGTCTGTTTTTAATATTTGTTATCATGATGTCAGCTAGCTAGTGTGTATGTTTTCATAGCATAAAAATGTTGAATTTCATTAATATGCATAATGGGTGGAGCTTAATATGATTTTGTAAACAAAAGCACAAGTAAACACGATATCTCAAAAACTATGAACTGGATTCACATCATGTGTGGTACACAGATAGCTCATGTTTTGCAGATGTGATGTGATGTTTGTGGTGGTGATTTCATGCATACTGATAAGTGGGTGGTACTTGAAGTGAAAATTTTGAAAAGTGATAAATGAACAACTATGTCCTTTTTGCTTCATATTGATAATATTGTTGGTTATTGTGTAAATGCTTATGCCAACAGGTGTCATTAATATGCATGGTGGGCGTAGCCTAATGTGAAATTGCTAAATGATGTAAACAAAACGATAAATCAGATTTACTGTATGTTATATGTGGTACACAGATGGATCATGGTCTGTATGTACATGTATGTTCTAATATTGTGGTAGTGATGTCATGACAGCTCAATATCTTTATGTATTTCATTTTATTTATTTATTAAATTTGTAGTCACTGAAAATGATGGGAAAGTCTATTCCTGCTGGAATTTGGTATGGGGGGAATGGCAAAGACTTAAAACACTATTAGTCAGAATATTTGGTGCACGATTTTAGATTAAAAAATCAAAGCATTTACAAAAGAAAGCACCAAGATCCTCCTGCACTACATCACAAAATTTGCATAAAATATGCAAATTGATGCCTAAGATTTGAAAACAGGAAAATGGTCAATGGTGGAGTTTGATGAAGGTTTTTGATAATTTTCAGATTTTTGATAGATTTTAAAGCAACACAGACCTGGAAAAAACTTACGGTTCCAGCATGGTTATAGCCACGCGAAAAATGGGATTTTGCGGGAAGTTATGTCTTGAGTGAGCAACAGTTTAATTGGTAAATATTAGTGCTGGCATGACATGGCTCTTTTATGTATCGATTATTGTTGAGAAAAATATTGCGATACTTTTCAAGAAAACTGACTCTCGACACATTGTTAATATTACTAACATTACATGATCATAGAGTTATGATTTACTCCATAATATGATGAAGGCAAGAGAAAGAGAAAATCTAGCAGACGACATGATTGTGTGAACGTTCATCACGCACGCACGTGTTTGGTAATTCAGAAGTGAGAGCCTGAGTGGCACATTCCGGACCAATTTTTTTGTTCTTTTTGCCAACTTACATCTGCGCGGCCGGAGCACGAATTTCAATTAGTTGTTTTTGTTTCACAATCATTTTGCACGTTTTTAATGGCCTAAACTTGACTTAGGTTTAGTACCGTAGTGTTGGAATTGTAACGTACGATGTAGCCTAGCCAAGTTGCGCGAAAGTCTTTTAGTTGAGTATTAGTGTTTGGTATCGCAATATGTCGCGAGAGGCATATTTCATGTTGTGGGAAAAGAGATATCACGATAATGGATATGCATGACACCACTAGTAAATATGCACTCTAAAAATGCCACCCATGTTATTGTGCGATGAATAGTATATTAAATTGTGAAAGGGGGAAGCATACAAAGATGTATTTCTGCATTAATATTATTTCTGTCACAATATTTCATGGGAAGATTTTGACACCTTTATTCTAAACCGTGGGAAATTTTGTAATTATTTGCAACTCTGTACGTACATATACCTTTAAGTCCAGTACCGTACTGACACAAGTAAGCACACATGCTAATGGTATCTCATTTAATTTCATCTTGACATTTGTTTAATTATAGTACTAACATTACTGTACTGGTGGTAAATACACAAGTAAGCACACATGCTAATGGTATCTCACTTAATTTCATTTTGACATTTGTTTAATTATAGCATTAAGATTACTGTACTGATGGTAAATTCACAAGTAAGCACACATGCTAATGGTATCTCATTTAATTTCATCTTGACATTTGTTTAATTATAGTACTGACATTACTGTACTGATGGTAAATACACAAGTAAGCACACATGCTAATGGTATCTCATTTAATTTCATTTTGACATTTGTTTAATTATAGCATTAAGATAACTTTGCTGATGGTAAATACACAAGTAAGCACACATGCTAATGGTATTTCATTAAATTTCATCTTGACATTTGTTTAATTATAGTATTAAGATTACTGTACTGATGGTAAATACACAAGTAAGCACACATGCTAATGGTATCTCATTTAATTTCATCTTGACAGTTGTTTAATCATAGTATTAAGATTACTGTACTGATGGTAAATACACAAGTAAGCACACATGCTAATGGTATCTCATTTAATTTCATCTTGACAGTTGTTTAATTATAGTATTACGATTACTGTACTGATTTAATTTAATTTAATCTTGACATTTGCTTAATTATAGTACTAAAATTACTGTTGTGATGGTAAATTCACAAGTAAGCACACATGCTAATGGTATATCATTTAATTTCATCTTGGACATTTGTTTAATTATAGTACTAAGATTACTGTACTGATGGTTAATTCACAAGTAAGCACACATGCTTATGGTATTCATTTAGTTTCATCTTCGACATTTGTTTTATAATAATATTAAGATTAATTGAAATCATTTTCAAATTAGAATATGAATCTTGGCTTATCTATGTTAATAACGAAAACCAACTAATTCTGACAATTTTTTTGTGATTAGGGAGAAAAGTTTAATGAGTAAATACTTAAATGGAATGTTTTGACGTTTGTCAAGATTTTACGTTTTTTCATTAGTGATGATTTGTCTATCAAGATTTAACAACCATGCCTAAGAAATTTAAAATTCACATTCTTTGTTAAGTGTTCAATAAAATAGGCGGAGAAAGCACTCTTTCATACATGAAGAAATTAACATAAAAATCCCTAACATTATGAAGTTGGCAAGTAAAGTTCCCCAAAACATAGATATTAATTGCTTGTCAGACAGCTAGCAGACTCAAATAATAATCGTTTAAAATAGCTGTCTGATGGCAGAGGGTTCTTCTTGCTAATTTGTTGACCTGGATTAATAAGGCAAATCTAATGTGCCATAAAAATTATAGGCCTATTAAGGAAAAGTATAGAAGAAGATTCATTCTTTAAATATCTCCTTTTGATATCCATTAGCATGGAAGATATGTCTGTAAAGTGCAGCTAGGAAGAGAATTGTATTTGCATTTATTATCCAGAGCAGTTTGACAAGCTTTAATTACAGTAGTTGTCTATGTATCAGCTTGCTTTTCAAACTGAACGATTTTGTCTGGATTGAAGGGTATATATAAGACACATTGTTTTAGTAATTCCATTCTTCATTCCTTAGAAATTTGTTTTCAAATCGACAAAGTGTTTTATCTTGCAAAATCTAGTTATATAGGGCCTACACATATGTGACAAAGTTTTGCATGTTTTCCATTTATTTTTAAGATGCATTTAATCACTTTGCAGCTAAGAAGGAAAGGGTAGGAGGCATCAATTCATATATGAAATTTCTTATACTCTGAAATTCACACTACCCCATCAATTTGATTACAGTTTCCACTTTGTAAGAATTAGTGGATTGTAAGGTTAGTAATAAGATTTAGTGCAGGGAGAGTGGAGAAGTGATGGATTGCAAGTAATGTATCTCATAAAAAGCTCACTTTAACTCCTCTGTTTGCTCATCAAGTTTGCTGTTACAAGCTCACCATTAGCATCTTTACTTGCTTGTGGTGAGCTTATACAGTGAGCCACTTACAGCCTCCGGTGATCTCATTTGTGTCATGCAAGCTTGTAAAGGTTCCAATTATTAGCTCATTTCAAAAGTGAGGGCTTTGTAAAGGTTCCAATCGTGAGCTTATATTGTAGCAAACTCTTAGCGAGCTCGTAGTGAGCTAGCCCGCAGTTAGCTTAAAGAGAGCTATGAAAGATTAAAGGATTAGTTCAGGGGTAAACCATGTCCATCCTATATAAAAGAGGACTTCAAAACGACTTCAAAAATGTTTATTTAATTTTTTAGTATTTGAATTATTTTTCCTCAAAACTTTTTTCAGGTGGTATATTATAAGTACCCTTCCAAGATTCAGTTTTACTATTTTTTTGACATATCCCATGGTTTTTAAGCCACAAAATTGCAGGACAAAATATGATAGAATATATAAAGACTTTGATAAATCTGAGGCTATGACATCACAATTAGTTTGCTTTCATTCGTTTCTACACAAATGATACCAAACTTTAAACTTAGATATCCCCTTAACGGAATAAGATTTGTTATGTTTTCTTTACCATTTTGTTTCTTTTGAAGCCCTCTTTCATTTGAGATAGACTTGCTTGACCCCTGAACTAATCCTTTAAGCTGTGTTATCATATGGTGGAAGAATGAATGTATTGCGATTTATTACTCATTGCCAGTTAATTCTGTGATTAGGGGGTAGGGGAATTTTCCCCTTAGTTTTTGTCATAGCTTTCGCATGGTAAATTTTGGTATCTTTGTGTAATTTTATAATTTTGACTCCTCTTCCCCCCCCCCCCACACACACACTTTCGGTTGGCAAATTTGATTTTGTGACTGCCCCCTCCCAACACATCTTGCCCATAATTGGGTGAATCTTTTGCTTCTAGGCACAGTTTGCATATCCATTATATTAATTCTGATATAAGTCAAGTTATGGTTAGTAATGAAATTCATAGCCTTCAGTATGCAGTGTTGTACATTTGTGTGCAACGTCTAAAATTTCTATTTTCCTGAATTTTATTGGAAAATGAGATATCATCATGATGATATATCCCCGCTAGAGCATGCTAGCAATATTAGATACAGCATGAACCAGGAGTGTCTATGCATTAATCTAGTCACTTAAAAGGAATATTCCTTTAAGCGTTTGGTTCTTTGTGAAATTTATGTGTTCAGAAGATGTTGGATCGATGGCCTTGAAAGAAATGATAAGAACACAGATATTTTGCTACATGGTGCAATAATTATCATTTATGACTTTCAATATTTGCAGCATTTTGTATGACCTGTAGCATACTTTTACAGTATATTTTACCTCTTAACGTTCTGATCCTTACATTAAACAAACTTCATCATTTTTGGGGAGATGATACTAAACTTGTCCATATTCCTGAAGTTTGCTTTAAATGAAAGCTGCGACACATAATTGCTCATGAGTAATGTATATAAATTAGATCTTTAACTATGCAAGACCAGTGGCCAACACCAGCTGTCTTTGTGTATTTTCCATAGCAATATACAAGCCTTTTCACTCTATGTAAATCTCCTGTGTTGGACATGGGTCTGATACATGTAATCTTAACATGACCTTTTCACACTGTAAATATTGACATGGCATTGACCCGTGTAAAAGGCTTTACCCCTGTAAAGGACTGACCTGTGTAAAGCACTCAACCCATGTCGAAACTAACCCTTTTGGGATAGGGTTGAGAACTTTTGACCCGTGACTCACCCTGGACAAGACGCCAGTGCATCGCAGGTTAACTAACCCTGCTGGGGAGTAGGTTAAGAACGTTTGACCCCTGACTCCCCCTGTCAGTCCATCCAGGTTAACTCATTTTTCAGCTGAGTAGCTGGAACAAGCAAAGTCAAGTGTCTTGCTCATGGACACAATGCAGCGCTTGCGGCAGGAATAGAACCCTCACCTACAGTACCTTTCTCATATGAGCAAGACTATACCACTGAACCTCTGCACCTCCTGGGAGCCTGCACTTTTTCCTGCTGATGTTAAATTTCTTTATCTATCCAAAACACCTTGTACAAAAGTTGGTAATAGCTTGTAGGAGCTTAAAAGTTATTCAAATGAGCTTCTAGTAGCTTTTACTAGCATGCTTGGTTTAGGGAATAAAGAGATGTCAGTACCTGATTAATTTATCTGCTAACAAAGTTGGATGGGGTGATGTTTTTGCCAGTGTGTTTGTTTGTTTGTCATCAACATAACTCAAGAACTGATGATTGGTTTTGATTTAATTTGGTGTGTGGTTTTTTTCACTGATACAATTTTTGTTTTTAAAATTTGGAATATTTTGGGACAGGAAAAGGGCAGAAATGAATTGGTGGGATGTTTTTGGATCAGATATGTCAAGACTTATTGTTCAAAGTTTCCAATGAAATGTGCTAAACAATGAATTCATGCCATGAAAGGAGTTTCAAACAATCCCATTTTCTGGGCTCTAAAGAAAATCAAATCAAGTAATAGGTATCAAAGAATTGCTATTGGCATGAATGGAAAAGGATGGAATGTGAATTTTGCCTGAAAATAACTCAAACAATGAATGCTGAGCCTAAATAAAATTGAAAACAATGAAGGTAGATAACCCTGAAGTCTAGAATGGCAAATACTGATTAGAAGTGAGAAAGAGATTTTTGGGGGATGAAATTAGTGGGTGTAGGATTTCTGAGATAGATTGTATTGGGGATGGGGGTGAGGTAACAAAACTTGTAAGCATATTTGAATCATCAAGCAGGCGGAGGTATGCAATGCTAAAATTCTAGTTTCAAATGTGATGATTTGTTTTTTTGATAAGCAATAAATGAGTCAAAAAATTAAGTTAAAAATTTAAGATTTTATATATGTGGAATGAAGGAAATTACTGGTGTTTATATTGTGTCTCAGGAAAATTCTCATTGCAAGTTACATACAACCCCCACAAAAACTAAGATATAACATGAGGTCTATTGCCTGCTCTCTATAATGATTATGTGCTTCTTGAGGCGTATGCTCTAACCCTTTGGAATAGCCAGTAGATTAATGCAACATCCTTGATTATTAATATAATTATGTCAAAGAAGGTTTTGAAAATGATTCCTTCTACAACATATCTTGGCTAGATATTGTTTGTTTATATATTTCCTTTTTTAATGGCTGAGTTTTGATGAATATTTTGATGAACAAAAAGTGCTGTGAGACTTAGTGCTATGTAACAATTAAAAGTCCAAAAATGCTTTGGAAATAAATTCAATACCATACCAGTTGTTCCATTCCTAAAGTACCCCAAAACATGCAGTGATGGATAGGAAGATGATCTGTATGGTTTCCTCTTATCAATAACTTTTCAGTTCTTGATAGAGCAGATACGATATCTTATCAATATTCATAAGAACGACATCTTGTAACTAAAACTTGATCACGTAATGATGTCATAGCTGCCAGCTATTTAACATTTTTAGTGTAATTGAAACTATTTCTTTTAATTTTTGGTGAGCATGCAAAGCATTATGTGAACCTCTGTAATGGTGATTTTGTCTGTCCACAGTTTTTCCTGAGATTTCCTTAGAAATGTTAAAGTTTTTTGGAAATTCCTCAGAAAATGTTAAAAAGTTTCTTCAGATATCCTTATGGAAGGTTAGAATTTCCTTACAAAATGTTAATGTTTTTCAGAGATACTCAAGACAGATTAAAGACTAGTTTCCTTAAAAAGTCTACAAAACATTTGATATTTCCTTAGAAGATAACTGTAAAATGATATTATTTTCCGATGTTCTTCGTAGATCTTCAAATGTCTCTCTCGTACGTAGCACTGGAGATTTAAAATCCTTAAAATTCATTAAAATATTTGGACACCAATGGTTTTAGCAGGCATGATTATTAAACTCTGCCTTCATTGTTGTGAATATTTGCATAAAATTGCTACAGTATATAAACTGACCAGACTTTTTTTTATATAGAATGCTCAGTCAGGGAGTGTGACAGGATGTGACTGCATATGAACATGAGGAGGGATGCCATGTGGGACTTGGATGGAGGCCATGCGGTATATATGATATAATATATACCATGTGGTATACACCAAGGGCTATACCAGGTATAAGTATTTGACACCGCCTTTTTTCTTATTTAACAAGTCATTTGCATAGAAGTTATTATATGAAGTGACTCTTTCATACATACAGTAGTATGCTCAATCAGGGACTGTGAGAGCTAGGATGACATTTCTTATGGAGCCTATGGGATGTCATGTGGTACATGTGGTTGGATGCAATGTGGGACATTGGGTGGGATGCCATGTGGGACATGGGGTGGGATGCCAGGTGGAACAGGTTGGAATGCCATGTAGGATATATGGAGGAATGCCATGCGGGATATAGGGTGGGATGAGATGTCATGTAGAGCATGGGATGGGATGTCATGTAGGACATAGGTTGTCATGTGGAACATGGGATGGAATGCCATGTGGGACATGGGTTGGGATGCCATGGGGTGGGTTGCCACGAGTAACACAAGAGTGACATAGGTTGGTATTGGTTGGTGTCTGAACATTGTTGGAGGCTATGTGGGACATAGGGTAGGAGGCCATGGGACATGGAATGTGATGCTATATGGGACATAAAGTAGGATGTCATTGGGACATTGGAAGGGATACCATGTGGAACATGTGGTGGGATCCAATGTGGGACATACGGTGGGATGCCATGTGGGACAGGTGGAAAGCCACTGATGGGGGACATGGTGGGATGCTATGGGGGACATGGGGAGAGATGGGACACAGGGAGGGATGCCATGTGGGACATAGGGAGGGATGTCATGTGGTACATATGGTTGGATTAATGTGGGACAAAATGTAGGATGTGACACATAGGGTGGGATGTTATGTGGGTCATAGGGTGGGATGGCATGTGGGACATATGGTGGAATGGCATGTGGGACATATGGTGGAATGCCATGTAAGGCATACTGTATGGTGGAATGCCATGTAGAAGATATGATGAAATGCCATTTGGGACAAGGCATGGCCCTGCTGGAAATTCCAATTTAAATGGGGTGAATTAGGTTTTTTCTTTTTTTCCCCAACTAGTTTAATATGGAAATTGGAACAACTGGGTTGAACTGGACTGAACTAGGTTATCTACTTTGCCCTATTTGAACCTAGTTCAAACCTAGTTGAACTGAGTTTAAACCCAGTTTAACCTAGTTCAAACCCAGTTCAACCTAGTTCAAACCCAGTTCAACCTAGTTCATGCCAGTTCAACCTAGTTCCTACCCAGTTCAACCTAGTTCAAACCCGGTTCAACCTTGTTGAAAACTTCAAATGGATTCAACTGGAATTTACAGCAGTTGGATGAGATGTCATGTGGGACATGGGGTGGGATGTTATTTGGCACATGGGGTAGGATCCATGTGGGACATCGGGTGGGATGCCATGTGGGCCATAGGGTGGGATGGCATGTGGAACATATGTTGGAATGCCATGTGAGACATACTGTATGTTGGAATGTCATGTGGGAGATATGGTGGAATGCCATTTGGGACAAGGCATGCGATGGGATGTCATGTGGGACATAAGGTGGGATGTCATTTGGCACATGGGATGGGATCCATGTGGGACATAGGGTGGGATGCCATGTGGGTCATAGGATGGGATGAACTTATGGTGGGATGCCATGTGGGACATACAGTGGGATGCCATGTGGGACATATGACAGAATGTCATGTGGGACATGGGATGGGATGTCATGTAGGACATCCGGTGGGGTGCCATGTGGGAGATATGGTGGAATGCCATGTGGGACATGGGATGCCATGTGGGACATGGGATGCCACGTGGGACATGGGATGCCACGTGGGACATGGGATGCCACGTGGGACATGGGATGCCATGTGGGACATGGGATGCCTCTCGGAAAGCCTAACTGGTGGAATTTGCTCCCTGGCCCCATCTATCAGGCCACTGTTGATAGGCTAAGTGGGATATTATGTGTTTCATATAATGAAAATTCTATGCATACAGTAGAAGGAAACAGTACCAAGGTTTTGATCAGGAGACAAGGATCAGAATTGTAACCAACAAACTGATTTACCAGGGGCATTTTGCACTAGCATCCAAAGGAGGTGGAACCCAGGGACTTGCCCCACCACCTCTACCTATTTAAAAAAAAAATGTGTGCAAAGTATGGTGCCCTTTCAAATATTGAAAAAACTGCCTTTAGCCTAGTATAGCTGCCTTAATACCTAAATTTCTTTGGGTCTTGTGTGCGTGTGTTGGAGGTGGGGGTTGCTGGCAAGACCCAGAAAAATTCCACTTACAAGTGGAAAATAAGTTTCTGTCAACGCCCAAGTTCCAAATCTCAATTTTTTGGAAAGTACCCTTTAATTTTCGGAAGTTGTCTTTAATTTTCAGGAACTTTTCTTCTTTTCTGGTTAATTCTTTTTGATTATCAGAACTAGCATTGTACAGGATCTTTGCAGTCATGCAAGTCCCGCTGTATCCTGATCCCGGTATTGTGCAATCTTAAAAACAAGGATTCGTAGCTACAACCAGGAATTTGGGAGTGATCAAAACTGTTTAAACACCCATATTTCCCATTTTTTTGAGAGAAATATTAAGTAAAAAAACATGTTTTGTATCTTCTTTTCTTATATTTTTATGTAAAAAGAACTTGATCTTACAAAATTCAAGTCAATTTCAACATTGGCAATTAGTTTTTTCGACATCAGTCCGGTACATGTGCCAATTGGATATTCATGCTATTTTAGTATTGAATTTGTAGTTTTTAAATGCAAGTTTTAGCCCAAATGAGCTATCAGCTACAAGTGGTCACTCCAATTTGGTTATTCTGTGAGACGTATTCCAAACGGGATATCAAGCCCAATTTGCACATGTGTTAGATTGTATTATAAGACTCCAATCAATGAAAGCAGAGTTTTCTTCCCATCAGGGATACTCTGTGGTATTTCCCGAGTCAATGTTATTATATATGCTAAATTGATTCGGATTGCCCTGAGCGAAATACGATTATTCGGAGACAATGTTTTTAGCGAATTTTAGAATGCAAAATTCTTTAAAACTACCCACTTATACAAACTGTTGTTGCCTCCAATGGATCGATCTATTTAAGGCAAAGATGAAAACACAGCAGAATGTCAAATAAACGCTTACTGCTAGATAAACGCAAAAATCCGAACGTATCAGAGCGAGAATCTGGATTTTGGGCTAGGCTCGCATAAGCTCAAAATCTTTCACTTATATTGGCCCCCAAAAAAATTGACCCTTTTTTTATTTGCAAGTACGAAAATTTGTCAATTGTATCAAGGATATACGAACATCCTTGATTATATCAAGATATATAGGACCACATTTGGGAGAAAAGGGAAACATTTAAACCATACTCAGTCTATTGTACTGATCATCATTCGCAATATTGAATGTACCAAACAAAAGCAAATAAGGGATTTTAGAAAGCTTCAGGGCGATTTTCATAATTTTCTCCGCTGCATAAAATCAATTGAACTTGGTATATCAGAATGTATTACACAAGATGCCCCACAATCATGCAGTCTTCAGTTTAATCAGCCACTATTATACTTTTTTCTTCAGACCCCAAATTTAAGGTGCCCCACCATTGAAATGGGCTGCTTGCAAATGTCTCAATGTTTGTGCTACTTTCTTTAATCTCTCAATAAAAATATCAATTATAATAAAGCGACTTGTCAGCAGGGGTGGCCAGGATAAAATGTCAGGGAGGAGGAGGGGGAGGCACAAGTCGAACCAAACCAAGGATGATGTGATAACGTGTTTTGTCCTGATCAATGGAACATATTGGGACAAGGGTGCAGTCTTATGAGTGGGAGCAGAGAGAAAGGTACTCCCTGAAAGGATTTCACCTTCCCTATTGCATGTTTTTTTTTCGATTGGGAAATTTTTAACAAATTTTAAGGAAAATTTGGTAAATTCATTGGATAATTTGGTCAAATTTGACATTTCCCAATAATTAATGAAATTTTAATAAAACTTAAAGAAAAATTACCCCCAGAATGAAAGAGATTGCACAAGATTTAAGGAAATTGCCTAAAATTGAGAGAATTTTCCCAAGCATTAAAGGAAATTTCCCTAAAATGGAAAAAAAATTACCGGAAGTTGAAGAAATATGTCCCTGAAATAAATTCCCGAAAATTGAAAGAAATTTGCCAAATTAACATTGATGGATATTTCTCGAAAATCAAAGAAAAATTGCCCCAAAATAAAGGAAAGTTTCCGAATATTGTACGAGAATTAAGGAAATTTCCCAAAGATTGAATTAAATTAAAGAAAATTTACATGAACCGTGACTAAAAATTACCTCATGGTAAAAAAAGTATCATTGGAAAAATCTCAGGGGGGGGCATGTCCCCCTACCCTCTGGATCCGCCCCTGCTAAGTTGCCAGTGTCTTTAATATTTGAAAGAAAATTAAAGTTTTATCTCTGTTGAACTTTGAAAAGAACTGCACGTCAGTCTATGCCAAGGGCCTGGGTCCTCATTGTTAGTTTTGCCTGGGCCCAATTTAAAAGATGCCACATGTGAAATTTGGGGTGGCTCACACACTAATTTGAAAGAGTTTTGACAAATTATAATGAGTTTTGACAAATTATCATTGGGGAAATTAAGGGTAGGTTGGTTTATAGAAAAAAGTTGAATAAAGGGCTCTTGCGTCCACAACGTTATCTTTCAGTGTCTTTATGGAAAATATAGATTATATGTGCGCGAAGCGTGTATAATTTTACAATTCTGATCTATTTCAGGATGATATTTGTGTATACTTTCTTCAACAGTTCAATGAAAAGATGAGATATATAATCTAATGTTTGAAAGTTAGGCATATTCCTTCTTTGAAAAGGGCACTTTTTCCTATGAAAAAGGGCACCTTTCCTCCTTAAAAAAGGGTACTTTTTCAACTTTTGACAAAAGTGGGGGGTACGTGTCCCCTGGTTCCGCCGCCTATGGTCCAGGGCGAGTAGAGCTCTGCGGGCCCTTCTAGTATATAGGTATAATGGTATTTTTACGGGCCCCTTTATAGGGCCATGCAGTCCGGCCGGGGGCAGCTTTCCCCCTTAGTTACGCCACTGATCAAGACGTGTGATTCGCGGAGCACTTAGGCATACTCAATTTACTGCCATCATGAAGAATCGACCATACATGTGCGTACACTGGAATAACATAATCAACCCCAGTCCAATACAAGCGGAACATCTAAACATGACCGAGCTTTGAAACAGCAGGCGAAAGGTTTTCTGAAACTATGGGCTGACGAGTCCACAAATATGAAGATAAGTTATGTATCTATGGATGTCTTACGTCTATAGTTCCGTGAACTTTAAAAAGTTGCCCACAGAAGCCTTTTGACATTGCCGAATTTGATGTTGGCCTAACAAATCACAGTAAATGCTTTGGAAAGCATGAGGCAGAATCCCTATCGGGGTGGAGGGGGTCAAGAATTTGCCGCTATCAGGACGGAAATCGTTAACAATGCACATAATTTTTTGTCTGATGTTTCCAATCACTGAAGTTGGTCGTGGTTGCTAAATCTCCTACTGCTATGATAAAAGCTGGAAGAGGATTGGTTAATGATGTGTTTGGATCAGAAGTGGTATACACTCACGGATGATGTGATACAGTTCTTAACTTGCCATGAAGCGTGTACCATTAAGCCTAGTGATTCGTATACATCAAAACTATATGATCTCCTGAAGGAAACTGCTGGGATCTGCTTTGAATAAGCTTGTCCAGATATTTATCATCACATATGTCCTCATATTTATCATCTCATATGTCCTCATTAAATGACTCGAAAGAGTCATTTCATGCCACACTGAAATAAAAACTGATCTTTGGCAGAGTATGACACGAGAAACTGCAAATGATTACCTTAGAAGCTAGAACTGCACTAAATTCTAGAGGCATGCCCTATTTTGATACGTGCCCTTGCATGGTGGACTTTTTCACTTCAATTATCGAGTAGCATCGAGCAGCCAGACACTGATCTACATCATAAAAGACAATTTGTTAGTATCCTTTTTAACAAAGACAACATGCTGTGAACGTTTCAATGCACAAAACAGCAAGGAACATGTGTGTTTGTGTGCTTAGACATCAAGTATCAAATATATTTCAAAGTGCAGATGTTGGCTATATGCAGGGATGTTGACATCACAGTGGCACTATCACGATTGGGAGGGGGGGGAGGCATGGGGGAAATGGCCCAATGTCAAAATTGTCTTTTTTAAAACAAAATCCCAAATGGCTATTTTTGACCTTTTTTATAGGGAGGGGGGGTCGGGAGGGGGGGTCGGGAGGGGGTGGGGTGGGGTGGGTGAGGTGTAGTCTGTATCATTGAACAATTATATGCTGCTATATTAGATCGTTCGTTATCATCCTAATTTAGTCTTAAAAGCCGTGTGTTGTCTTTTGGGGGTATCCCGGGGCTTGGACTCCCACTGGGACTTTGCCCCTGAAACCCACAAGGGACCCAAGGGCGGGCCCCTTGATCCCATGCCAAAAAAGGTTTGTGCCCTCAATATTGAACCCCTATTTTTGACCTTTTTGTAATGTAGGGGGTGGGGGAGGGGGATAGTTTGTATCATTATAAAATGGTAGCTGGTATAAGAGCATTTGTAATCACTGTAATTTAGTTCATAGAGCCATGTATTGCACACATTCAAGAGCCTTTTTGGGGCTTCTAAAACTTGGAAATTGCAAGGTCTTTGCCCCTGGCAGGCCCTTTGACCCCATGCCAAAAAGGTTTGTGCCCCTCCAATATCAAACCCCTGGTGGCGCCACTGAAATCACGAGGAAAACGGGGAGGGGGGGAATGGTATGGCGAAGGACGAGACCAAAAGTGCCTTAGATATGTACTATGTATATGAATTAATCCAGGTTATTCTAAACTGCTGCAAGTCAAATCTACTTGATATTTTTCACTTTACTGGAATCTTTTTTGCTCTTTTTATTTTTTTATTTCAAGGTTGGATCTAGGGACTCATCTGGAGTAATCGGCCACTTTTATTCGTGGGACATTTTTGTTCTTTCTGGTTTTGTTTATTTTGCTTTTCAAAAGTATTCCCAGAAACTGTCCTTGCTGGATTTTTGACTCCATGCAATTATCACTTTCGTCACCCCTGGCTATATGCAAAAGCCTATAATGTTAAGTCTGGTATCTCTCTAATAAGATATTTCAGTAAAGAAACTGTTCCTTTTCTCTTTTGCAACACCTCAGCATGTGTCGCCATTGCATTAATGGGTTAGGATGACCATTCTTGCTATTAATCATATTTTGCTAAAATTGCAAACTGGGAATTTGTATGAATAAGTGAGGAATTTCCCAATGTATGGAGACCAGTAAAAATTCCTTAAAGAAGGCCCTGAAGTGAGGTGAAGATTTAATTGACCATGTTGAATCATTCAGTAACAGCTCCCTGTTCATACAAATTGAAAATATTTTGTAATATAACGCAGTACTGAGAACAATATGATAGATGAAGACTTGTCTCTTGCTGTGTTTACTTTTTATTAATAGAAAAATTGGTAGAATTTATTATAAGGAAGGCAAAAAATGTGTAGTTATGAAATACATCTTCGATATATCAATTACATACTGAAATGTTGCATCATAGACCGAATGAGTAGAAAATTAGTAATGAATTTTTGGGTCATAATAATGTCTCATCTTCAAGGCACACAGGAACATGCTTTGGGGGTAGTGTTGGAATTTATACCCTATCTTTTCCACATTCACATAAGGTTAATGTCCAACTTGTAGGAAACATGTTTTAATGGGTAAGATAACACATTTTTAATCTTCAAAATTACTAATAATAATAATTGGGGGTGGGGATAGGGTGGAGGATAAGCATAATTGTGTGCATTAAAATTTCACAGAAACAGAGTGATGTTTAATTGGGAAATGAATAGTAAGGATTGAGTATCAACCAGCATTATAATTGGCCAATGTCAGTTTGCCTTGCAGGTGTGCAGAAACATGCTCCTATCAGAATATTTTTTAATCTAAGAAAACTACATGTGCTGGTGATAATACATTAACAAGGGAGCAGCCAATTTGCTTAGCTGCATAACTTGTCTTTTCATGCAGGATGCCAGTGTGCATATTGTGGGTTAGTAGGCTTAAACAAGGGACTGACACGTACAGTTTCCAATCTTTAGTTAAAATAATTTAGATCCTGAAACTAATACTAGCACAGTTATAAGTGTGCAAATCCATGGTAGCTTTGAAATAATAGTCACTCAATGTAGACTTGCAGATTTTTAGTAAAAAAATTATGAAAATTTGTGATGTTATGAATCAATTGTTACTTGACCTCCAAATGATTTGGTGATGAATGGGGGAAGGTGCAGAAATTGTACTTAAAGATATTGGATTTTTTGTAAATATATTTAGCCAGCAAAGATTGAAATGATGGGGAAAATATCGCCTCCATTCTCTTGAATTGATCAGACATCTTGATAAGCTTGGGCAATATTGATCATTATACTATATCGATATATGGCATAAAAAATATCAATATAATAGAAATATTGATATGCAAAAATATGCTGTTATACTTTAATCATAGTTACTCTTCTCTACAAGGTCATATCATCTCAGCACAAAAAACGTCAAATGAAATATTTTGTGTAAACTAACAGAATTTATTGCAATATGTACATAAATATTTAAATAAACCAAGGGTGTAGGAAGCCGAGGGGGTGTGTGGGGGGGGGGAAGGGGGATTGGTGGCCAAAGCCCCCAAGTAAAAAATGTGAGGGGATGGAAGTACGCTTCCGCCCCCCTCCCCACATTTTTCAGGGAAGAAAACCCCTTATTGGGATTATTTGTACCCTCTGTGAAATATATCAACCTTTTCGGCACTTGTTCTTTTGATTCAATTATAATTTATAATACCTCAGTCCAATCCCAGGTTCGATTTTAGTTTCCCCAATTATAATCATTTGAATTGACCACACTTGGCTGTACAATGTAGCATTACATCGTATACACCGACGTAGCGCCTGTGTATGTATAACATGCAGTTAGTACATGTAAATGCAAGTGACAGGTCACTGCACTGTGAGTGTGTATGTACATCGTTACTTATACTGACTTAATGTCTATTCTTTGTTAAAAAAAAAAAACTTCCCACAATCGTGAAAATAAATGGGAAAAAAATGACACTTTTGAATGAGGAGGGGGGTTGTGGTTCATGGTATATGAACTTTCAGTCCCCTAAGAAAAAATTGTTCCTACGCCATTGAAATAAACATCCATTATGCTTAAAAATACCTGTTTAAACGGTTCTTTCCATTTTCGTCCATGTATTGTGTATTTTCTCCTGAGCAGTAATCCTGAACATAATATCAAGGGTCATACCAATATGTATATATATGTATATATATATATATATATATATATATATATATATATATATATACATATATATATATATATATATATATATATATATATATATATATATATATATATATATATATATATATATATATATATATATATATATATATATATATATATATATATATATTTTCGATTTGACCCTTGAACTCAATATCGGCCATATCGATATGGGTCAATATCAAAATATATCGCCCAAGATTACATTTTTAAAGGGGCTATAGTGGAAATTGTTGCCCTATGAGTGACATTGATTGTTGGATTGATTATTTGTTTTGTTAATTGCAAATACAGATAAGGAGGTTAGGAATCGCAAGCCAAACTACAGTAGAAGGTCTTAAAAGCACTGCTGTTTTTTCTTTATTACTTGTCACAATTGTTAATTGTCACATAAAAGGGTTGGGTCATCTACCCACTTATGTTTTAAGTTTAACATTTTATACTTCACATTTTTTGCATATTCATGGACTTTGGTCCAGTCAAAGTTGTCAAATGTTAATGAACAAAAATTATCCCCAATAAAGATACCGGTAGCTTTCTTGTATTCCATTGTTCAGCAGACATGATCAAAGCTTGCAAACTCGTGGTCATGCATGTGAATTTTCAATGCCCTACATTTTTCTTAACAGTACTTCTCGGATCTCCTAGCAGTAGGGAATTCAAGAAGTGAGAGACAGAAAGACTATAGGAACAGCCGTTACTAAAAATTTCCCATAATCCTCCTGCGTGCTTTCCCTTGTTTATTGTGTGGGACAAACTTGTAAAGGTTTTGTCAATGTTTCTGGACTTACACTTGACTTCTGTACTGAATGGGATATTAATAATTAATTAATGACTTCGGTGCGAGATATTCTTGACCTTGACTTTCCTTTTTGGCCTACATGTGTTCCAGGTGTTTGCAGGGGTTGAATTTAAACATTTTTACCACTGTTACACGGAACAGTGCTTTCTTAAAAAAATATTGTTCAATTCTCACTGTTCCAACATTTTTGTCGATAAAAAAGCAAATTCCTTGTTTTAAATTGGATTTAATATACACCTTTTTTGTCACAATATACCATTAAGAGAAACAAGAAATAAACAATAGTCAGAAGATTGCTGCGCACATGTCAAAATTCTTAGTCAAATAAGGCTGTAACACGTATTGTATTGTATGTACGGTTTAAATATGGAACGGAACCCATGATAGTTGCGTTTGTTAACACATGCGAATCCAGTATCAGGGATGTGAGTTAAGACATAAAACATTATCATGAAGATTATGAATATGTAGCACAAATTATTACGTTTTCAGAAAAGGGGGGAGGGGGGCGGGGGGGGGGGGTAAATTTGACCACACCAGGTGCTGGAAAATATATTTTCCCCACAAAAACAAGAACAACAACAACAACTTAAAAAGCATTAAGGAGGAAAATGAATTCATGGGGATGTTTGAACATAAAAATATGCTTCTAACAAAAGTTATGAACTGTTTGGTATTATAATTATAATGTGTGGGTCAATGGGTAATTCTAACATCTTCTGACCAATTATGGAAGTTATAGGAGTGACATAGTCAATTTGACCACACCATGTGGTGGGAACTTATATTGTACAAAAAAATAAAAAATTGGACACAAAGTTTGTGGAGGTTTTCCATCCCACATTAATTTCATGGAATTATCATGCAGACATATCATTGTTTCTAGTTCTTTGTTTTACATATCGAACACTTTTCAAGCAAGTATTAATATCCCCCAACAGATATATCCCCTGTTAGTAAATAAATCCCCTATTAAGCTTAGCACAGGGTAGTGGGAGCATATTTCTCAGCTCCGTGGTAAGCCTGAGAAGAAAACTGCCTAGGGAAACTGTTCCCCAGGTACTGAAATGCTTTCCACTTGGAAGGTGTGCTGACATACTTTTAGAGCTGTGAACATTTAGGGATTTTAGTAAATGTGTACATACCAAAAAATTAGGCGTGTATCGTATACACGCATTTAGTACCGTGATTTTCGAAAGTACACCAAAATTGCTCCCAATTTACAATGCTAAGTAAAAAAAATCGCGCAACTAGTATGGCAAACGTATCGACTCCATTGCCCAATTAGATGCTGAAATTTGCTTTCCAAATTGTGAAAAGTGCATTTCTACAATATAAATTATCATTTTTGGTTTTAATGCAATAGCATCAGAAACTGATGCGGTAATGATGGTGTATGTGGGATTGTGTGTGTGTGTGGTGCCCAGCTCGTAAACACGATATCTCAAGAACGATACCCCAGATTCATGTCATATGGGGTACACTAACAGCTTATGGTCCGCAGATGTACCCAATTGTTTTTGATGGTGATTTCATGCATATTAATGAGGGGAGGCGGGGCTTAATGTAAAAATCTGGAAATATTCACATTTTAACAACCGCATGTCTGTTGTGTTTCATATTTGATATTAGCTGGTGTGTACATGTTTATGATGTAAAATGTTAGATTTCATTACTATGCATAGTGGGCGGGGCTTAATCTGATTTTGCGGAAAAGAGCTTGTAAACACGGTTTCTGAAGAATGGTAAACTGGATTCATGTCATATGTGGTACACATAGCCCATGGTCTGCAAATGTGCCCGATTGTTTTTGGTGGCAATGTCACACAGATTAATTAGTAGGCGGGGCTTAATGTTAAAATCTTTAAATGCTGGTATTTTAAGAACCGCATGTCTATTTTGTTTCATATTTAGTATAATTATGATGTTAGCTGGTTTGTACATGATGTTTATGATGTAAAATGATAGATTTCATTAATATGCATAGTGGGCGGGGCTTAATCTGATTTTGCTGAATAGAGCTAGTAAACATGGTATCTCAAGAACAGTAAACTGGATTCTTGTCATATTTGGTACACAGAAAGCCAATGGTCTGTAGATGCGCCCTTTTGTTTTTGGTGGTGATTTCATTCATATTAATGAGTAGGCGGGGCTTAATGTAAAAAATAATGCTCATATTTTTGAAATAGCAGGTCTGTTTTGTTTCAAATTTGGTAGTTTGTACAATTAGAATGTTAGCTGGTTTGTACATGTTTATGATGTAAAATGATAGATTTTATTAATATGCATAGTGGGTGGGGCTTTACATGATTTTGTTGAAAAGAGCTTGTAAACACAGTATCTTAAGAATGATACGTTGGATTCAGTTCATGTGTGGTACACAGATAGCCCGTGCTCCGCAGATGTGCCCTATTGTTTTTGGTAGCGATGTCATGCATATTAATGATTAGGCGGGGCTTAATTATAAAATCTTAAAATGCTAAACTTTTAAGAACCGCATGTCTGTTTTGTTCCATATTTGGTGTAATTATGATGTTAGCTATGTGTCGCATGCATCTTCAAGGTACCAAAATGTTTAATTTCATTAATATGCGCATGGTAGGTAACATGATTTTGTTGAAAAGAGCTCAGCTTGTAAACACAGTATCTCAAGAATGATACATGGGATTCAGTTCATTTGGGTACACAGATAGCCCATGGTCTGCTGATGTGTCTATTATTTTGGGTGGCGAGATCATTCATATTAATGAGTAGGCAGGGCTTAATGTAAAAATCTTGAATATGTTATATTTTAACAATCTCATTGTTTGTTTTATTTCATATTTGGTATAATCGTGATGTTAGCTAGTGTGTTGATATGCAATGACATGACAGGTAATACAAAACTTGTAAATCAATCAGCATATGAAGAAAAACAATCATCAGAACCACAAAACCTTTTGGTTCTGGTATGGAAAATGTGCATGGAAATTTGGTTACGAAGCAACAGACTTTCAGTGAAATTCATGGATACTGTCATTCCTCGGCGCCTTGCTGTAATCATTTCTAAAGCTACGCCATCACCCGGAAATACAGTTTGTCAGTACAGCCCTCTTATAAAATAGCTGTGAGCAGAATTTTAGCTCTGCTGAAACCATTTTTTTATTTTTTTATTTTGCAATATTTGTTTCTTTCTTGCAAAATTTATTTGACTCATCAAGTAATGTTTGGGACTGATCGCCACGATTAAAGAATTTTCACTGTGTACCTTGTGGTCAATTTTACAGCTCATAAAATGGGTCTTGACAGAGTGAGATCAAAATCTAACGCTATGTTGTTAGTTTCAGCAGTCCATCTATGCTCAATTGCACCGGTAATTGCAGGAAAAGAAAGGGTTTTTATACTTTTTAAAATATTTGTTTCAAGGGTTTTTTACTTTTTAGAACACGTTTTATGAGCAGAAAACAATATATTGTAGGATGTTGATATTATATGTTTGAGAAAAAAAACAATAGTGATATTCAAAAATTCACTGTTCCTGCTTAAAAAGCACTGTCCTTGGAACAGCGGGAATTTTTACCCCTGGGTATTTGGATGCTGAAGACCACTTTGTAAATTCATATTTGGGTTTTGGTGAAGCTTATAAAAAGGAAATTACATTGATAATGGGTTCAAATAATTGAAAATGTTTGCCCTCATGAAAGCTTTATCTCCATGCAATGTGAAAAATATTCATTCCTTAATTCTAAGCTATCTTCTGGACTGATAGTCTTACAGCTACATGTCCTAAAACTTGCTGCTAGTGTGTCTTTCAAGGTCTTTTTGCATGACGTACAAGAAACAAAACAGTGACTGTTTTATTTTGCATGACGCACCTGCCCCAGTTGATTTACAATTAATTCATCTTACTTGATTTACTCTCTTTCAGTCTACACTGCAATTTAATTAACTTCTCTGATGATGTTTAAGAAACTAATTTTCTCCAAATAAAGGACGACGTATCAGTTTGTAATAATTGTGGAGTTTTAGCTGTATCTGCTTCGGTTAGTGGGTTAAGACAGATATGGAACGATATACTCCCATTTCTTGATAATTATTTACGGTACGGGAGGTACACTATCAGCCCTATTTAGTTGTTTACCTTGTTTAAAAGATTTTTTGATTCAATACACTTTGAAGTTCTGAGAAACTGGAAATGATGAGAAGAGAATGAAAGGCATGTTTTAATATAATTTAAGAACATATAAGTAAGAGTTTTTATTTGTCATACTTGAAGCAAAGTGGGTTGATATTTTGAACTTTGATTATATATTCCTGTTTGTACATTGTACGCAAAGAAATTTCAGACTTTCCTACAGGTACCCCTTTTATTGGTTACTTGCGTTAGCAAAGGAACCTATGTATTTAACTTGGCGTGTGTGTGTCTGTGACACTTGCTTAGGTACGCTCTAACTCAAGATAGGAAAATTGGTATGGAGTCACATTTGGTAGGTAGGTCTGCCATATTGTGAAGATGTGCCCTATTGTTTTTGGTGTCCGTAGGGGTCACCTGGGGTCAGATATCGGCCAAAAATGGAAAAACTTTTAGTGACAATAACTCTTAGTGCCAAGATTCTGTACATTTGATATTTTGGGACAAGTTGTGTATGGAGTAGGGGAATATTTTCATACAAAACGGCTATGTGATTGAAGGTCAAGGTTAGGGTCAAAAACAATTTTTTGTCAAAATGCATGGAAAAACTTTTAGTGACAATAACTCTTAGTGCCAAGATTCTGTACATTTGATATTTTGGGACAAGTTGTGTATGGAGTAGGGAAATATTTTCATACAAAACGGCCATGTGATTGAAGGTCAAGGTCAGGGTCAAAAACGATTTTTTTGTCAAAGTGCATAATATTGAATTTGGACTTGGACTATGGACATTGGACTCGAATTTGACAATGATAATAACTCTTAGTGCCAAGATTCTGTACATTTGATATTTGAGACAAGTTGTGTATGGAGTAGGGGAATATTTTTTAACAAAACAGTCATGTGATCAAAGGTCAAGGTGAGGGTCAAAAACAATAATAAAATAATGAAAATAAGCTTGATGCCAAATAGTTATTGATTTGAAGAACAAATGATATAATTTATTTTTATGATTTACTTGAATTAAGTTTACTTGTTTTCCATTAAACACAGTTTTTGATAAGAATACATGGAATGGTATAAATAGAAGTCCAGAGTCCATGCCATGATACCCTAAGAGCTGTTGAAAGACTAGTGTGGTTTCACATCAGCAAGGCCAGGAACTATCATTCTATTTTGCTATTACATAATACACTTTTATAACATTGACCTCGCTCTGTCTCATTGTGAAGTTACATTTAAAGTGTTATGGATATCTTTTGTGAGGTGGTATGAATGATGCATTCCAGTGGGTTGTATTATTGGTTTATATATATTCTTAAGAATAGAATTTCTGTCTAGCAGACCCCATCAGTGTGATATAGTAAAAATACAAATTCCTGAAGTGTGATTAAATCTTGAATGCCACTGACATACTACAATCCAGGGTTCAATACTAAATGCACAAAGTATAAAGACCAATGAGCCTAAAAGCTATTTTAGTTTTGATGGCTGCTTATCATCTTTTATGTAAGAAAAACAGACACCTGAGAAATATATAATTCACCCCACCTGTTGCATTAAAAAACAAGTCATAAAGATGTCAACAGAAAGTCATTGGTCCATGTTGCTGACCTGCTTTGTTTTCTTTGCCACCTGTATTTGTTTAGCTTAGAAAGGGAATTTACTGTGTGTTGTCTACCTCCATGTGTCTACAGACATTTTCTCCATGCAATAAAATGTAGAAGGTCACTTATGAGGCAAATACTAACCATGGAGATACACTATTTAATCAACCAAAGATATGTGTAATGAACACATCCCTGAATCAACCAATTACACTGCACCTTGTCTAAAATCAAGACTGTTAGAACACCAATCACGTTATCCACAAGTTTTACTCTTTTGCATATTAGAAATTGGCCAGTGGTGGTTAAGTAAAGAGTATCACAAGTTTTGCTCATTTGCATATTAACAATTGGCCAATCATAGAATTAGGGTTGGTTAACTGAAGAGGATGTCAGTTGGTAGTGGGAGTTGCACCAGTGTAAATGTCTTGCCATTCCGCTTCATATTGACTTTGACCTCTGGTGACCTCTAATGTTAACTTTTTTTTTGTTGGTATTTCAATAATTTTGACCCCATTTTCGGATTTCAAAAGTACCTTCCGATCAAAAAAGGCAATTGGTTGATTCCTGTAGGACCTTTATGTGCGGAGTTATCAGAGGTCAAAATTTCTCAAGTCTAGTTAGGATGGTTGTACGGACTTGCCTTTTTGTTTTTGGAATCAGAGTGTCAAGTTACATTTGACTCCAGGTCAAAAGGTCAATAGTCAAATCTGTAAAATTATGCTTATTTTGGGAGAAAAATGGCTATAATAACAAGTTAATAATTTTTTGGTATGTGATAGACCTTGATAAGCTGCAAAGAATAAGCCATTTCCCCACTTAAATAGAATGCCTGGTTCTGGAGTTACGGATGACCTCCATCTGCCCCAAAATTTCATTCTGTAGCAAGAAACCATAGTGCCCTTGGGCTCTTGTTGAAATTTTGTGGTTGAATTTCTTTAGACGTTTGCTCCATTACAAGCCTAACAATTTATTATGTGTATAAGCCTACATGTATGTAAATATAGGAAATGAACAGTGAACAGCTTTGGAATGGTCAATGAAAATAATATGTACCTGCTTCTGGGTTTTATTTCTTGTTTAACTTAGATTTTAGCTCGACTATTTAAAGAATAGTGAGAGCTATGCTACTACCTGTGGTGTCAGTGTCGGCGTGGGTGTCAGTGTTGGTGTCTGCGTCGGCGTGGGTGTCTGCGTCGGTGTCAGCATTTGTTGAGTGGATAGATTGGAGAGAAGTGGGTTGGGGAGGGGTTTAACAAATGATATGCCACAAGGATGCTTTGTTACGCTCTAATCTTTCATGGACATTGGCAAATCAGGGTCCTCTGCTTTCTTTGTGGTTCAATGGATAGATCTAAAAGAGGTGTTTCATTTATAAAGTATGTAAGCTTTCATGTCTAAAAAGTTGTGAAAATCTAAAGCAAAGAGAAGGGAAGTACATCCTTCAAAGCTGTGGTAATTTGAATCAACTGTTCCTTCTTGCTCCATTTCTGCATATATGCGTCCCTCAAAAAGCTCATTCGCTATGCTAGCTTTAAATTGAATAGTGAAGCATGCTGTCCTTCAGACAGTACTAGTCTGATTTAAAGAGCAAAAATAAATTTAGTGCTGAATTAATCTTCTAGTTTTCGATTCATGAATGCTTTTTTATTTTATTTCTAAGTTTAGAATGTCCCAAATATATAACTTGGAAGTAATACTACCCTGTAAATCAAAGTTGTTACATAAACAACTGGCGACAACTTCAAATGCTAAAATTGTAAACACTGCTGTCGTCTGCTAGTTTAACTAAAAACGTTAATACTAGGCTTAAACTTTCTGATCTGCTGATTGTGAATTCTCTAAAATTGTCTGACTTAATTGATTTAATGACTTGAATTAAAATTGAATCCTTTTGAGGGTTTGAACATAGATTTTGCCTCAAGACATGCAAGAACTAAGAATAAAATGCAATAAAATTTGCACATTAACACTAGGCCTATTGCTAGGCCTAATGTTAAAATTAATTCCACCACGCAAAATGGATGTTTCGTTAGCCTAGACAATCTGGCACACAAATTAACGTTACTTTATCCTTTTTCCATTGTCCCATTGAAAGTTAAACTTAAATATTGTTGTCAAATGATAAGTAGTCTAAGGGTTTAACATTAGTATGATTTCTAATTAACATTATATTTTTTTTTTATAATGAGTCTAAAGGAGACATTACAGAGCCTGTGCTAATAAATGTAATACTTTGGTTGAGGGTTAATTTGTACATTCTAATTATCCACTGAAATAATATTATGAATAAACTGAGGCCTAAACCCATTCATCCGACTGTTTTTTAGCTCAACATCCGTTTAAGGGATTTGAGCTTAAGCGATTACTAACTGACAAGAGCCAGGTTCTCGCCCGTATACGTTCAGATTTTTTTGCAGTGTTTATTATATCCTAAGTGGTTTTTTGATATTTTGCTGTGTTGCTATGTTTGGCTTAAATAGATCGATGTGTTGATGCAGTTCATACTGTTGCATAGTTTAAACAAATTTTGCATCCAAAATTCGCTAAAAATTGTTCAAATACTTGGATTTTGCTCGGCACAATCGGAATGAATTTAGGTATATAATAATAACATTAGTTCAGGAAATACCGCCGAACAAATATTTCCGTTGGAAAGAAACTTTTATATATTTCCTGATTAGATTATCCTCAATAGCCTGCAGATATAGGCATTCTTTCAATATCCACGTGAGTTCTCTCATATCACACATGACTTGGCACAAGTAATGCCTACTTCACAAGAAGTTTATTGTTCGTGGTGGAGGTAATAAAGACTGTAATAACTAAAACATAAAGGTCACGATGGGTGATCTTGAAGGATCTTGAAGGATTAGTTGTGGAGTGGAGTAAGTCTATTATATGAAACAGGACTTTTTCTGTCGTGGCCCACAGGACGGGAAAGGTCTAGTATTGTAAACTCCATGCTCAAAATCCACCATCTTTTAATTGAGAACTATATTTTAAATTTTTGTAAATGAAGAGAATATTAACTTCAAATTAAGTTGTATTTATTGAAGGTTGTATTTTAAGGCAAGGTCTGCACTCAATTTTTATTTTCAAACTAAAACTTCCACAGAAATAATACTTGGGTACAAAAAAGGTTGGATAAAAATGTAAATAAATCATATTGTCCTTGACCTCATTTTAATGATAATGAAGTAAATAAAAATGGCCACCATCCCAAAAGGGCATTACTTCAAATTCATAAAACTCATAATAACATTTAAAGAAAACAGCAAAAAACATTGTGTGCATATATTCAAAAAATTTGCATGACAAGTATACAGTATTTCTGTTACAAAATTCCATGCTAAAATGCCCAAGCTCCATATACAATGCCTTCCTTTGCAGATATTTCTTGTTCTGTTCTTTCTTCTTCATAGAATTAGCTTTTATCTCTTCTTTGTGCTTATCTGAGGACTGAAATTCTGTGTTTTGGATACGTTGTTTGTCACAGTTTTTCAAAAATTGTTGAGTATGAAATCCAGCTTTAATACCCATGTTGGAAAAAAAACTTTACCTTTAGCCGTGTCACCATCTTTGAAGGAAAGTATAGCTTCATTCACTGCTGTTTCTAATCTCTTCCTACCAACAATTATTTCCTTTGAACACTTAAGACCATAACACTATGGAATGACTCATTAGTATTTTGGGTGCCACTATGATCACACTTTTCCAAGAGATCACGACTGGAGAGAGCTGCAAATACCGGCTTTATTGCATCCAACACAAACCCAAACAAAGTGTTCCTGTTGGCTTTTGCTCTATCCCCTTTCTTAGAAGGACACCAATCTCCACATCTAGTATGCGTCTTTCCCCTATGTTCAAAAATAGCCCAAATGTCATTTTCTGTCCACCATGTCCACTGTTTCTGATCACAGCTCCATAGTTACCCTGAATGACATGAATATAGTCTTTTGCATCAGCCTGCTTCCAGCTCCACCGAGTCCATTGTATTTTTTGGCACCATCCATAAACTCTTTTCCTTTGTTTTTGTTCACAACATCCTTCAATTTTTTTTTTTTTACTTTTTCTCTTTTGAACATGTCCCACACATTAATATTTAGTGATAACTTTGTTCTTATCAATTAAGAGGGAGGGGGTTCTCATTTGTCTTTTTTGCTTTCACAGGTCCAGTAAATCTTATTTCCAAAAAAATGGCATGAGGAGTCAAGTCCGTTGAGCACTGTGCTGAAAATATTTCTTAAAAATTTTCAAGTAAAGTTAGTCATGCATGCTCTCTCTCAGACAAGTAACTTACATGTAGCTCTAAATGCTTTAAACAGCCAACTATTTTTGCTCAGCAAGCTTTCTGCTTCACCGCCCTAAACTATAAAGGCAAGCAAATACACTGCCAATAAATCCTTTCTTGAATCAGGGGAGCAGAAAGTTCAGACAGGGCTATAGAAATGGTTGTGGTTTTTGACATGCAGGAAGATTAAGCTTTCTAAAACCCACTGTATGGCGAATATCTTGATAAATTGTAGTAATGGTATTTACACAGCTTGGCAACTCCACAACTTCAAAAAATTTCAGAAATAGGTCACAAACTTTCAAAATGAGAAACAGCTCATAAGAGGTCATAACTACTAAACTAAACTTGAATGCCTACTGTGTGTAACTCAATTATGTATTGTCAAAGCAAGATGTGGCTGGTTATTTACTTTGACCAAAAAAATCCCTGACTTAACCCTTACTCTACCAGGGCTTTAGAAATAGTGACCCCAATTTTCGTAACTTTTTTTTTCTATGCATTTTTGACAACTTTCCTTTCATTTTCTTTCGTTACAAGTTTGATTGGAATAGATGCTAAGTTATTTAGCTTTTGAGTAATTAAAACCAATTGAGGAAATATTAGACAGAATTATGCAAAATAAGCAATTTTTGGCTAAATTTGGTCAACAAATGGTCAATCTTTGCAGAAGTATAACTTCTTGTCAGTATTGAAAACAGAGATTTGTGTTACATATTTAGATTTATTTTGAAATTTCCTTTCTAATGATACTAACCTACATTTTTTAGAAAGAAAGGGTAAGCTTTTATCATCAAAAATGATAAAAGTCAAACGTCCCCTGAAAGCTGCAGCAGAAAAATAATTATGCAGTGGTCACGGCGGGACTCGAACCCGGAGCGCTCGCACGCTAGTAGCGTAATTTTCCCCTGCGCTACGTGGTCGTTAAAATTGGATGGCTGTAATTTTGTTCTTATAGGATAGGTTCTAAATAGAGGGGGGTATGCCTTTATTTATATGTCAAATGAAAGGAAATTTCAAGCGCTTTCGAACGGCGGTTCAACCAAGCATGCGTGTTTTGAGGTTTGGGTTTCACGATTTTTTGAACAAAAATGGCAGAAATTCATGAAATTTTGCAGAACTTTCACTAGAACAAAAGATTGGACGTAGGGATTATACAAATTATACCAGAAACCAATACTATCATGTCTTAGGACTTGCGTGTTTGATTTTGAAGCAAAAATGTGATCTTAAAATTATCGTAAGATTTAAAAGAAAAAAGAAAAAAAAATGCAATTTTTTTAGCAATTATTGATTTTTACCATTTCTCGATGTAATTTTTCTAAAAATTATGTAATATAACCTCCAAAAAAAAGTTTCATTTTATGAAAGAACTATTCGAGTACTTTAAAATGATACCAAGATCACTCGTATAGGACTGTGGTAAAGTCCCGATTTTATTTTTAGAAAAAGGTGGTTTGAAATCGGCGATAGTATCGCCGCGTGATAGAGTAAGGGATAATAAACTGTCCATTTGGATGAATAACATTTGATATCTCTATTATATCATGTAGGTCTAGGAGAAGTCTTTATAAAAACAAAAGAGTCTTGTTCCCTGCATTTCAAGCTGTATGTTGGTGTTTAAATGATGACAATTGGTTGAGTATAAGTGGAAATATTCAAATCGATAGATTATGGGTATCAATTGTAGCGGAATTCATGAAAATTGATATTTTCAGAATTTTTTTTATATTTTGAGTCCCCTTTTCACTAAATTCTAGTAGGAATAGACTATCATGATTTATATCATTGAAAGCTAAGAAATTTATCTTTTAAATAATATATTTAACGAAAAAAGATTCCTTGACAATTTTTTGTCATTTTTAGGGCAGACCTATGGTTACTGTGCTACAATCAATTTCAGCAATGCTAATAATAGAAATTTATGACGTTTTTATTCACAAAAGTCATGAAAAATGGCAACGTTGAGGAATGAAGATGAAAACTTCCAGTGCCAATCCATTATTATAATAGCTAGGTCTAAAAAGTGATATGAAGAATGGTATTACTTAGACATTTTTACTGTTTCAAAAACATAATAGAAAATATTTATTACACCAAAATATTTTTTGAGGAGTCACAAAGAGGTAGTGAAGGAGAATAATATTATTTGAAATGAATGAAGCTAGTCTCACCAGATGTAGTGAGATAAACACCTCACTCGGTAGCCTCAGGTACTGTACATGCTAGGCAATACTTGCAGTACTTGTATAGCAGCCATGTTGTGGCAATAGCGTATAATACAGTCAGAATGTTGACTACACCGGATGCAGTTCTGAAACTTAAGGCACTGAATTAACAGGTTAAGAAATTGTTAGAGTCAATCACGTACACACTGTAATCTTGCAACCTGTCAAATTTGGTGTGGGTAGAATTTATTTCAGGAGATCCAAGTTGCAGATTGTCTTTATTTATTGTATCTATTTTATTTTATAATGAATACATTAAAACCTACATAACTTTGTTCTCTTTCTTTAAGGGTCGTGTATAGCTTTTCGTTTTTGAGGGGGCTTAAGCTCCCCCCCTCAAAAAAAGAGCAAAATACACTGAATGCCGTTTTCAGATTAGAGAGGATAGGCATTGGAGTTAGGGCCCCTCAAAGGGGTTCTATTTTCCGGTTGCATACATGGTTTATTTGATGAAAGTGTGAAATTATTAAAGGATTAGTTCAGGGGTCATGCAAGTGTATCTTATATGAAAAAGGACTTCAAGAGAAACAAAATGGTGAAAAGCATTCAAAAATCTATTCCGATAAGGAGATATTTCAGTTTAAAGTTTGGTATCATTTGTATAGAAACGACTGAAATCAGACTAGTTGTGATGTCATAGCCTCAGATTCCTCAAAGTCTTTATGTATTCTGTCATATTTTGTCCTGCGATTTTGTGGCTTATAAACCATGGGATATGTCAAAAAATCAGTAAAACTGAATTTAGGAAGGTATTTATGATTTACCACCTGAAGAAAGTTTGACAAAAAATAATGTAAATAGTGAAAAAAATTAAATAAACTTTCTTTAAAATACATAAAGACTTTAAGGAATCTAAGGCTATGACATCACAAGTAGTCTATTTCAGTTGTATGTAAAGAAATGATACCAAACTTTAAACTTAAATATCTCCTTAACGAAATAAGATTTTGCAATGCTTTTTTTACCATTTTGTTTCTTTTGAAGTTCTCTTTCATACAAGATGAATATGCTTGACTACTGACCTTATAATCCTTTAACAAAAAATTAAAGGAAAATGCGTAAAATTGTTGGAAATTTTGTTGATTTTCGCAAAACTTGAGTATTTCTCCAAATGACAGCTTGCTTTACTGGAAACTTTTAACCCTAACACGGATTATTAAGCCTAACACTGATTTTTCATCCCTAACGCAAAATTTCTAAGATATAATTGTGAAATTTCAAACCCTATTGTGCATTTTTAAGCCTAACACTGATTTCTTTTAACCCTAATGCAGATTTTTTAAGACCTAAACTGTGAAATTTTAAACAGTGACGTGCATTTTTAAGCCTAACACTGATTTTCTTTGTTTTTAAACCTAACCCAGTTTTATGAAGACATAACCGTGAAATTTCAAACCCTAACATGCTTTTTTAGGTCAAACGCTGATTTCTTTTCACCCTAACGCAGTTTTTTAAGACCTAAACTGTGAAATTTCAAACCCTAACGTGCATTTTTAGGTCAAACACTGATTTCTTTTAACCCTAACGCAGAGTTTTAAGCCCAAAACTGAAGAATTTTTTAGCCCTGATGCGGATTTGTAATCATACAGTATATATTAATGAAAGATATGACATATAAAGTGACATTCTTGTAAGCAAAGCGGACTGTCTGAGTGTGTGTGTATGTATGAGTGAACCAGTTTAGACCCACCAACTGATGACTTTCGTTTATTTACACACCTTCAAAGCAAAGACACACACACAACCGATGAGGCCCTCAGTTGTTTTAAATTTTAAGAATGGCTGTTTTCAAAACTATTGTGACTTAAACACTACTCTACTTCAGTATTTTCACATTTCAGTACATGTCACCTCTTAAATAGGATACGTTTAAAAATTTGTGTGTAACCAATTTCCTAATACCACCATACCGGTCACCATTTATATAGGATTACGCCCACATCATCAGTTGTAGGGTATACACATATATGGGTGATTGGGTCACCAGTTACATAGGATTTATATGGATATGTCACCACTTGTAGGATCTAAACATGCATGGGTGTGTACATCTGTACGTATGCAACAAAACATTTTGTGTCGCTTATAACTTTAAAAATGTAATATACACATGAACCAAAATTGGTGGACAGTACCAAGGTTTTGAGGTAGAAAGGTCACAGGTCAAATGCGACCAGTTTTTGGTGATGGCTGTATCTTTTGAAGGAATTACTTCGTATCTTTACCAATTGCATAGGTGAGTAGGGTTTAACATTCTAACAAAACTTTAAAATAATTGGAGGTCAAAAGGTTATGGGTTAAAGGCCAAGAAAGTGTTTTTTATGCAAAATTTTGCGGATTCCTAAACTCTAATAGTACAAGACTTATACCAACCCTATGTTGTACCGTGACACCTTGGTACATGAATTTGTGTCCCTTATAGACTCTGGGATCAAAAGGTCATAAGTCAGAGTTACTCACCTTTTTCACTATTTCCCTCAATGGAATGGTACGTGTGACGTGAGCATGAATGGTGTCATACAGTAGAATACGATAAAAGTTAAAAAAATCAGAACTTATTTCAGTGATCATTGGTCAGAGGTCAAATATGTGATTTTAGGGGTAATTACTAATTTGTACATTTTTGCAGCATTTTATACTCAAAAAGTACAAGACCTAGTATACCAACTCTATATTGTACCATGACACCTTGGTACATGAATTTGTGTCCCATAGATTCTGAGGTCAAAGTTCACAAAGATATTGACCTTTTTCACCATTTCCCCATATAGTTATGGAATGGTACTAAGGGTGACATGAGCATGAATGGTGTCATGCAGTAGGGTATGATAATTGTGAAAAATTTCAGAAATCATCAATGTTTAGGGTCAGAGGTCAAAGGTCAAATATGTGATTTTAGGGGGTAATTATGTACTAATTTGTACATTTTTTGCGGCATTTTAAACTCAAGACCTATACCAACCCTATGTTGTACCATGACATTTGGTACATGAATGTGTCCCGTAGATGGGTCACAGAGTTATTAACCTTTTTTCACCATTTTCCTGTATAAAATGCTAAGTGTGACGTGAGCATGAATGGTGTCACAGAGTGCGATAAATGTGAACAATTTCAGAAATAACTTCAGTGATTAGGGTCAGAGGTCAAATATATGATTTTAGAGGGTATAATTTTACACTAATTTGTACATTTTTTGTACCACTGTAAATTCTGCAAGTGCAAGACCTTAACCAGCCTTATGTTGTACCATGATACCTTGGTACATGAATCTCCCCAGGAACTCCCTAGAAATACTCCTCGAGATTTACAATTACCTGTGGTCCTCAAACTCTTTCCCCAACACCTGGAGAGAGGCCATTATCACCCAAATCCCCAAAAGTAACAAAGACAGATCCAACCCTAAAAAACTACCGACCCATTGCTCTTACCTCCTGCCTCTGTAAGATCATGGAACTATGGTCAAGTACAGGCTCTGCTGGTACCTCGAGAGGAACTCCATCCTCTCCCCCACTCAAAATGGTTTCAGAAAAAACCAAAACTGCCTGGACCATGTCCTGAAACTTGACACCTTCATCCTTGAAGCCTTCATCAGAAATCATCACGCCATCTTAATCTGCTTCGACATCGATAAGGCCTTTGACACCACTTGGTGGTATGGTGCACTGAGAGACCTTCACCCCTCCGACCTCAGAGGCCTCCTTCCTACCTTCATCCAGAACTTCCTCCACTCCTGCCACTTCAGAGTATGCATCGGAAACACCTACTCCCAAAGGTACACTTAACATCTGGGTATCCCTCAAGGCAGCATCCTCTCCCCCACTCTCTTTATCCTCAAAATTAAAAGCATCACCAAAACTCTCACCCCCAACATCAAAAGCTACCTCTATGTCAACGATTTCACTATCTACTCATCCTCCCCATGCCTCCATACTCCAAGATAATTCCAAAATAACCTACAATACTGTCTATACAGTCTGGCTCACTGGAGCGACTCAAATTGTTTCAACTTCTCAAAAGACAAAACTGATCTCATCCATTTCAACAACAACTCCTTGCTCCTCCGCCCCAATCTCAATCTCAAAGATTCTATAATTCCGAATAAAGACAGTTCTTGCTTCCTCGGAATAACTCTAGACTCCAAACTTTCCTTTCTCCCCCACATCAACACCCTCAAAACCAAATGCCACAAATTCCTCAATCTCCTTAAGGTCCTCTCAAGCACTGACTGGGAAGCAAATCGTCTCACCCTGCTCACCTTATACTGCACCCTCCTCAGATCCAGGCTGGACTATGGCAATTTCATCTTCCCCTCCGACCTGCAAATTTTACTGGACACACCTGGAGGTCACTGAGAACACTGCCTAAAGGATTTGCCTTGGTGCCATTCACACCTCCCCTATCACCTGCAGTTTCCATGTCAAAGCCAACGAAATCCCCTTTGACCTCCGGTGCACGAAGGCCGGCCTCTCCTTTGCTCTCCGCATCCTCACCGATCCACAAAACCCTTGCTTCCATTCCATCTGCTCTCCCTCCTTCACCAACCTCTTCAATCTCAACAACCGCATCCCCCCACCTTTCGGGATACGGATGCACTCCCACTTTTCCTAAGCCAACATCAACATTTTTTAATTTGCCAGACACACCATCCCACCTGGACTGTTCACCCTCCCCTAAGGTTTACCTTGGTCTTTCTTCCTTCATGAAAGCTCTCCACAACCCAGCCTTCTTCCACTCCAAATACTGTCAACTCAGTAGACATTTCCACTACTACTTCCTCTTCACCGACGCCTCCACACGGGAAGGCTTCTCTGCAGTCGCCGCCACCTGTCTTGGCTTCACCTTCTCCTCAAGGTTACTGATGGCACCTATCTACTCTGCCAAGGCAGAGGCCATCCTCCTAGCCTTAAACTTTATAGAACTCTCTTTTCCACACACCCCTCCCTCCCCCCCCCCTGCCCGTTTTGTCATCTTCTAAGACTCTAAATCCGTCCTCACTGGCACCCTCAATATGCTCTGGCCCAACCCTCTCATTCTACAAATCCTCAACAAACTCACACTCTTTCCTCCCTTGGAAATAAAATTATCTCTTTCTGGATTCCCAGCCACGTCGGCATCCCTGGCAATAAGAGAGCCAACAGAGCTGCCATCAAAGCTCTGTCAAATAACATCTCTCCTTTTCCTATTCCACACTCAGACCTCCATCTCTCCATCTCCAACTACATCAACAAAACCTGGCAAAACTCCTGGAATCATGAAACCAGTAATCAACTTTACACCATCAAGCCCAAAGTCGGGACTAACACCCCTCTGCATAGTCACAACTGCAGGGAAGACATCGTTGTCACCCGCATCTGCCTCGGCCACTCCTCTCTTACTCACTCCCATCTCTTACTCACTCCGATCTCTTATTCGGTACCCCTGCCCCTCTCTGCCCCACTTGCAACATAGATCTCTCCATCAATCATATTTTCTTAACCTGTCCCCTATACCAGAACTCCAGATCTATTCTCTCCTCACTCCCCAATCTCGGACTTTCCTCAAACATAATCAACTTCCTCTGCAACAACCACCTCTTCCACCACATATAATCTCCTCCCCTCCTCCCTTTCTACACCTAACCTTACACACCACTTTCTTTTCACCTAAATTTTCCTCCCACATTCAGCGTTTTCCCTCTTATCTCCCTTACAAACCTTCTTGTCCATCTCCTCACTATCCTAACTCTTACACCATTATCTATTGATACCCTCTTGGCACATTTGACTCTTGGGTGCTATTAAACATCAACAAACCAAACCAACCATGAATTTGTGTCCTGTAAAGTCTGGGGTCGAAAGGTCAAAGGTCACAAAGTATTGACTTTTCACCATTTCCTTCTATATTTATGGAATGGTAAGTGTGATGTGAGCATGAATGGTGTTATACAGTAGGGTGTGATAAATGTAAATATTTTCAGAAGTTATTTCAGTGATTAGGCTCAAGGGTCAGGTTAAATATGTGATTTTAGGGGGTTAATTATGTACTAATTTGTACATTTTTGCAGCATTTTTAACTCAAAAAGTACAAGTCCTATACCAACCCTATGTTGCACCATGATACTTTGGTACATGAATTTGTGTCCCATAGGCTATGGGGTCAAAAGGACAAGGCCAAAGGTCTGTTTGTATTCACATGGCCTGTACAATCCATCAACATGCCTAAAGAAAGATATCCAAACCTGTCCCAAAATCTGCCTGTACTCGAGCTCGCATGGATTACACTAATCCATCAAAAGTCACTGAGCTATAGTGACCCTGATAGGTATTTCCCCCACTATGCTGTACGCTTAGAGTGATGAGGTCAGCAACTCCGTGGATTGCTTTCGTGTTTGTATGTTAACATGCAGACAAGTCATGACACGGATGCACATAGGCTAGCAACGTATGTACACGCGAAATATTTTTAATTTTGTGTAGGTTAATAGGCCTAGCTTTCAGATTCATAAATCTTTAGTTGCTTAGCAACATGCACAGTGAAATCAATTTGACTGAGTTTCTTTCTATTTTTCTTCAGGTTGTATTATGTTATAATGAATAAGTTACTATTTGTTTGTACTATTTTCCTTGATCTTATACACAAATATGAACAATTTCAAAGACTTTTCAATGATTTGTTTATTTTAGCTCATGTATTGCTATGTTATGCATATCTTTAGTTTGTTACTTTGCGGATGAATACTACACATTAAAGCTGAGTCAATGTAAGTGTATCTTGAAAAATGATTATTAAAATGTTTGGTTTGTTACAGGTCTGGTACCTGATAATGCTATTGACTTAAAAAAAATCATAATTTGAAATAAGTTAAATTATCTGAGATGAAATTATAAATAATGTTACAGGGCTGTGAAGGTATTCAAAGTGATAGCATTTGATACAAACACTTGAAAAGTCATGAAAGACAGGCCCACATTACCAAATTGAAAATGTTGCTATACATTGACAGTATATGGAGGAGTTGCTTTTGGAAAGGTAATTACTGTATAATTTGCATCAAAATGAGTGAATGTACCAAGCCTACCCTACTGCTGGGCAACAACTTATGTGTTGTCTTATTAGAACTTAAAAGGATCAGTTCCTTGCATGTGTAGTGCCCCCACCAAGTGATTTCAATAATAGTCTGCTGTTACCAATTTTATCGTTGAGAGCGACGTGACTTTTAATTCTATTCTCTCCAACTTTTCATTCCGTTTCATTTCACTTTGCACTTTACCACCTAAATTTTGTTTTATATCTTTAATATCCAGGATTCTCTTTCTGTTGATGGGCATCTGCTTTTGGCGAGATTGTTTTTTTGTTTTTTCTTCCCTTCCGTTCAGACCAGACTTTCGCGCCTTATCATTATCTATACAGCAGTTCTCCTATAGTCGTTCCACGATTTGTTTTCTTTCTAGTTGCCTTGGGTCTCTCTGCCCTTATTTTTTTTCTTCATCATGACGAAACGCTTCTGCCTTCACCTTCCTTCTCCTCCCCGTGATCACCTGCTACCTCCATTGACCATTCTTCAGCCCCAGTCCACAAAATTATAATAATACAGGCCATCAATAAACCAGATAGTTTTAAAAGAGCTCCCCTGTTCTAATTCACAAAGCACTCCAAGGCCTTGTCGGTGCCCTCCTCAAGGTCTCCACCCTCAGATTCGTCGATCTCCTGGTGCAATGCACCAGGGACACTCGGGCCACCACCCTCCTTACCACCAAAACCCTAGCTAATACCGGTATTAATATTACAGTCACCCCTCACCGTTCCCTAAATTCCAGCAACGGTGTGGTCATCAGAACTAGAGACCTATCCTACCTGACCTGTGTGGACCTTGTAGAGGAACTTACCAATCAACACGTTACTGAAGCCCGTGTCTCGTCCTCAAGAGAGACAGTGCCGAAACACCCACAAATACCAACTTCCTGACGTTTTCCACCTAACCCTCCCCTCCCACATCACTGCTGGCTACCTGAGAATCCCAGTCACCCCTTATATCCCTAACCCCCTCCGTTGTCCTAAGTGCCATGGTAAAATCTCATGCCACAGCCAAGTGCTCTGTGGCAAGTGTGGAGCCCTGGACCATGACAGCACCTCCTGCACCAGCACCCCACTCTGCACCAAATGTGATGGTACTCACCCAGCTAATCAACCCTCCTTCTCAAAAGACTGCCCCACCTGGCTTCATGAAAAGCAAATAATTAAATTAAAAACTCTTAATGCCAACATCACTTACCTGGAGGCCAGGAAGCGATTTCTCGCTTCTCTTCACACTAAACCATCCTACTCGAACGCAGTCTCCTCTAACATTAATATCCCCCCAACACAACTAAAACTGACTCACATACCCAAACCGACCTCACCTGGCTCTTCTTACCCAGTCCTTAGCCCATCACCATTGCAAACAACCCAACCACACTCATTACCCAAACCACCTCCACCACCACCACTTCTCTCCCCAACCTTCCTTTCTCCTCTAAAACTCCCACCGTCCCCTACCCCAACACCTCTAATGCCATCAAACTCAAGCCAACCTGGCTAACAATCATCAAACCAACAAACAACTAATCAACAAACAGCCCACCATCCAAACCCACACAGTCGGACATGGAAAAGAATGGATTGTTCGATTACCGTACATACTTCTCGCCAACTATTAAAAACAACCGCTCCCAAAGAAACAGGTACAGATTTAAAGATAAAATAAGCCTACTCAGACCCAACCGATCTTCCTAAAGATAACCCCCTGCCTCCTTATGGCGTGCAACATAAACAATTACAATAACATTCACAACATTATACAATGGAACATAAGGAGCCTTAAAACCAATTCTGAAGAGATTGACCTTCTGGCCACCACCTTCAAGCCGGTCGTTTTCTGCCTACAAGAAACCTTTTTGAAAACCACTGACCCTTATTCCCTCAACAACTTCGCTTGCTATCACGTACATCAAGTGGATGCCGACAGGGCCTGTGGGCCTCCATTCTCATTACACGATATCCCACACAGCCCTGTTCATGTGAACACCGACCTGTAGGCCATCTGTATGTCTATCTCCCTTCACAAAACCTTCACTCTTTGTAATTATCTATCTCCCCCCCCCAACGCCAACGTTCAGCCAACCAGCCTTAACAACCTTATCTCTCAGCTCCCCTCCCCCTTCATCCTTCTTGGTGACTTCCACGCCCACAACCCCCTCTGGGGCTCCAATACCACCACCCCCAGAGGCAGGCTCATCGAAAACACTCTTCGACAACACAGCCTCTCCTTGCTCAACACTAACTCCCGACCTACCTTCAGCCTGCCACAGGCTTCCTTACCTGTATTGACCTGTCTATCTGTTCTCCCAACCTCCTTCTTGATTTTAGCTGGAAGGTCACTGCTGATCTTTGTGGTAGTGACCATTATCCTCTTTTTATACACTCCAACCTTCAAACCTCCACTTACCACACCCCCAATTAGAAGCTCGAAAAGACTAACTGGCCCCTTTTCGAAACCCTCTGTGACTTGCACCTCTTCCCCCATCTCCTCGAGGGTGAGGATCCCATGTCAAACTTCAGTAACATCCTTATCAACATCACCACCTGCTCTATTCCCAAAACTGCCAAACCCCTTAATCACCCCCCTCCCCCCTCCCCCAACACCTGGTTCTCTGATGACCACAAAACTGCCATCAAGAACAGGAAAAGGGCTCTCAGGAACTTCAAAACTAACCCAACCACCCACAGCCTCAACCTCCTTCGTATCAGCCGTGCCAAGGCCAGGCACACTATCAAGGACAGTAAAACCAACACTGGGAACAACTTCATCTCTTTTCTCACTACCAACACCCCCACTAAGAAGATTTGGAGAATGGTTAACAGCTTCCATGGCAGGGTGGGCAAGTCTCCCATCTCCCATTTCTCCTGGAATGGTAACCTTCTTACTGCAAAAAACATCATTAACCACCTCTCTGCCTCTGTCAGCAACATTTCGTCCTTGACCAACTACCCCAATGCTTTTAAAACCAAAAAAGCTTGCGATGAAGCCTGGAGTATCACCATTCTCTTTCACAACTTTTAGAGCTACAGCACTTCTTTCACCCTTTCTGAATTAAACCAAGCCATCTACGACGCTGGCTGCACCTCCAATGGCCCAGATAATATCCCCTACCAGTTACTGAAACACCTCCCCAACAAGGCCACCACTACCCTACTCACCATTCTCAACCACATTTGGTCCTCACACTCCTTTCCCCAATCTGGAGGACAGCTATTGTCACCCCTGTCCCTAAACCTGGGAAGGAGAGTACCGACCCCTCCAGCTACTGCCCTATTGCCTTCACCTGCTGTCTGTGTAAAATTATGGAAAGAATCATTTAGCAGAGACTAAACTGGTTCCTTGAGACCAACAGAATCCTCTCCCCTCACTAAAGCGGCTTCTGGAAACGTCGCAATACCCTAGACCAGTTAATTATACTCGATACTGCTATACGGGAATCCTTTGCAAAAAAGGAACACCTCATTGCCATTTTTTTGACCTCGAGAAAGCTTTTGACATTACTTGGAAATATGGCATTATCCGCAAACTTTACACCATTGGCCTCAGAGGCCACCTCCCCATCTTCATTCAAAAGTTCCTCTCACCCAGGCAGTTCCAAGTTTTTATAGGCCACACCCTTTCCAACCCCTACCCCCAAGAAGAGGGCGTGCCCCAGGGCAGTATCCTTTCCCCCACTCTCTTCAACCTAAGCATTAATGACATCACGGACAACCTTGGCTGCAACATCAAACGTACCCTCTACGTAGACGACTTCACCATCTTCTACTCCTCCTCTAGTTTTCCTTTTGTTGAATATAGGCTCCCAACTCAGCCTCAACCAGCTGCAAGTCTGGTGCAACAATAACGGTTTTAAATTCTCCAAAGATAAGACAAGACAGTCTGCATGCACTTCTGTCACTTCAACAACCTCCACCCCAATCCGAACCTCGTGCTCAATGGTAATCACATCCCTAAAGTTGAACACACGAAGTTCCTGGGTTTACTCTAAACCCCAAGCTCTCCTACAAGCAACACATCACCAACCTAAAACAAAAATGCAAGAGCTCCCTCAACATTCTCCGCCTCCTCTCCAAAACCACTTGGGGTGCGAACTGCCATGCTCTCCTCAAAATCTTCAGGCTCACCATTTGTGCCAAGCTTGACTATGGCAATTGTGTCTACTGTGTCGCTCACAACTCACCTCAACCACATCAACACCATCCAAAATGAAGCCCTCAGGCTTTGTATGGGTGCCTACAGAACCTCACTAATCACCAGCCTTCATGTTGAAGCCAATGAACCCCCTTTATGCTAAGGTGTAGAAAGCTTAGCCTCTCCTATGCTTTTAGAGTTCTCACCAACACCCAGAACCTTGTTTACAACCTCATTAGGTACCCCAATTTCTCCACCCTCTTTGATAGGACTAAAACCTTATCTCCTCCCTTTGGCTTACGCATTAAATCAGACCTCCTCCATCTCGACATCAACCCCGCCACTCTTGGCACCTTCTCCTGGCCCACTTTTCCTCCTTAGGCCACCCCCTCCCTGCCTTCTATCCACCTGGGCCTCTTCACTCATCACAAAACCCAAACCCACCCTAACTTCTTCATCAATCTCCACAACCAAATCAAAGACCAACTCTCAAACTACACCTCCTTCTATCCTGATGGCTCCAAGGAAGGCGACAAGACAGCTGCTGCTGCCATCATTCAAGACATCACCCTCAGTAGCAGGCTTCCCGACTACTCGTCTATCTTTTCAGCCGAGGCAAAGGCCATCCTCCTCACCCTCAACTTTATTGAGCACTTTCCGCTCAGCCACTTTGCCATCTTCTCCGACTCCAAGGCTGTTCTTACTTCTTTACTCAATCTTAAATGGGATAACTTCACATTCCACCCCCTCTACCAGAAACTTCTTTCGCCCACCCTCTGCAGGAAAAGTATTCTTTTCTTCTAGATACCCAGCCACGTTGGCAGCCCTGGCAATGACAGGGCTGATGCAGTCGCTAAGCTTGCCCTTAACCTTCCCCTACCCCATTTCCCCAAACTTTTTTTGACATCAAACTGCTTATCGCTTTCCTTGTTCGTGACCGCTGGCAAACCTCATGGGACTCCCAAATTGATAACAAACTCCATGACTTGTACTTCTCCTTAAAATTTTGTTGCAGCAAATCATATCCACAAACTTACCCTAGCAAATAGTGAGACCACTTTATCTTAATTAAAATAACCACACAATAAGGACTTCATCCATTGCTAATATAATACTCAGCACCAACTTCCACAACAACTAAGGTTTTCAGAATAAAGAAAATAAAGAGGGAAAATCTGACCCGACCTGGTTATGTATCAGGTCGGGTCTGACTGTTTAAAACTTTAAGGAGCAGAACAACTAATGCCACATCATCCAGTCCACCATTCTGATCAAACCCACCATCAACAACCTCTCTCATGTCGACAATGCTCATATTACCCATCTTAGAATAGGTCACACCCACCTCACTCACTCCCACCTCCTTATTGGCTCCCCCAACACCTCTGCAAAAATTGCCATTGCTCCCTCACAGTCATCACATTTTCCTTGCTTGCCCCCTGTACAATCTTCCCAGAGCTTCCCTCGCTCCCCACAACTCAATTGCCGAGTTCTTTCAAAAATACTTTCCGGATAAAATTATCTCCTTCCTTCATCATGCTTCCCTCTACAACCATATTTAGTTCCCCCCCCCCTCCCTCCCCCCTCCCCTTCTTTTTCCTCTCTACTTTGTTTTTTCACCCATGCACCTTCTCTCTCGATGCCAGCTTTCTGACTTATAGTTCTTGAATTTCTCTCATTCTCCCCCTGTTTTTTTTTCTTCCTACCTTTTGAATGATCTAACCTCTGAGGCACAATTTGACTCTCGTTGCCGTGGTGCCACTCTGAAAGCCCTCATGGTGCCATTTTGAAGCCCTCATAAAACAAACAAACTGGATCCACCCTTGCACATACATTGTACAGTATGCTTTTTTCATCAGCCATTGTGTTGTCTTATGGAGAAGTTATTAGAGGGCAATGTTATCAGCTTTTAGAAAAACTGACTAGCTTGCCAATAATAACATATTGCTTGAATGTAGATAACATCACTACAACTGTTAATCAAGCTGTATAGTCCCAATGTGGCTAACGATGTTTACTTTCTTTCAAGGTTGCATGTCTATGTCGTGTTTATCTTCAGGTATTTTGCAAATAACAAGTGCAAGATATGATACTCATGCATTATGTTAAGATCATTATACAGTGAAAGTGGTTTATTTTGTAGATCCATATCCATATTCATATAATCAGTCTCTTTGAAGTGTTAGAAATACTGTAAACACTGAAAATAAGTCATCCTTGTGATTGCAAAATCTCAATATGTTTTCGTCATTTTAAAGTCAAATGTAATGAATGCATTCAAAGTTATGATGATTCAATGCATTCAGGATGAAAATTCAGATTTTTTTGAAAAACTTAAAATTTAAAGATAGGTTTGAATTGCTATTTCAGAAATTAATGAGAAACATGCATACTGTAGATATATCTGGCTGTCACTGCCTATCAGCCTTTTATCAAGTGAAGAATACCATATGCGCAGGTTATTTTTTATGCTGGTAGTTATATAAAACTTACATAGAGGAAATTCTATTTTATTTTATTTCATCTTGATATTATTCTAATGACTTGTGCTTGTTTTCAGGATTTTTGTTAACTTGTACAATTAGCTTGTCATTTGATCCAATGCCAATTGTATGAGCTCTTGGTGAGCTTGTTAGTGAGCTGTTTATAGCTCCAGACGATCAATTCATAGTTGCATCCACTTCTTTTAAAGATCTCTTGGCAAACTCACCTTTTCTATAATTTAAGGGCAGTACCCAAAAGTGATTTTGAAACCACTCCAGTGGTCTTTTCTTGCAGGTAACCAGAAAGTACCATGCAGTGGACTTTACCACATTTTACACTTATTTTGTGTTTGTACTTCACAGTGTCTGGCACACGATCGGGTCAAAAGATAATCTGTATAAACTTTTGAAGTCCACTAGTTCAGACAATAATATACTATAATTTGAAAGAACTGTTGTAAAGGGGCACTTGACTTATTGGTGTAAGCACTGATATTGTTCTTTATCAAATGATACAGACCAATGTCCATATTCATTAAAAAGTGATTAATTTCACCAATCTAAACTTACAGTATAAGCAGGCCCGCATGTGCAGACTAATGATCATTCTGAGGGATTATTTTTGACTGATATGGATTTTTTTATTTCTCTCAGGATTATAAATTGTACTTGTTGCACACACAATTGATTTAATGCAGGTTGTACTTATTCCATGCATGTTTAGTATTGACATGCATCGTGTTGGGAATATTAGTGGATCATTCTGTAGAGTGTTGGCGGTTACAAGACTATCAACTTTGAATGACATAGAAAAGGAGTTTGATGATTAGAAATAAAACTATTAGAACCATCAAGTCAATTGGGATGCATGGGAATACTCATATTGTTGGAATTACTTTTTTGGAAATTGTCTAGTTATAAAAAGTATGCAGTCCTGTTAAATTTTTTTACTGGATTTTGGATTTACTTTATTGTGAAAAACGAATTAAATATCAAAAATAGGTAAGGATTAAACATTTTATAGTTCTTTAATTTTCATGTAGGATCTCTCTCCAAAACAGTTACTTAATAAGCAGATGTGGTTTCTCCCCCTCTTCTCTGGGTGGTAAACTGTATTTTGCTCCTAAAATCTTTCAGGATATTTCTTAAACAAGCTTGTAAACATGATATCTCAAGGTTCTTGAGGAGGATTTCTGTCATAATGTCAGCCCCAACATTAATGTTGTGCTATGTATCAGCCTCAATGTCTTGCCCACAACATTTGTAGAACTCATGGGAGCCCAACATTTGTAATGTCGATTTCATGTTTGGGTTGGAATCGGTGTCAGCCTCAATGTCGGGACTTAGCATCAGTCTTGGGCCCCATTGTTGGGGCCCAATGTCCTTTTAAATTTTTGTACGGGTTGGTAATGGGTGTGTGTGTGCGTATGTATGTGCGTCATACGCGTGTACCCGTGTCTGTGACAAAAGCTTGTACTCGAGAACCGTGTGGTGTATTAATATCATACTTGGTACTTGGATGTGTTGTGGTCTGTAGATAATCCCAATTGTTATTGTTCTCTATCATATAAATGATGTACATTTATATTGTCCTCTATAATATAAATGATATACATTTATATTGTCCTCTATCATATCAATGATATACATTGATATAGTCCTCTCATATAAATGATGTACATTTATATTGTCCTCCATGATGTAAATGATGTACATTTATATTGTCCTCTATCATATAAATATTGCACATTTATATTGTCCTGTATCATATAAATGATGTACATTTATATTGTCCTCTATCATATAAATGATGTACATTTATATTGTCCTCTATCATATAAATGATGTACATTTTTATTGTCCTCTATCATATAAATGATGTGCATTTTTATTGTCCTGTATTATATAAATAATGTACATTTATATTGTCCTCTATCATATAAATGATATACATTTTTATTGTCCTCTATTATATAAATAATGTACATTTATATAGTCCTCTATCATATAAATGATGTGCATTTATATAGTCCTCTATCATATAAATGATGTACATTTATATTGTCCTCTATCATATAAATAATGTACATTTATAGTCCTCTATCATATAAATGATGTACATTTATATTGTCCTGTATCATATAAATGATGTACATTTATATTGTCCTCTATCATATAAATGATGTACATTTATATTGTCCTGTATCATATAAATGATGTACATTTATATTGTCCTCTATCATATAAATGATGTACATTTATATTGTCCATTATCATATAAATAATGTTCAAGTTGTCCTGTATCATATAAATGATGTACATTTATATTGTCCTCTATCATATAAATAATGTACATTTATATTTTCCTCTATCATATAAATGATGTACATTTATATTGTCCTCTATCATATAAATAATGTACATTTATATTGTCCTCTATCATATAAATGATGTACATTTATATTGTCCTGTATCATATAAATGATGTACATTTATATTGTCCTGTATCATATAAATGATGTACATTTATATTGTCCTGTATCATATAAATGATGTACATTTATATTGTCCTGTATCATATAAATGATGTACATTTATATTGTCCTGTATCATATAAATAATGTACATTTATATTGTCCTCTATCATATAAATAATGTACATTTATATAGTCCTCTATCATATAAATGATGTACATTTATATTGTCCTCTATCATATAAATAATGTACATTTATATTGTCCTCTATCATATAAATGATGTACATTTATATTGTCCTCTATCATATAAATGATGTACATTTATATTGTCCATTATCATATAAATAATGTTCAAGTTGTCCTCTATCATATAAATGATGTACATTTATATTGTCCTCTATCATATAAATGATGTACATTTATATTGTCCTGTATCATATAAATGATGTACATTTATATTGTCCTCTATCATATAAATAATGTATATTTACTTCAAGTTATACCTTATCTTCCATGCTATTAATATATGCAATCTGGTCACATGACCTGATTCTAACGCACTTCTAACCGACCCTAAGAAAAGCAGTAACCAGCCAAGCCCTAACCTCCCTAATACCACTGTACTACCACTTCACTCTTTTCAGCGCGTTGTTTGCACAACATCGCTGAAACTGGTCTTTTTTATTTTATTATAATTTAACCTTTTTCTTTTCGTTTCTTCTTTGCAGCTTCTACCTGGTGGGTTTTTACACTGCCTTTTCTCATCCGGCTCGTCTGTTCAAGTCTTTTGAGGTAAGACGAGGTTGTCATGGGTCCGAGTTTTCTTCGGTCCGAACCTACACGATTTCCTGTGTAGCCTACACTTAGGATAGCGGGTTTTTGTCTCCATTCGTACAAAGCGAGTGGCTAGTTCGAGAGCGTCCTACTCTCGTGGTGGGTGTTTTAGGTCCTAAGGCACCAGGTGTGCCTGTCTAGGGGACCCCTTACCCAGGGGTTTAGGTGTTTCCACCCTTGGCCCCGCCCTACCACGAGGAACCTAGCGTTATAACTTTGCATATGTTTTAGCACGTTAGGATATCTCAGTACAGGTTCTCTTATGCATTAGGCCAATTTCTTTTTCTGATTTTGGCGCATGCGCATTGGGTCGATGTCTCCGTCGGGTGTTCGGGGAGTCGGCTCCGAGCTTCTCCTAGGAGCTACAGTTGTTACAAGAGAGCTTATTTTTATATTAACGTTACCAGCATATGAATATTTTCATTTTTCTTACATAAATTAGAGACAAAGTTTTTAATTTTCAAGCTTGATTTTTTGGGCGTTGGAGAGACCGGGAGGGGGTCTCTCCGACGTCTTATTTAAAGGGAAACTAATCTCTTCTTTTTATCTTTACAGACATCAAGTACTCAGTGGTTTGCATTTTCCACGTTACCCCGGCGCTTGTAAAGTCTTTACGTTGGATGCGTTTTCTCGGGTTTTTAAAAAAATTCCAGATATAATTTTTTTTTTTCTGTTTAAAAATTTTCTTTTGCTGTATTTATCTGCTATGCCTCGTCTCTCTTTAGCGTGATCGTAGGGTCATAGTTGCTTACCGTATTTGTGTATGTATGCATGGATATATGTTCTTCTCTTTTCAGGAATTTGATCGAGAATGATTAACTCAGTGGCGTTGCGCCTTAGGTGACGTTTCAAGTGAACGCCACCTAGAAGTAAAAAAAGTTCAGAGAGAGAGAGAAGATTAAGCTCTTAGTGGCGTTGCGCCTAGAGCGGTAAGGTAAGAGAGAGAGAGAGAGATAACTTCTTAGGGGTCAAAAGCGTCGCTTAAGTTGAAAAGAGACCCGTTTACGGGTTAGTACGGTTCCGTTGGACGGTTCCATACGGTTCTGCAGCCCAGGTGCGGGTTTTGAGCGGTTCCGTTGGATGGTTCCATAGAGAGAGAGATACGGTTCCATTGGACGGTTCCATACGGTTCCGCAGCCCAGGTGCGGGTTTTGAGCGGTTCCGTTGGATAGAGAGAGAGAGACGGTTCCGTAGAGAGAGACGGTTCCGTAGAGAGAGATGGTTCCGTAAAAAGAGACGGTTCCGTAGAGAGAGACGGTTCCGTAGAGAGAGACGGTTCCGTAGAGAGAGAGACGGTTCCGTAGAGAGAGACGGTTCTGTAGAGAGAGAGAGACGGTTCCGTAGGGAGAGATGGTTCCGTAGAGAGAGACGGTTCCGTAGAGAGAGACGGTTCCGTAGAGAGAGACGGTTCCGTAGAGAGAGATGGTTCTGTTGGACGGTTCCATACGGTTCCGCAGCCCGTGTTTGGGTATTGGGCGGTTCCGTTGGACGGTTCCATAGAGACGGTTCCGTTGGACAGTTCCATACGGTTCCCCAGCCCGTATTCGGGTATTGGGCGGTTCCGTTAGACGGTTCCATAGAGACGGTTCCGTTGGACGGTTCCATACGGTTTCGCAGCCCGTGTTTGGGTATTGGGCGGTTCCATAGAGACGGTTCCTTTGGACGTTTCCATACGGTCCCGCAGCCCGTCTTCGGGTATTGGGCGGTTCCGTTGGACGGTTCCATAGAGACGGTTCCGTTGGACGGTTCCATACGGTTCCGCAGCCCGTGTTCGGGTATTGGGCGGTTCCGTTGGACGGTTCCATAGAGACAGTTCCGCTGGACGGTTCCATACGGTTCCGCGGCCCGTTGTTACGGGGCGGTCGGTTCCATTGGACGGTTCCGTGATCCATACGGTTCCGAGGCCCGTTGTTACGGGGCGGACGGTTCCATACGGTTCAGCAGCCCGGGTTTACGGATTTTTGGGCGGTTCCATTGGACGGTTCCGAGATCCATACCGTTCTGCGGCCCGTGTTTACGGGTCCGTACGATTCCGCGGCCCGTGTTTACGGGTCCGTATGGTTCCATTGGACGGTTCCATACGGTTCCGTGTTTACGGGCTTGGACGGTTCCGCGGCCCGTGTTTACGGGTCCGTACGGTTCCATTGGACGGTTCCATACGGTTCCGTGGCCCGTGTTTACGGGCTTAGACGGTTCCGCGGCCCGTGTTTACGGGCTTAGACGGTTCCGCGGCCCGTGTTTACGGTTCCATTGGACGGTTCCACGGCCCATGTTCACGGTTCCATACAGTCCGTGTTTACGGCCCCCCCGCTTTCGGTTCCATTGGACGGCTCCAGTGAGCGGAACGTATTTTTAACGGGATAACGTACACTGTACGGTTAACCCGGTTATACGCCCACTAGCTACTAAGCTATGTGGTCAGGTGACAGATGACATTCTTTATAAGACGTATAGCATCACGACAGCTATTTTTTCTTGGTCCCGTAGCCATTAGCTATGCAGTTCCACGGATCGTGTGAATGCAATTAAGGTTGTCTGCGTTGAACGTTACAGTTCCATAATTATTTTCACCAGTATCATGGACATGGAGGGCAGGTCCCCGAGTGTCGATGCTTTACACACCCATGATGTCCCGGCGTAGCGTGCTAACGTTTCGTTGATTTACACTCCGGTGATATCCATCTCACGCGTTACGCGTGCAGATTATGCTGCGAGTCCATTCTTTGTACTCTTTGCAGCGATTGGGTTCAAGCGGCGTGGTCGGAGCACAGACTCTACCGCGACCGGTATTTTCAAGGTGCGACCGAGAAAGTGCGGCTCCGGTGATCTGATGCGTACGGCTCCGTAGTTTTGTAACGGGATATCGTACACGGTACGATTTACCCAGATATACACCCACTAGCTACGAAGCTATGTGGCCAGGTGACAAGTGATAATCTTCACAAGAAGTATAACGCTGTGCGAGCTATTCTCTTCTTGGTTCCGTAGCCATTAGCTACGCAGTTCCACGATCATGTGAACACCATTAATACGATTATCCGCGTTGAACGTTACAGTTCCGCATTTATTTTCACCAGTATCATAGGCACAGAGGCCGTGCAGACCACCGAGTGTCGGTACGTTACGCACCTAAGAGGTCCCGCTATGCATAGAGTGCAAACGCTTCTCTAGACCGTACGGGCCCGTACGACTTTAGAGTTTTTGCACCGGGATAACGTACACTGTACGATAAACCCGGAAATTGAGCCTGCTAGCTAGGAAGCTACTTGGTACAGGTGATAGGTGACAATCTTCACGAGAAGTATAGCATCACGAGAGCTATTTTCTTCTTGTCTCTGTAGCCATCAGCTACGCTGTTCCACGGCCGTGTGGACTGCCTCAGTAAGATTTTCCGCGTTGAACGTTACAGTTCTGCGATGGTTTTCAGCTCTATTATCGACATGGAGGGCAGGTCCCTAGTGTCGGTGCGTTAAGCGCCTTAGAATGTTAGATGTCCTGCGATGCGTCGCATGTAACCGCTTCTTACGTTGCGCTCCGGTATTATCGACATGATCAAACCCGTGTACACCGCTGTGGTCCTCGGTTCTGTGATGGGACCGGTAGGCCCACAAGAGGCGGCGCGCTACGGGGTTATACATGAGTTAGTACCCTTTTTATGGCTAGTTGTTGAGCCACTGGATTCCTTGCACGGGTCCACTAGGGTCCGTACGGCTCCGGTGATCGGTTTCTTATGGCCCCACGGCTTGTTTTTACGGCCCCGTAAGGGTCCGTAAAACAACTCGGTGGCTCCGTACGATCATGGGATGACGTTTGGGTCCGTTAGGGCTGCATAGTTCTGCAGCAAGGTAACATACAACGTACTTCACACCCGATTGTTTACCCTTTAGCTTTTTAGCTACACGGTCTGGCGATAGTTACAATCTTAGGAGAGCTTTTCCTTCTCCACGTCCGTGTGAGCTGACTTGGTAAGATTTCCGCGCTGAACGTCACAATTCCGCTTAGATTTTCACCAGTATCATGGCCACGAGGACGAGTCCCCGTTTGTCGGTACGTTACTCTCCCAGGATGCGTCGCGTGTAAGCGCTTGCTCAGGCCTAGCGCTCGAGTGATAAGAAATCCGTCTCTACGGGTGGCATACCATCACCAGAGCCATTTTCTCCGCGTTACGTAGTTCCACGACCGTTCAAACTACTCTGAATATGATTTTTGCGTCAAACGAGACGTTCCGCTGCAATTATACAGATATTGACGCGGTTTTACGTACAATGTACGATAAACCCGGGTAACGGAACTTCGGAATATTGCGACCGTTAGCCGCGTGTTGCAGGGTTTCGCGGTCGTTTTTCTTACCGGGACGCTTTTAACGTTCGACGGCAGTCCCCCACACGTAGCCACCGGCTACGCTGCTCAGTAGTGATTATATACAAACGGAGTTAACGGCCTACACCTTGCAGCGCAGCTGTGTGGTAGAGGACCAGTAGCTATGAGCTACAGAGTTCCGCGGCCGTTTTTCTTAGCGGGACACGTACTGAGTACGACGGTAGTCCCCTCTTCCCCACACAGCTACCAGTTTCGTAGCTCCGTGATGAAACAAACTACGTTTACGACTCGTATAGCTTGCGTAGCACGTGAACTCCTCCGTATTCCTTACGGCCCCAGTATATTTTTAGTTATTCTCTCCAGGAACGTGTACGGAGTACTACTACCCTACGCGTAGCCACTTACTCGGTGGCCCCGTAGTGAATAGAAGTATACTGAGGTAACGACTCACGTTACGGATGTAGTTCGTTAACGCTATCGTAGACCTAGACGGCTCTTTGTACTGATAGCTATTACGTTAGGGACACGTACCAGTACCAGTTGTCCCTCTCACGTAGCCACTAGCTTATTGCTCCGTGGTGCACAGAGACAAACTTGGCGGATGACTAGTGGTTTTTACTTGTCATGCTGACGCCTTTGTAGACCCATAACGGCTCTATAATACTTAATGGGGATGCATACTTTGTACAGCGTACATCCCCCCAGTAGCCACGCGCTTCTCAGCTCCGTAGTGAGGGGTGTTTAACGGAATTAACGGTCCATGTAGTATACACAGGATGTCAACTCTTTCGTGATTTCTACCCCAGTGTTGGGGTTTACGACTCATACGGTTGACGTAGTACGTTACACCCCCCTGTTAAAATCCATGACGGATACTTTTCTTGACATAGGTGGCCCTTTGATAGACAACCTCACGATCGGGATAGCTATTCAAAACAACGGCACGTATAGTTCATTCCATACTTTAACACCTTAAGGCAGTTCAATGCGGCTTTACGGCCTGTTACTTAACTACCCGTACAGACATACGGTATTAGTTTTCTCCACACTCGTAGCCGTAGGCTCCGCAGTTCCAAGGTTGTTGCTATACGTAGTACATTAACACCTTTTTCCAGTCAACTTCATAGATGAGTTTCGCGGTTGATAGGAGTGGTCTGGAGCTACGCGGTTCCGCGCCTGCTACAGTTTTCAGACACGGCTTTGGTGCCGTCGACTATGTTGTACGGCTCCGCGGTCGTACGACCCAAAACCGTCTCACAGCTACATAGCCTTACGCGTTTTGCAGCCCTTTTTGTATACGTTTTATATTAACGGCCTGCCTTTTTAAATTCGCTAGCCATTGGTTTAGTTCAGTAAAGTTTAAACAAACTTTGCTCAGGGTCAGCAGTCTTTTCTGGACTGACGGTGGTGTCATTCAGTACCTCCGCTTTACACGATTAGTCGGTGGCCACCCCCTTTGGTGGTGGTGCGGATGCTCCCACCTGGTGTGAGGACCGAAGTTTTTACCCGTCAGATTTCACCGTCAGTGCCGACGGATGCGTCTTGATCGAGGTAGGGGCGCTTTTCTTGTGACCCCTTATGACGGAAACTTGTACGGGTACTTGGCCTTTTTCAACGGGCGGAATGCCGGGGCTTTTCTGTTTACCTTTTACCGCTAGTGCTGAGCGAGGCTTTTTCAGTTTCGTGCCATTTTTGCACCACTGTTGTGGTCTCCTTTCAGACAGTTAGGAACGGCCTCCAAGAGTTTTCTGGAGTCGTTCCTCTCGTCTCGGCGCAGGACGAACTATGCCAGCCTTACGGCCGCTCACCTTGGACTACGAGTACACGATCACTATCGTCTCATTTCAGCGGAACCCCCCACTTGATGGGCGTTCTTCCCGTAGGTGACCAGAGCGATCAGGACCTTTTTCGGTCCCCCGGACGTAGGTCTGTCCGCATCTGTGGATGATCGCAAGCTATCTTTTTTTTGCGTCTTTTCTCCTGACCTGCGGGTTTCAGGGTCGACGCATTTGTTTTTTTCAGAACTCAACTGTGTGGGTTACGTTTTCCGCCTTTCATGCTAGTACCAAGTATGCTACGCTAGGCGACGTACGGCCGATAGCGCCCACTTTTCCCGGCTCACTGCGGTTCCCTCGGCTTTTGTCTCTTTCCCGGGCTCCGGCGGACTGCATCTCAGTCCTGGAGCGCTTCGCTCGATGGTGTGGCCTTAGTCCGCCTTTCCATGACGTAGCATGGTTTTTCTGAGAGGTTGTTCACCCCCTCCCCGTTGTGGAGGTGGGCCCTCTCTCAGACTTGGTTCAGTCCTGAGCTCTGGGATAACTTGCAGCTATCCACCGAGGTTTTTCCAGTTGGGTCTACGGTCTTTGACTCGCGACCACTGGAAAGTTACACGGAGGTCTCTTCGTAGTGTGTCATGTGACATTTTCCTCCGATAGATCGTCCAGTAACTTTCTTTCAAAGTAGTCTGAATTGTTCATAGAACTGCCGCGGTATGCACTCGGGTTCGGGGCATAGCCTCTTTTCACGGGATCTCTCGTGCCGCAGTTCGGGAAAACGCTTTTCGCGGTTTTTCTCTTGTTTTTGGTCTGACTCACTTTTCGAGGTTCGTGTTACCCCGCTAACTTTTGCTCTTACGCGATTACGCGCTAACGAATTCTTTCCCTTGTCCGAATTTCTTCAATTCGTTTTAGTTGGTACACGCTTCGTTCCCAATCGTAGTTTACAAGCCGGTTCCGTCTCGTGGACGAATCCGGTGTGGTTTGTGGCGTTTTTTGTAGACACTTTGCTGATATTTATTTTGTGTCCAAACGCTCTTCCAGTTGGCTTGTTCTTCTGAGTTTTTGGCCCAGGTTCATTCGATATCTGCCTCCGTTACAGTCAACGAATGGTGCCTTGTTCGGTTTGACTGTGACTAGACGTGGTTTACTATGTTTTAGTTCTTCCCACTCTGAGGTCTTTCATCCTTAAGAGGAGAAGGAATTTCGTCCTTTAAACGGATTCGATTAGTGTGAGTTTTCGTACCAGCCATTAAAAAAGAAAAAAAAAATGTGCTGCGACCTGAACTCCCTTCCTTCCTATCCTCGGTTGCAATCTGATTGCATATATTAATAGCATGGAAGGTAAGGTATAACTTGAAGTAAATTTACCCCGCTAAGCGTAGCGGGGATATTTACGAGAGTTATACTTACCTTCCATGCATCCCACCCGCCTCCCCTCTCGTTCAGGCCTCGGTGGAAGGTTGAGTAAAGTGGTAGTACAGTGGTATTAGGGAGGTTAGGGCTTGGCTGGTTACTGCTTTTCCTAGGGTCAGTTAGAAGTGCTTAGAATCAGGTCATGTGACCAGATTGCATATATTAATAGCATGGAAGGTAAGTATAACTCTCTTAAATATCCCCGCTACGCTTAGCGGGGTAAATTTATATAGTCCTCTATCCTATAAATGATGTACATATATATTGGCAAAAGCAAATGTTGTTGTTCTATTTAGAAATGCTATGCCCCTGCCCTTTAGCGTGTCCATGATCATAGTTTACTTTGCCGTGTTTAGGTTTATACGCTGGACTTACGTTTTCTCTATTTTCAGCAAAAAATTTTCTAGAGAGTTTTGGTGTTCTGTTTTAGACTGCTAGCCTCGTCTCTCTTTAGCGTGTCCGTGATTTCATGCTTTTGCCGTATTTGTGTATGTCGCATGGATATATGTTCTTCTCTTTTCAGATATATGAGATTCACTGAAGGCGTTAGCAAGCGTCGCCTAGGTTATAAACATTCAGGTTTGGTAAGTGAGGAGAGAGAGAGAGAACCTCTTAGGGGCGTTAGCTAGCGTCGCCTGGGGTGCTCACGGTTCCAGCGTTCTTCCATACGACCTGAAGCGGTTTCCACATTGGGCCAGTTCCGCGGCCCGTTATTACCAGGCGAAGCGTTCCATGGGCGGTTCCATGCAGTTTTCCGGCCACGTTACAGTTTCCGGGTTCCATTGAGAGAGGCGAAGTAGGGTTCCATTTCGGCATTGACGGTTCCCCTCTGTTCCGCGACCCGTTTCCGGGCATGGATGGGCAGTTCCATACGTTCAGCGGCCCGTTATTCGGGCGACGGTTCCGATGAGTCCCGAATTGTTCACCATCCCTGACGGTTCCGCCCTGAAAACGGGCATTGTGCGGTTCGGGCGGATCCATGGTTCCGGGATCCATGTCACGGTTCAGCGACCCGTTGTTTACCCGGGGCGGGCGGTTCCGTGGTCCATCTGATTTCCAGCGGCCCGTTACGAAGCGGGCGGTAAGTATCCAACTCCTGTTATTCTGGGCGGGCGGTTCCCGCTATCCCTGATTCAGCGCCCACGTTACGCCGGTTCCAGTCTGGCCCGTGTTTGCGGTCCGAATTTATCGACGGTTTAATCGGTTATCGCCCACTAGCTACGTCCAGGTATAAATTGATAATTAGCTATTCCACGGCTCGTGAACGCACCCTTCCTTCCTATCCTCGGTTGCAATCTGATTGCATATTAATAGCATGGAAGGTAAGGTATAACTTGAAGTAAATTTACCCGCTAAAGCGTGGCGGGGATATTTACGAGTTATACTTACCTTCCATGCATCCCCTCCCCGCCTCCCCTCTCGTTCAGGCCTCGGTGGAATGTTGAGTGAAAGTGGTACAGTGGTATTAGGGAGGTTAGGGCTTGGCTGGTTACTGCTTTTTAGGTCAGTTAGAAGTGCTTAGAATCAGGTCATGTGACCAGATTGCATATTAATAGCATGGAAGGTAAGTATAACTCTCTTAAATATCCCCACGCTAGCGGGGTAAATTTATATAGTCCCCCTATAAAATGATGTACATATATATTGGCCTCCTATCATATATATGATGTACATATATACATATATATATATATATATATATATATATATATATATATATATATATATATATATATATATATATATATATATATATATATATATATATATATATATATATATATATATATATATATGATGTATATATATATATATATATATATATATATATATATATATATATATATATATATATATATATATATATATATATAAATTGTCATCTATCATACAAATAATGTACATTTCCTCTATCATATAAAAGTATGCACATTTTTCCAGTCCTCTATCATATAAAGTATGTACATTTATATAGTCCTCTATTATGTACTGTACATTGTATTGTCCTCTCATATAAAGTATGTACATATAAAGTATGTACATTTATATTGTCCTCTATCATATAAATAATGTACATTTATATTGTCCTCCATCATATAAATGATTTACATTTATATTGTACTCTATCATATAAATTATGTATATCTATATTGTCCTCTATCCTATACATGATGTACATTTTTATCGGCCTCCTATCATATACTATCATATAAATGATGTACATATATATATATATATATGTCATATAAAAGTTTGCACATTTTTAAAGTCCTCTTTTATATAAAGTATGTACATTTATATTGTCCTCTATCGTATAAATGATGTACATTTATATTGTCCTCTTTCATATAAAGTATGCACATTTATATAGTCCTGTATCATATAGATAATGTACATTTATATTGTCCTCTATCGTATATATGATGTACATTTATATTGTCCTCTATCATATAAATGATGTACATTTATATTGTCCTCTATCATATAAATGATGTACATTTATATTGTCCTGTATCATATAAATGATGTACATTTATATTGTCATCATAAAATGATGTACATTTATATTGTCCTGTATCATATAAATGATGTACATTTATATTGTCCTGTATCATATAAATGATGTACATTTATATTGTCCTGTATCATATAAATGATGTACATTTATATTGTCCTGTATCATATAAATGTTGTACATTTATATTGTCCTGTATCAATAAATGATGTACATTTATATTGTCCTGTATCATATAAATAATGTACATTTATAGTCATCATATAAATGATGTACATTTATATTGTCCTGTATCATATAAATGATGTACATTTATATTGTCCTCTATTATATAAATAATGTACATTTATATTGTCCTCTATCATATAAATGATTTACATTTATATTGTCCTCTATCATATAAATGAAAATGAAATTTCACAGGAATAATTCTTTAACTATATCCAAATTTTTAAAATGTAAAACCCATGAAAATTGCAAAGATGCCAATCATAATCTGATTAAATTTTGATTGTAAATTTTCAGGTCTAAATATGCAAATTCGTGATGATTATGCAGACCTCATTATTGCTTAATCTTCTTTTCATGAGAACAGCTGATTATGGAGAGGGCATTAGATCTTAACTACACTCAATCAACTTCTAACTACAAATTCCTACAAAGTAATTTTGATCAGCCACAGAGCAAACCTTATAGAGCTATTTATGGCTATATCAAAGATTGTTCTGCTTTAGCTTTAAACCCGCTGCACACGAGAGTAAATGGCAGACATCAACCGCCACTCGTGGCAGTTGACATCTGCCATTTACTCTCGTGTGCGGTCAATTTTCGTGAAAGTAAATGGCATGATGCCATTTACTTTCGTCTTTATGCCACTGCGCATGCATGAAAATTACTTCACAATCTGTTTGGGAGTGTTATAGAAATGTGTGTGCATCACATTCTTGATCCTCCTCCCCCATTGGCAGGCTAGCTCCCGTCGGGGAAATCCTGGTGCCACCCTTGACTTTGGGCAGTAATATAAACAAGGCATCAAATCATTGACCTGTTTGGTCGATTATTGTCCCCTCTACTCTACAAAAAACAAATTGCGTGTCCCCTTCCCTACTTTGGAAATCCTGGTGTTGCCACTGTAGGCCTAATACTTCATCATTTCGTGCAGGGATGGCGCCAGGCGGGAGAGCATACCTCTAGCTCCTGTCTGGAAATATTATAGCAATGATCTGTCATCGGGGAGTCATAAAAAATTAATGTGTTATGAAATAGGCCTAGGCCCCTATAACTTTTTTCGATTTTCAACACCCCCCTCCCCCTCTCTCCTCTTTGTTGGGGAACTCCTGTCGGGGCCCCCAAGAATCACAGCCGTAATTCCTTCAGCGGGAAAGGGGAACATGATTTTTTCCCGCTTGAAAATGTTTTAAAACTTTGGAAAATTCACTACTGAATTTGGAAACTTGGTCAATTTGACTAAATATTTGTTTGATTTTTTCTGAAAGATCTACCGGGTAATTCTTTAAAACAATTCGGTTATTTTATTGAACATTCGGACAATTTTTTAAAACATTTGATTCAATTTCCAAAACTTTTGCTTGAATTTAAAAGAATATGAGTTCGTGCCCATTTTCAGAATTTTAACTTGAGTGAGGTTTATGATATATACCTGTAGTGTAATTCCAAGCTTGAAATTTTCAAGTTATTTGAACGTTGGTGGGTATTCTTTATATATATATAAACTTGGGGCCCCGAAAAATGTTTAAAAAAACATGACTGCTTAAAATTTGAGTTTTAAAGACTTTAAGAAAATAGATCCATTACATTTTTGGGACCTGATATACCTGAGGATCCACAAAATTTGATGAAAAATTGCTCAATTGGCTTTTTAAAGATTAGGTTTTGGGCCCCGATTTGAGCTGAGGAGGCACTAATTTTTCATTATGAAAAATATAGATTAGGATTTGGGGCCCAGGCACGATATTTGAGGGACCACAAAATATTTAATGTACGTTCAATACACATGTTGTACGGAAAAGTTTATTACTCCTTTTTTTATAATTGTTAGAAAATATACAATGAAAGTTAAATATTAATCATATAATAATAATAATAATAATAGTAATAATAATAATAATAATAGTAATAATAATAATAATAATAATATTAATATTTCAAATTAAATGCACTCTGAGAAGAAGAAAATTAAGTGAAATAGAAGAAAAACAAAGTTGATCTCAGCGGAATTGAACAGAGAACCGCGACTTTACGCAACCACTACCACGGCGTACGATGCACGTGTGTGTATTTGATATATTAAAACGTGCAGAACAATCATTTTTGATTGGTTGATATTTGGATCAATCATAAAAATTTGAATAATTTGTGTTTTGAGATGAAAATGTTCCTTTTAGGTTTTGTATTTTTCTTGACTTAGAAATGGATTAATCAGGTTTTGGGGCCTTTCAATGGCTATGGGTTTAACACACTTATTTGTCAGATTGTTTCTTAATAATTGTGTTACAATAATGAGTTGTGAATGGATGGACACAGAAAGAAAAACAATTGGTATTAAAAATGGCAAGAATTAGTATTTAAATGTCGACTTCAATTCATTGCATTATTCATAAATTATTGCATTGTCCACTTGCATTATTCATTTTGATAGGTCATATCATCGAAATGCTCGGGGCCCCTAAAATTACAATTTTGCTCCTGGAGTTTTTGCCTACCCTTCCCACACTCTTGTCCTAATAATTATAAAGTACAAACCCAATGCAATTTGGAGTTGAAATTGTTCCAAGTCAGGCAATAATCCCAGCTGGGCAGCACAGTTCCGAGGTGGGAATAATAGAGGGCTCCCATCCCTTTTATATTAAAGCAATTTGGGGTTGAAATTGATCTGTATCCAGCAATAAACCTCGGCAGTGCAGCGGACTTCTGAAGTCGATGAGGTACATGTAGGTGTAAAATTTATCTGACATCTTCATTGAGAATTATTCAAGAACGATAGATTAATGAAGATTTACGGTTAATTTGACATTTAAGCTTGGATACGCTTCCCAGCTGGGGAGAATGTCAAGGTGAACCTGTATTCTATAGTTATACCAGCAAGTGCCTGTATTTTTTGACCACAGATTTGCAAATGGTATGTTGAATCAATTTTTTTTTTTTTAAATTTCTGAATCTTCAATTAAAAAAAAAGAGTTGTTTTAAAGAATTACCCGGCAGATCTTTCAGAAAAAATCAATCAAATATTTTGTAAAATTTACCAATTTTTCAAGGTTTGAAAACATTTCCAAGTGGGGAAAATCATGTTCCCTTTCCCGCCTAGGAAATTACGACTGTGATTCTTGGGGGCCCGGCAGGATTTCCCCAACCAAGAGGTTCTGAAATTCGAAAAAGGTTATAGCATTAGTTGTTCTGCTCCTTAAAGTTTCAAACAGTCAGACCGGACCTGATACATAACCAGGTCGGGTCAGATTTTTCCTCTTTATTCTCTTTATTCTGAAAACCTTAGTTGTTGTGGAAGTTGGTGCTGAGTATCATATTAGGAATGGATGAAGTCTTTATTGTGTGGTTATTTTAATTAAGATAAAGTAGTCTCACTATTTGCTACAGTAAGTTTGTGGTTATCATTTGCTGGAACAAATTTTTAAGGAGAAGGACAAGTCATGGGGACCTAGGCCTATTTTATACACATTAATTTTCTATCACTCCCCGATGAAAGATCATTGCTATACAATATTTCCAGACAGGGGTTAGAGGTATGCTCTTCCCACCTGACGCCATCCCTGCACGAAATGATGAAGTAGGGGAGGGGGGCCAATAACCGACCAAACAGGTAAATGATTTGATGCCTAGTTTATGTTACTGCATGAAGTCAGGGGTGACACCAGGATTTCCCCGACAGGAGCTAGCCTGCCATTGTGACGTAATTTTTATGCATGTGCAGTGGCATAAAGACGAAAGTAATTGGCATCGGTCCGGCACACACAAGGAGTAAAGTAAAACGAGTGGCCGTGGAAATCCAACATGTTGGATTATTGACTTTTGGGTGCGTGATGCCATTTACTTCAACAAAATTGCCTGCACACGAGAGTAAATGGTAGACAACAACTGCCACGAGTGGCGGTTGTTGTCTACCATTTACTCTTGTGTGCCGCGGGCTTTACACTCTCATAGACCTTTAGCCCATGGCCCTTCAGTAGACTTCATGACACCCATGGTACCTCCTTGATCTTACCTTAGTTTTCGTGATGTGTTATCCATAAGGCAATTGTTAGATGAATCTTTGTGGCATGCCTCGAGGAAGGGAATATGAAGAATTGATGAGTACTGTACTTCTGCAACCTAATGATTTAAATAACGGTTGAAACAGGTCATATTTCTTGAACCTACTGAAGCTTTTGATTACCAGCTGTAAGTTGATTAATCAAAGCATGCCAAACATTATGTCAGAATTTTATGATTTTTCATGTCACTAAAGTAAAAAAACTTGTTTATGGCTGACTATTAAATTTTCTTCATGTTTATACCAATCTGGAGTTTCATTAACGTTTTGCAATCAACCTGTTTATTAATTTCATTCCTCATTGGGCGTTATAAGCTTTTATGTGGAGGGCCAAGGTTAGGTAGACATTGTTTTTGCCTTGCAAAATAGCTTGCTGTACAACCAGACAAAGAAACATCAAATTTGTAATATACTAAAGTGTGATGTGTCTATCCTTTACTGCCACAGGAAAAGATAGAGTAGACTCAACGTGAAGGATTGACAGTATCATGTTACAGTATCATTTGTGTTTATCCATACAAGACAAAAATATCTCAAAACTGATATGATTGATTATATATATGGCCTCTTTCACTTTGATCTTTATATAAACGCAGATTAAATCTGATCAATTTTATATTCCCTTTTCCTTTAACAGAATCTCAGCATTTTCATACTAATAACGGCGCTGAAGTGGCAGGTGGAATTTGTATTCTTCTGCAATCATATTTCTCCTACCCAGACAAATATTTCAGACCACGCTTGCTTTATCTGTCAAAACATTTATTTTATTAGAAAGGAAAGGGTTATCTATCATAAAGTCACCTCAGCCAAGCTTATTATTGGACAACTCAAAGTAGGCAGCTAAACTGCTCACCACACAATTATGAGCAATTTCCACACAACTGAAGCGGGGAGCTTTATTGATTAGACTCGTCAAGTCACAGAAGAAGGAAATTTTAATAAAGTGAGCCATCAGTTGGTGATTATCAAACATAGTAAGATGCAGCGTGAGTGTCTTGATTTCTGTTACTTATGGAATATACTTGGATGAGAGTTACAGTCTTTGAGCTATGGATAGGAGGAAATCATCAGCTGATAAAGTAGGTCCATCTGCTTTTTTATCTCCAGTTATTTTGCATCCTTAATATTTGCTTGGAAATCAATAAGTGAGAGAATTATGCTGTTAATTTTATGCAGTGTTAATCTCTAGGTTGTTGCTTTGTTTTGTTTTCTTTTGTTTGGAATTTCCTTTCCTTGGAATTTCTGTATTATTTTTACTCTTGATCAAATTCAAAGGATGAATTTTGCTGTCAAGATTTACATCTTAATTATTTCTCATCCAATGGTAATGTGGGTGATATTATTTTCTATCCATGCAAGTATCAGAAGTTAAATATATTGAAATTGCTGAAATGTGCTTTCCTGTCAACATGAAAATTATTTTTCTTTTTCAATTTAGAAGGATTAGTTAAGCGGTCGTGCTTCTTTTACATGAAATATGACACTGAATAGACTAAAATGGTGTAGAAATGATTTAAATCAGGCTAGTTGTGACATCGCATTCTCACATTTCTGTTCTGTGTAGTTTATTGAATATTAGTTCCACTTTATTTTTTATGCTTTCAACTATTAGATGCATAACTGCATAAGGTATTCTTAAACAGTCTTGTAAAGTTCGTAACATGGATTTACTGTACCAAGAAAGTTTGAAAAATTATTTTAAATTGGTAGAAAAATGTTTAGATAATTTTGTCTTCAGATAATACAGTAGGGGCCGTTACACACCAAATGCGACGTGGTGAGCAATTTTTAGACCAAAGTGAATAAAACAAAGGAAAAGAAACATTTTGACTTGTTTTTGGAGAAGCATCGTCATCGCATGGCTATTCAGATGATAACTGAAAATTGATTGAAGGACCTTCTACGCCCATTAAAGCAAAATTTCGCGTTGTGACACAAAATTGTGCCCCACTAAAGCGAATTTCTCTACAGTTTGAACAAAAAAGCATTTCTAACAAATTTTCCAGTATCATCAGAAAGCCTCAATTGTAAACTATATCATGTGTAAGCAAAAAGTCAAAGCATCTTATAATATTTGTTTCCTGTATGATTATCTAAAAAATCGCCTGCGGCATTGCATTCGGTGTGTTATGGCCTTAACAGTTATGAAATTGAGGATGTTTCATCCTTGGATCTCCCGACCGCCCCCTCCAAGGTCTGGAACATGATCTGTTACTTTAAAAGGAAAAGCTTCTCCAACAATATCCCTCATCTCAACCATAACAACACCAAAATCACCAACCTCAAAGACATCTCCGACTGCCTGTCATCCACTTTTGCCAGAACCTCTTCAAATAAAAGACTCTCCCACTCCTTCCATAATTGAAAAGCGAGGCTGAGAAGAACCTCACAACTTCCAGTCCAACAATCAGGAAAACTACAACCTTCCGTTCACCTACTCCGAGCTCTCCTCCACCCTCAATAAATCCGGATCCTTCTTCCAAGGCCCGTACGGCATCCACTATAATCTCCTCAAAAAACCTCCCCAGGACTTCCCTTGGCATCCTCCTCAAATTTTATAATCACCTATGGTCCTCCAAATCTTTCCCCTTTACTTGAAGAGAGGCCATCATCACTCCCATCCCCAAGCCTGAACAAAGACAGGTCCATTCCCACCAATTACTGGCCCATTGCTCTCACTACCTGTCTCTGCAAGAGTATGGAACGTATGGTCAACTACAGGATCTGCTGGTACCTTCAGAAGATCCCAATCCTATCCCCTCTCAAAATGGATTCAGGAGAAACTAGAACTGCCTGGACTATGTCCTCAAACATGACATCTATGTACATGAAGCCTTCGTCAGAAATCACCACGCCATCTTCTTCGATCAACCCTGAAAAGGCCTTCGACACCACCTGGCATTACGGTATCATCAAGGACTTCCACTCCCTGGCCTCGGAGGCCTCCTCCCCATCTTCATCCAGAACTATCTCCATACCTGCCATATCAGGGTACACATCGGTAACACCTAATCCAAAAGGTACACCCAACACCTTGGTGTCCCCCAAGGCAGCATCATCTCCCCCACTCTCTTCATCATCAAAATCAACAGCATCACCAGGGCCCTTCCCCCAACATCAATTGCTCCCTCTAGTTCAACCATTTTGCTATGTTCTTGTCCTCTCCATGCTTCCAAACTATCCAAAATAACCTCCAACACTGCCCGGACAACTTAGCCAGACCTGCCAACTAGTACGATTTTGCCGTATTTAATACGGGAAAATGTTGAGAATACGATTGTATGTTTTTTGGCACCAGAATACGATTTATTTATTTTTATTTTTATTCTTATTATAAAAAATATAAAACAAATTTATTCATACTTTTTACGCTCAACTTCTCAAAAGACAAAACTGTTCTCATCCACTTCAACAACAGCAACACCTTCTTTCTTTGCCCCAGCCTTCGTCTCAAAGATTCCATTATCCCCAGCAAAGACAGTTCTTGCTTCCTCGGAATCACTCTTCCTCGAAATCACTCTCAATTCTAAGCTCTCGTATCTCCCCCACATCAACACCCTCAAAAGCAACTGTCAGAAAATCCTCAATCTCCTCAGGAGTCCTCTCCAGCACCGACCGGGAAGCAATTGCCTCACCCTGCTCGCCTTATACTGCTCCGTCCTCAGGTCCAAGCTGGACTACGGCAGCTTCATCTATGCCTCTGCCTGCAAACTTTACTTAAGGCACCTCAAGGTTACTGAAAACACTGCCCTAAGGCTCTGTCTTGGCGCCACCCATACCACCCCCATCACCAGTCTCCATGTAGAGGCCAATGAACTCCCTTTTAATCTCTGGTGCACCAGGACTGGCCTCTCCTTTGCTCTTCGTATCCTCACCTATCCACAGAACCCTTGCTTCCATTCCATTCGCTCTCCCTTCTTCACCAACTTCTTCAACCTCAACAAACGCATCCCCCCACCTTTCGGGATCGGATGCACTCTCACTTAACCAAAGCCAACTTCAACATTTTCTTGATTTCCGGGCACACTATTCCTCCCACGGCCACACTATCTCTCCCACGGCCACCTGGGTTATCAACCTCCTCAAGGTTTTCCTTGGCCTTTCCTTCTACACGAAAGCTCTCCACAACTCGGCCTTCTTTCACTCAAAATACTGCCAACTCAGTAGATATTTCCAAAACATCTCTTTCCACTTTACCGATGGCTGCACACTGGAAGGCTCCTCTGCAGCCACCACCGCCTTTCCTGGCCTTACCCTATCCTCAAGGTTACCTGATGGAGCGTCAATCTACTCTGCTGAAGCAAAGGCCATCCTCTTGGCTTTGATCTTTGTTGAACTCTCCTTCCGCCCCCGCTTTGTCATCTTCTCCATTCATTTAAAATCCTCAATAAACTTCACTCTCTTTCCTCCTTAAGAAAAAAAAAAATCTTTTTCTGGATCCTCAACCATATCAGCATTTCGGAAACGAGAGAGCCGACAGAGCCGCCAAATCTCATCTACCCTTCTTCTTCTTCCTCAACCTTCTCTGCCTCCTCTCCAATGGGGTGCGAACCGCCATGTTCTCCTCAAAATCTTCAGGCTCACCTTTCGTGCCAAGCTTGGCTACTGCAATATTGTCTACCGTGTCGCTCACAACTCATACCTCAACCACATCAACACCATCCAAAATGAAGCCCTCAGGCTTTGTCTGGGTGCCTACAGGACCTCCCCAATCACCAGCCTTCATGTTGAAGCCAACGAACCCCCCTTTCTGCTAAGGTGTAGAAAGCTTAGCCTCTCCTATGCTTTTAGAGTTCTCACCAACACCCAGCACCCTGTTTACAACCTCATTAGGTTCCCCAATTTCTCTACTCTCTTTGGTAGGACTAAAAGCAGATCCCCTCTCTTTGGCTTACGCATTAAATCAGACCTCCTCCATCTCACCATCAAGTCCGCCACTCTTGGCACCTTCTCCTGGCCCACTTTTCCTCCTTGGGCCACCCCATCCCTTCTATTCATCTGGGCCTCTCCACTCATCACAAAACCCATACCCACCCTAACCTCTTCATCAATCTCCACAACCAAATCAAAGACCAACTCTCAAACTACGCCTCCATCTATACTGATGGCTTTAAGGAAGGCGACAAGACAGCTGCTGCTGCTGTCATCCAAGACATCACCCTCAGTAGCAGGCTTTCCAACTACTTGTTCATCTTTTCAGCCGAGGCAAAGGCCATCCTCCTTGCCCTCAACTTTATTGAGTACTCTCCGCTCAGCCACTTTGCCATCTTCTCTGACTCCAAGGCTGTTCTTACTTCTTTACTCAATCTTAAATGGAATAACTTTACATCCCACCATCTCCTCCAAAAACTCCTTTCGCCCACCCTCCGCAGGAAAAGTATTATTTTCTTCTGGATACCCAGCCATGTTGGCATTCCTGGCAATGACAGGGCTGATGCAGCCGCTAAGCTTGCCCTCAACCTCCCCCCTACCCCATTTCCCAAAACCCTTCATGATATCAAACCGCTTATCGCTTCCCTTGTTCGTGACGGCTGGCAAACCTCGTGGGACTCCCAAATTGATAACAAACTCCACCGTCATCCAGCCCACCATTCCGATCAAGCCCACCATCAATAAACTCTCTCATGTCGACAACGTTCATATTCCCCATCTTAGAATAGGTCACACCCACCTCACTCACTCCCACCTCCTTATTGGCTCCCCCCAACCCCTTTGCAACAATTGCCATTACACCCTTACAGTCCATCATGTTCTCCTTGCTTGTCCCCTATTCAACCTTCCCACAGCTTCCCTCGATCCCCACAACTCAATTGCAGAGTTCTTCGAGAAAAACCCTCCGGATAAAATTATCTCCTTTCTTCATCATGCTTCCCTCTACAACCATATTTAGTCCTCCTCTCCCACCCCCCTCTCTCTCCTTTTTTTTCTTTTTCTTCACCCATACACCTCTATTCCCGATCCCAGCTTTCTGACTTTTAGTTCTTGTATTTCTCTCATTCTCCCCATGTTTTCTTTCCTTCGTACCTCTAGAATGATCTAACTTCTCAGGCACAATTTGACCCTCGCTGTCGTGGTGCCGTTAAGCCCTCATCAAAAAATGAAACAAACAAACTTCTATCCGACACTCAGACCTCTGTTTCTGGCAAGACTCCTGGAATCTTGAGACCACTAACAAACTTCACACCATCAAACCCAAACTTGGGACCAACTGCAGGGAGAAGGTTGTTATCACTTGCATTTGCCTTGGCCACACCTCTCTCACTCACTTTCTGGCTCCCCTGCTCCTCTCTGCCCTACATGCAACACTGATCTCTCGATCAATAATATCCTCTTAACCTGTCCCATATACCTGAATGCCAGATCACTCTTCTCCATCTCCATTTCCGGTCTTTTCAAGGACAATTCTACCTCCAACTCTATCACCTTTTTCTGCACAGTAATCTATTCCACCTGATATAAACCTCCCTTTCCTTCCCATCTCTGCCTTACATTCCTCATCTTCCTTTAATCTTTCCTTCATTCACCTTCTCTTCTCCCTTCCCTTTATCCCTCCTCTCTGTGCTATTGCAAGCACCTTAGTTTTTAACACCCTCTTGGCACATTTGACTCTGACTGTTGCGGTGCCGTCAATCATTAACAAACCAAACCAAAAAATTCACAGATCTTTTTTCTCCTGGTCCACTTTTCCTCCCTGGGCAACCCCTTCTCTTCTATCCACCTGAGCCTCTCCACTCATCACAAAACCCAAACCCACCACAACCTCCACAACCAAATCAAAGACCAACTATCAAACTGCACATCCATTTATACTTAAAGAAGGCGACAAGACAGCTGCTGCTGCTGTCATCCAAGACATCCCCCTCAGTAGCAGGCTTCCCAACTACTTGTCCATCTACTTGGCTGAGGCCAAACTCCATGACATCCAGCTCATCATTCCAATCAAACCCACCATCCACAATCTCTCTCGTATCGACAACATCCACATTACACGCCTTAAAATAGGTCACACCCACCTCACTCACTTCCACCTCCTTACTGGCTACCCTCCGCCTGTCAGCAACAATTGCCATTGCCCTCTCACAGTCCACCACATCCTTCTTGCCTGCCGACTGTACAACCCTCCCAGAGCTTCCCTCACCCTTCACAACTCCATAGCCAAGCTCTTCCAGGAAAGCCCTCTGGATAAAATTATCTTCGTCCTTCATCATGCCTCCCTCTACAACCATATTTAGTCCTCCTCTCCACCCCCTTAACCTACTTATGCCTTTTTTAGCACCCCCTGCACTTCCCCCTGCACTTCCCCCTCTCGATCCCAGCTTACTGGTTATTAGTCGGGGATACTTCTCTCAGACTCCCATTTTCTTTTCTTCCTACCTCTGAAATGATCTAACCTCCCAGGCACAATTTGACCCTTGCTGTCGTGGTGCCGTTAAGCCTTCATCAAACAAACAAACAAACAAACACAAATCTACATAAATATCCCACATACACTGCATACCATTTTGCTCAATTTTTCCACATTTTGCCTTAAGTTGTGAAAAAATTATAGTAAAAGAGAGTATTGTATAAACCAAATATGATTGGTGACTGCATTAATTAAGGATAAATTATTTCATCAATTTGAAAGTGCCTGCAAGTAAAAAGAGAAGAATGAGTACATATTAATGTGATATATAATGACGTTCCTGAAAACATCTCAAATGTTGGAGCCATTAATTATTAATCCAAGATGCTGTCATTTCAATAGAACTGTTGGAAGTGTTGGAGTATGGCTCAGGAAAGTTTCTAGTAAAGGGAATATTACAAAAAGTAAGGTCATAATGACATAATATTTCCATGAAATTTCTTTAGTGCAGTCGTTAGTCAATTCATGCATGCGTAGCCAGCATACCAATTTTAGGGGGCCACAGTTTCATTTATGGATGCAAGAGTTACTTGTGGACAAACCCATGTTACAGGCAATGGTGATTTAACATATTTCTTATATTTGTAAAATTGTTATTATTGTTTTTTTAGGGATGGGGGTGGCTGGTGACAGGGAGCAGAATGGAATCACCATTGAACTACTGCATGTACTTCTTTGTGTCACAACTATTTTTAGCGTAGGTGATATTATTTTATGGAAAACAAAAGTGTTTGAGTGAAGTATTGAGATGTTGAAAGGACAACAAAATAATACTGTATGTTGTACAATGTAGACTTCAATCTAATATGGGGAATGTTCAGTAGGAACGTGAAAAGCAGGAAAGGTCCATGAAGATGAATTTTTGGAGTAAAAGTAAAGTCTCCAATGCATTATTAGACTTTTTACGATTTCGTAACAAAAATATGTAAAACACAAATATTTACAACTTGAACCTATCATCAATTGTCTTCTTTCACGCACACTTTTACTGAAATTCAAGCTTCATTACTATAACTACTGTTGGTATGGTAACAGAATCAGAACTACTTATCTACAAAAACTACATTCATCTATTTCAGTACTCTCCTGAGTTTTCCTGTTAATCCTGAGGAAATGCTTCATATACAAATAGGCTGAGCCTATGTCGTCACTTCTAGTCTAATTTCAATCATTTCCTTACAAATCTGAGAGTATCAGACCCCTAGCTTGATTTAAAAAGGGGAAGGGTGCTAGACTTGTTGAGGGGCACATTAATGCATGTGCGAAGCGCTGTGTCTTTTCGGCATGAAGTCCAGGGGCCCACCAATCCCTTGGTGAAGAAGCTCTGGGATTTGGGCTATAATCATACCTCAGAATGAAACTATTCTGATTGATAAGGACCATTCATTAGCTAGCCAAACAGGATGATTGCTTACTATGCTATCATTCTGTGTTCTGTATCCATGTAAGATATTTCATTTATGAGGTTAATTAAGTTTATTAAGTTTCAAAAAGAAATTACATTTTTTTTCTCATGAGGGGCAGGGTGGACCCCCAGAGCGGGCCCACAGAGGGGCAGGGTGGGCCGCCCCTGTAAAACAGCAGAGCTAGGGGTCTGGTGTATTTAAGCTTGACTATTTTCATAACAAAATTAAATTTTTGAACACGAGAAAGCTTTCACTTGGTTTTTTTGTTTTTATTTTATTGTGCAGAACAAGGCAAAAATCTTTGTATGATTATTGCTTTGTGACAGTCCTCGTCACTTTGTGTATGTGCACAGTGCACTGCATGTGCAGGTGGATCACTGGGCACTGCATGTGCAGGTGGATCACTGGGCACTGCATGTGCAGGTGGATCACTGGGCACTGCATGTGCAGGTGGATCACTGGGCACTGCATGTGCAGGTGGATCACTGGGCACTGCATGTGCAGGTGGATCACTGGGCACTGCATGTGCAGGTGGATCACTGGGCACTGCATGTGCAGGTGGATCACTGGGTGGCATATTACATGTTAAGTTTGTGATGTATGATGCATGACAATAATTTTTCATTTGCTCTCTCACCATACTCTTAATATTTTTTCATACGCAGTCATGATGATTGAACTTGTGAATGCTATATTTTATCTCTCTGTATTTCAGACAGAACTGAAAATACTCTGATCTGGCTTTTCATGTAGCGTTCGAAATTACCTTTCAAAATTAAAAAAAAGAACTGTTTGAAGTTGTTACCCCCTAACCCCCCTCCTCCCCTTCCCCAGGGCAAGCTACATACACATCCCATGATTTGCATGTTACAAAAGTCACTGGGTTTTATACTCAATGAGCACTTTCATTTGCATTAGTTGGTTGATCATCCTTGATATACATCGTGACATCCTATCAGTCAAGAAACTTGCCCAAGGCATGAGGCAAGTTGACAATTTATCTTGAGCAAAATTGGATAACAAAGTTGGATCAGGGAGTTGTTAAGAACTCCCTGGTTGGATTTAGTAAATTCAAAATGCATTAAGCTGGTTTTGATTGCAACTTGATATATTTTTCATTTTCTAGGTACTTTTTACTAACTTTTCTTAGAAGTTTATCAAAAAACTAGTACATAGGGATTGAAATTTGTTACTTTTGTGTCCTGTGTACATGTCAAACGAACGCTACATGTACAGTAGACCTGCATGTAACATATTTGAAATAAGTTAAGTAAAACAGTTGGATGACACACATTTATGAAATAAGTTAAGTAAAACAGTTGGATGACAATACAAAAGATGTATGTGCAAAAAAAGTCTAATTTTTAGCTCAACATCCCTTCAGGAGTCAAGCAAGTCCATCTTATATGAAAGAGCTCAACATCCCTTCAGGAGTCAAGCAAGTCCATCTTATATGAAAGAGGACTTCAATATAATGGTGAAGAAAGCAAGCAAGTCTATCTTACATGAAAGGACTTTAATAGAAACAAAATGGTAAAGAAAGCAAGCATGTCCATGTTATATGAAAGAGGACTTCAATAGAAACAAAATGGTGAAGAAAGCATTCCAAAATCTTATAGTTTAAAGTTTGGTATCATATGTGTAGAAAGGACTGAAATCAGACTAGTTGTGATGTCATAGCCTCAGATTCCTCAAAGTCTTTATATGATATTCTATCACATTTTGTCCTGCGATCGTTTGGCTTAAAAACAATGGGATATGTGCTCTATTTTGCAGTATTTGTTAAAGTATGCAACTAGCAATGGTTTATCAAAGCTTATTTACAGTGTTAAGTATAAGTTATTTGTAATTCTTTGAAACGTTTGAGCAATTAGTAGATGCAATGCTTCAATCAATTCAAGTCTACCTGTGCAAACTACTAATATCATTTTAGGTGAATGTTAGTGATTTTTATTTAATAACAATTAGTAAAACAACACAATAATTATGCAATTTATTTTGAAGGTTTCCCAACGATGATATCTGAAGGGATCCTTTTGTTCACACTTGTTCAGTGTAAAGTGTTTTATCAATGTTCTCAATAAGTACCAGATACATGTACATGTACAGTACATGGTTAAAAAGTATTTTTCAGGAATACTTAGTATTAAAGTCCAAAATTGTAAAGTTTGTCAATGTTTTCCAAATTGCTTTGAGGCAAATCAAAGTGAATCATTCATTGTTGGCATGTTTTCTCAAAATCAGATAAAACAATCTAATGTAGTAATTGTTTGATTTTTGTAAAACTTGATTTCTATAAGAAAAACAAATGGTATTTGCTGTTCATGCACAATCCAGATACACCATTAGTAATCTTATTTTTCTAATACTGTTCATTGTACTGCCTATATTCTGACAGTCACTATAAGTCCCTGCTATAACAAACTTTAATACTTGTCATAAAAGCTGGCGTTACAGATAGTGGTTAAAAACTCCTGATAATTTTCCTTGCACAGTTTTTGTAGTGTTATTTTTGATCTCCCTAATTACTGGACTGTTTTTCTAATATTGTTGTTTTGTTATGTTTACTTTTATGTTTGGTTTCAATTCTTATTGCAATTATGTTTTTTTAAGTCTTTTCCACATAGTGCTGACCACATTTTTTGGAATAATTATGAAAACTACAATTATAGATATTAACTTGTTTTAAATTGCATGTATTATCTTAAGACTTACCTGCACTTGAACAATCATTTTGTCATTATCTTCTTGTTGCTTAGGATATTGACCTATAGGACAGTGCATAACAGATGCAAGCGCAACTCTGGCAAGAAGCATTTTGTGCTGCATTTCTAAGATATGTCATACATAAACAATAATTGCCCTTGTGAAGTGTCCTCTCTTTTGAATTACAATACTTACAAATCTCGCTTCCTTTCACAGGAATTGCAAAAGACATTGCAGTTCATGGAATCAGTTAAATTTACTTTAAAATATTTTTGTTCACAATTTGAACATGATCCGGAGCAGTTTTAAGTTTGTTGCTTTTCGGTTCCCGGATGCAAATAGTATATTAGGAACCTATGCAGTCATGTTAGTGTGTGTAAATGTGTGTGATTGTGTGTATGTGTATGTATGACAATATTATTGTCGATTTGGAAGTGCTATTTTCAAACAATAAAATCTGGACCTAACCATAGGCCTACAGCACTGATCGGGGTATAATTTGAAAGAGCTATTCTAGTTCTATCAATAAACATAACATTTTTGATGAGGGTTATATTGAGAATTTTTGAGTAAACTTTTGAGTAAAAATTTCAACAACAAAATCATTGACAATCATTTTTTTTCAAACTTACTAATTATACCTTCAAGACCTTCCCTTTGCCTCAAAACATGTGTACCAGTAGTGAACACTTAGACGAGTGCAAATCCAGTCCATTATTGACAGTACCTATAATCAATCTCTTTTGTGGCAAATTTCTGCAAAATTCCGTAATTTTCAGCCTTTTCTAGACACAAATTTTTTCCAAACATTGTAGCTCCTGAACAGAATACAACTGCACTTCACTAAAAACATCTTTAGAATGGTAGCTCCGCAATCTTTCGAATGTTACGTATTACTCTACTATCCCATCAGAGCTTAATGTCGTAATCATGCTCAAAATCATAAGAATATAAACAAACACACTGATTGAATTCAATATTACACAGCTCAGTGGTCAGCGCATACGGGTGTTGGTGGAAGGTCACGGGTTCGATGCTATGTTGAGCTATAGGGGTTAGTTTTTTAGTGCGTAATTACAGAAGTTATTTCTGTTGTTTTATTTTTATTATTTTCACATGTTTTACATTGGAAAAAAATTAAGAATGGTATCAATGGAAAGAGATGTCAAAAACTACTTACTTATTCATCCTAAAAAATTCTCCATTTTCATTATTCACAAGCAAAAATCATAGCTAAAAAAAGTTGATTTTTTTTTGTATTTTTGCTGGAAAATGGAAAAGTATCATATTTATGTCGATATTTTTGTCATTTTGACTCTTTTATTGTAGCGTTCACTGTCTTAGCATTTATATAAAAGAAACTTGTAATGACAGAAAGCGAAAGGAAAGTTTTGAAAGTTAAGCTCGAATAAAAAGTTCTGAAAAATTGCAGTCAGGTTTTGAACTCGGCAGGTGTTAAGGGTTAACAACTACATGTCTGTTTTGATTCATACTTGGTATATTTATGTTGTTAGCTACTTAGCATATGATATAAAATTGTTGAATATCATTAATCTACATGTTGGGCAGAGCTAAATATGGTTTTGCTGAAAAGAGCTTGTTAACACAGTAAGTCAAGGACAATACATTGGATACAGAACATGTGTTGTACACAGATAACCCATTGTCTGTTTGTGTGCCTTATTGCAGGTTGTGTTGTCATGCATATTGCTAAGTGCGTGTGTGTTGCTAGGAAGGGGGCTCTTCCCCATATGTAAGGTATATATATATATATATATATATATATATATATATATATATATATATATATATATATATGCATATATATGCATGTGCCTTGAGCACTTATCTTTTTTCAAAATTTCGTAGTACAGGTATCAAAATTCAATCTCTCCTACTGCTGGTCTCAACAAAATTGCATATTTTCATACTGCAGGTATCAAAAATCTCCTATTTTCATACTGCAGGTATCAAAAATTACTTATTTTCATACTGCAGGTATCAAAAGTTACTTATTTTCATACTGCAGATATCAAAAATTACTTATTTTCATACTGCAGGTATCAAAAATTACTTATTTTCATACTGCATGTATCAAAAATCACCTATTTTCACATTGCATGTATCAAAAATCACTTATTTTTATACTGCAGGTATCAAAAATCACCTATTTTCATACTGCAGGTATCAAAAATCACATATTTTCATACTGCTGGTATCAAAATCATAAACCATCACACTGCAGTTACCAAACAAATCTCTCATACTGCAGTCCAATTTTGAAATTATGGGTGGCACATATCTACCATTTTAGTATGGAAGTCCCCCTCCCTTCCTGGGTGTGTGTGGGAGGGGGGATTAATATAAAATGAAACAATCTTGAAACAGTCATAAATTTATAGCAACCATAATCTGTTTGCTCCTACTTGCATGTTATTTTTCAGTTATTGTGTACATGCTTATGTTGTCAATAGGTTATATCACTAATATACGTGCCTCGATGTAAAAAGGCTACAAAAAACTTGTAAACACATCGCGCGCATGTGGTACACTGTAGGTGAGTTATGTTCCCTATATGTGACCTATTGGATTGGTAGTGATGTAATGTAGGTGAGGCTTTATGTAAAATTCTTTAAACACTGATAAATGTGCAACCATTTGCATGTTTTGCATCATACAAGTGTTGTCAACAGGTTCTATTTTATTGATATGCATGGTGGGCATGGCTTATTGATATGTGTTATTTAGCATATTTCATGACATGCAACACCAGTTAGTATAAAACTTGAAAATCAACCAACAATGAAAGAATGCATTGGAAACCACTAAACATTTTGGTTTTCTGTTTCAGGAATATGTTTTTGAAAGGAAGAAAATAAATATACTTCATGTAATTGGTGCAATTTGTTCATGCATACATAAATGAGCACATGCATAAACATGAATACATTCTTAATGTATCCACATAATTTATTCATATATTGATACATACACATGAAATGTTTGCATCATTTTCAAGTAGGACTTATATGGAGTATATCCCAAAAAGGCAGTAACATTTGGACAACTTACACTAAAGGAGGATTGTGAAGTCAAGCGAACAACAGATAACTATGAAGCTTTTTGAATTTTTTAACAGAAGTTTTCATTAGAACTTTTGCAGACATTTTAACCAATATCGACTTGCGGTGTTGGGATGGATGTCTAAATTTGATGAATAATCACATTTTCTCTTTTTTTGTCATGTTTGTTATTGAAACAACGAACGTATGGTATTAATCACTTAACTTTCAAGGGAGAAAGGATTTCAAAGTTAGGTACTTGGAATATGGGGTTGAATTAAAATTGAAATAGTGCAAAACTTTGTTAAATTGATTAGTTTATAACTTGTTTGCCTATTTAAGCCAAGTTGATGTATTTAACTTGTCACATTGGCCTTAAACAATACCTTTGAAAATGGTAGATGTGAAAAAGAGAAAGCATTTATTGACAATACATCATGGCTCTGCATGTTCAGGATGTTCATTTCAGTTATAGTTCAGTTATATTGGCAAATCTATTTGCAAATTAGATTTTTTTTTTTTTTGAGTGAAAAAGTTAAAGGTGAGAACATAGTATAATTGGAAGCCAAAATGGTATTTTGGTAATATTAGCTTTACAAGCATCTCATGAACAACAGCAGATTTACGGATTTTAAGTTTTTATCTATAGGCAATAGCCTATTCATGTTCTTTGTTACCTCAGAACATATCTAGTCAGATTACATATCTTTATTGTTGATTACACAAATATTTTTAAGTTACAGTATTTTGGTCATTTTCACTCAATAGATACATTTAGTTTTGAAAATTTGGTAATCCATTACGCACCTTGAATCATGCACATTTTACTTACTACATGATGTTTTCTGATTTAAGTGCTACTTGCTGCAAGGTGTTATGCATTCCAGTATTCGATTGTTGTAGATGATTGTTTACCAGTTTACAGTATAATTACATTTCCTATCACATTATTTTGCTGATATAGGTATTTTAGTGACAAAAAATCTTAATTGCACAAATACACATTACCACAAAAATACACATATATTTCCTATATCTTGATGTATAAACCTCTGAAAACAAAATTGTTCGTATAAAATGCCTATATATTTTTAAACACTTGGTGGGAGGCCTGTACAAGTTAAAATGTAACTATTGTGCAGATCTTAAGTACCTTCTAGCACAGAAAGTGCGCTCATTTAGTCTTCCTTCTGGTCGAGTCCAAGCATTTTTATAGAGGTATTGAGGGGATGCAGTCAGGGCAGCTCACCATAAGGGCAAGGGGCTGCAATTATTGTCTCCCCCAAGATTAGATTATTATAAATTTGTAATAGATCATGCAGACATGCTTGAATTATGTTTTGTCCCCACAACAAAGTTCCCTAAGCATGTTGAGAAAGGAGGGGATGGGAGACACAGAGTATCTTATTCATATCTTTTCCATTTTCTTTGAACAAACACAGATATGCTTGGGTGGGTGTAGACCAGCCTGTGCTATAATCCTTGGGGGACAACAGGGCTTTGCCCCCCCCCCTCCCCACTTTCTGACAAAATCAAAAACAAAAAGGTACCCCATACTCTATGGAGGAGAAGTATGGCCCCACGTGCCCTTCCCCCAACCCCAACTTTGTAAAGGAGTATTACGGCTCTGGTGTCAGGATGGATATGTGCAAATATGATTGAGTGGGTGTAGATGTGCGCTTTTCACTGGATAGATGAACATTTGTGTGAATAGGAGGCTTGATGGATGGGTACTTGAACTAACAAACACCTTTAACATTTAGGGGTAGCACTAGTAGGTGTATACAAAAAGAAATGATAGAGATCTCTGCTTTTGCACCTAAAATTCCCATGAACTGTAACACATTTTGATTTCATTGTAACTTTTTGAAGCATAATCATTTTTCGTCAAAACATTGATCATTTATGTAGATATTATATTGCAAAAACATTCGTAAGTTTGACTGATGATAATTTCAAATTTGAGCCCCTCAGAAAATTTAGTGAGGAACCAGTAAAAATATCATGGAAAAAGCACACATCACAACTGAAACTGTAAGTCTCCAGTTATAAAACTCTTAGAAATTGCAAGATGTAATTTTGTCAAATATATTCCCTGCCTGCAAAATATTTTCAAAAAACTTTTTTTTTCAAGTGTGGCGTATAATCATTTCACTGCAATATGCAAGCTTTTAAAAGCCATGCGATGATTGTTCCGAATTTTTAAACTGAATTGTCAATGAAATAGTTTAATGTGAAAACTTTATTCACTTTTAAAATCATGACAGCTACAGTTCAATATATATATATTCTGATATAACATTCCCTCATTTTGATCTGTGATTTTTAGTTCAACAGCTCAGACTAATCCGTGTTCTGCATGCAATTTTAAAGAGAAAACAGAAAAGTGTTAATGTATTTATTGGTTATTGAACCATTAAAAAAAATAACTTTCAAAAAAGAACATCCATTAACTGTTACTCATAAAACCTAAAAACCAGAATTGCACAAACCATTGCATGTGGTAGTGTAAATGCACCAAAAAAATAACACAAATGTTCTTTTTAATTTCGGAAGGTATCAAATAATTGCACAAATATATTATCAGTGCAATTTTGAACCTAAAGTATTACATTTTGTTTCACTAAATACCTTGCTATGCCATCACTGTCAACCTTCACCTGTCTTTCTACAATAATAAAGGACATTTATTCAAATCGAAATGTAATCTTTTATATACTTTTATTATTCTTTATATTTTTGGTTCTGATGCGATAGCATCTGGAAGCCATGCAGTCATGATGGTGTATGTATGTGTGTGTACGAGTGTGTGTGTGTGTGATAATCGGCTTATAAACACGATATCTCAAGATACACCAGATTCATGGCATATGTGGTACGTACCAGTGGCGTAGATATTGTAATCCACCAGTTCAGATTTTAATCCGTTGGTTCAGATTGTTGCTGTCAGTTCAGATAAGTGCCGTCAGTTCAGATTGCATGGATTGGTGCCATCGGTTTAGATTGGTGCTATCGGTACACTTGCACCATCAACTTCATTAATAATATGTGTGCGGTGCAGTAGTGTTGGTTGAGATTAGTGCCAAGTGTCCAGTAATCATGTAATAAAATGTTATCTCTCTTTGACATAAATTTTGACTTGAATAATATACTTTCTTCCTATATGCACGGTGACATACTTTTTTGTCCTTCAAATGTCAATTTTGCAAGAGCTTCTGGGGGCTTCTCCCCTGGACCCAAACCGGGGCTTCATCCCTGACCCCACCAGGGGCCCTTAAGCAGGCCCCTGGACCCCATGCCAACAAGTTGAGCGTTTTGCGCTCAAAGTGACACCGTCTACATATCTTGCCGGTTCAATTCAATTCCCCCTCCCCATATGCCCATATGAAAGCCCTGCTACGCCACTGTGTGGTACACAGGTAGCCCATGGTTTGTAGATGTGCTCTATTATTTTTAATGGTGATGTCATGCATATTAATTAATTTACCTCAAGTTATATCTTACTTTCCATGCTATAAATATGCAATTTGGTCATGCAATGCTTTGCCTCGGTTATTACTAACAGGTGGTTCCCTGTTCCTTCGTTATAGGTACAGTAGGAGTATTTTACTAATGTTTAGTAATTCCTATTCAGAGGTTTTTCGTTTTGAAGAGGATAAGGAAACTAGTTTATTAAGTAGGAAAACTAGTTCGAGTATTAGGACCAGCTTTTTGTGTGGGCTTTGACCTGAACTCTTTTCCGATCCTCGGTTGCAGTCTGATTTCATATTTATAGCATGGAAGGTAAGATATAACTTAAGTAAATTTTCCCTGCTAAGCGTAGCGGGGATATTTACAAGAGTTATACTTACCTTCCATGTATCCTGGCTCGCCTCCCCTCTCGTTCAAGCCTTGGTAGAATGTTAAGTGAGGGATGTTAGAGGTATAATGAAGGTCAGGGCTGGGTTGGTAACTTTGTTTTTAGATTGGTTACAAGTGTGTTAGAATCGGGTCATTTGACCAGATTGCATATTTATAGCATGTATAAATCTTGAAATGTTCATGATTTAATAACCGCATGTCTGTTTTGTTTCATATTTGGTATAATTATGATGTTAGCTGGTGTGTACATGTTCATGATACAAAACTGTTGAATTTCTTTAATATGCATAGTAGTGGGTGGGGCTTAATATGATTTTGATGAAAAAAGCTTGTAACACGATATCTCAAGGGCGGTGAACTGGATTCTTGCATATTTATTTAGTACACAGATAGAACATGGTCTGTAGATAATGTTTTATTGTTTTGGTGGTGATATCATGCATATTAATGAGTAGGCGAGCGTGATATAAAAATCTTGAAATGCTCTTATTTTGACAATCCTATGTCTGTTTTGATTCATATTTGTTATATTAATGATGTTAGCTAATATGTATGTGTTCATTGTATAAAAACATAGACTTTCATTAATATGCGTAGTGGGCAGGGCCTAATATGATTTTGTAAGCAAAAAGCTTGTAATTACGATATCTCAAAAACTATGAACTGGATTCAAGTCATGTGTGGTACACAGATAGTTCATGGTCTGATGTGCCCTAATGTATTTGGTGGTGATTTCATGCATATTAATAAGTGAGGGGCTAAAGTGAAAATGTTGACAAAGTGATTAAATGAGCTAGTGTATGTCTATTTTGCATCATATTGGGCATGATAATAATGTTGGTTATTGTGTACATGCTTATGTTATCAGCAGATCGTCATTAATATGCATGGTAGTCTTGGCTTATTGTGAAAGTTGTAAAGGATGCAAACACCATATTGTATCTCATGAACAGTATATCGGATTTATGCCATATGTCGTAGACAGATTGGGCATGGTCTGAACATATGTTGTGATGTTGTGGTAGGGATGTCATGAATATTAATGAGTAGGTGGGGCTTACTGACATTCTTTAAATATGATAAATGAGCAACACTTTTTGACATCACACTTGCTATGATTATGTGTTTGTTATTGTGCAAATGCTAATGTTGTCAACATTTTCATTGATCTGCATGGTAGGTGATGCTTAGGAACAAATATTTCATGATATGCAAATTACATGACAGTTAATACAAATTTTGGAAATAAATCAGCTTATTAAAAAAAAAAAAAGCATAGGAGCTACAAAACCTTTTGGTTCTGGTCATAATCATCTTACTATTTGCTTCAGCGTGTGCATTGAAAGCAATGTGATTTCCGTATCTCTTCTCTAAAACTTTTCATTTTGATCTACATTTTACTTCCGCTTTTCACCCTAAATTTTGTTTTAATTCTCCTTTTCCGGGATTTTCATTCTGTGGATGGGCGTCTGCTTTTGGTAAGATCGTTTCTTTTGTTTTTTCCCTCACATTTTGTCCAGACCTTCACGCCCTCATCAATACTATACAGTGGTCCTCCTATAAGTGGTTCCATGATTTTTTTCTCGTTGCCTTGGGTCTTTCAGCCCTTGGTTTTTTTTTCTTCATCATGACAAAACGCTTGTGCCTTGACCCTCCCTCCCCTCCATATGACCACCTGCTATCTCCATTAACCATTCTTCAGCCCCAATCCCCAAAATCCTAATCATGCATGCCACCATTAAACAAAAATGTTTAAAAAGTTTCCCCCTTCCCTACACACAAAGCGCTCTACGGCCCAAGGTCTCTACCCTCAGATCTGGCATTTTCCTGGTGCACTGCGCCAGAAATACTCAAGCCACCACCCTTCTCTCCATTTAAACCCTAGCAAACACTGGTATTGACATTACAGTCACCCCCACCGTTCCCTGAACTCCAGCAAAGGTGTCATAAAAACCAGAGACCAAGCTTACTTGACTGATGATGACCTCATAGAGAAACTAACTAGCTAACACGTCACTGAAGCCCGTCGTCTTGTTCTCAAGAGAGACGGAGCCGAAACACCCACCAATACCATCTTCCTTACTTTTGCCACACCAACTCTCCCCTCCCATATCATTGCCTGCTACCTGAGAATCCCAGTTACCCCTTACATTCCCAACCCTCTTCGTTGTCATAATTGCCAGAGGTATGGCCATGGGAAAACTCCTGCCGCAGCCAAGCACGCTGTGGTAATTGCGAAGCCCCAGACCATGACAACACCTCCTGCACCAACACCCCACTCTGCACAAATTGCGATGGTTATCACCCCGCCAACCATCCCTCCTTCTCCAAAGGCTGCCCCACCTGGCTTCAGGAAAAACAAATAACTAAACTTAAAACCCTTAACCTCAACATAACTTACCCAGAGGCCAGGAAACAATTCCTCGCTTTCCTCCACACCAAGCCTTCCTACTCGAGCGCAGTCTCTTCTAATACCAATACCACCCCCCCCCCCTAACACAACTAAAACTGACTCGCATGCCCATACCGACCTTACTTGGCTCTTTTTACCTAGTCCCAAGCCCATCACCATTGCCAACAATCCAACCACACCCAATACCCAAACCACCTCTACGACCACTTCTCTCCTCAACCTCCCTTCCTTCTCTAAAGCCCCCGCTGCCCCCTACACCAACACCTATAATACCATCATACATCAAACTAAAACCAACCAGGCTAACAATCAACAAACCAACCAACAAACAACCAATCAACAAACAACCAATCAACAAACAGCCCACCACCCACACCCACATGTATGACACTGAAGAGAATATGGATGGTTCGAATACCGAACACACCGATCATACTTCTCGTCCAACTTTCAAAAACAATCGCTCCCAAAGAAACAGATCCAAAGAAAAAACAAGCTAACTCAGACCCAACAGATCTTCCTCCAGATAACCCCCTGCCTCCTTATGGCATGCACCACAAAAACTCACAATAACACCCACAACATTATACAATGGAACATCAGAAGCCTTAAGGCCAATTCGGAAGAAGTCGACCTACTGGCCACCACCTTCAACCCAGTCATCTTCTGCCTACAAAAAACCTTCTTAAAAACCACTGATCATTACTCTCTCAATAACTTCACTTGCTACCATAAACTTAAAGTGGACGCTAAAAGGGCCTGTGGGGGCATCTCCATTCTCTTTAGACACGATATCATACACAGCCCAGTTCATGTGAACACCGACCTTCAGGCCATCTGTATATCTATCTCCCTCCACAAAAGCATCACTCTTTGCAATATCTATCTCCCCCTCCCTAACGCCAACGTTGGTCCAACCAGCCTTAACAGCTTCATCTCTTAGCTTCCCACACCCTTTATCCTTCTTGGTGACTTCAACACTCACAACCCCCTGTGGGGCTCCAACACAATCACCCCCAGAGGCAAGCTCGTCGAAAACACTCATTGACAGCACAGCCTGTCCTTGCTCAACACTTACTCTCCGACCTACCTTCATCCTGCCACAGGCTTCCTCACCTGTATTGACCTGTCTATCTGTTCCCTTAACCTCCTCCTTGATTTTAATTGGAAGGTCGAGTAACATCCTTATCAACATCGCCACCTGCTCCATTCCCAAAATCCCTAACCACTCCACCCCCCAACCCCTGGTTCACTGATAACTGCAAAACTGCCATCAAGAACAGGAAAAGGGCTCTCAGGAACTTTAATACTAAACCAACCACCCACAACCTCAACCTCTTTCGCATCAGCTGAGCCAAAGCCAGGCGCACTATCAAAGACAGTAAAACCAACACTTGGAACAACTTCATCTCGTCTCTCACCACCCCCACCCCCACTAAGAAGATTTGGAGAATGGTTAACAGCTTCCACGGCAGGGTGAACAAGTCTCCCATCTCTCCTGAAATGGTAACCTTCTCACCACAAAAAGGACATCGTTAACCACCTCGCTGCCTCTTTTAGCAACATCTCGTCCTCGGCCAACTGACCCCAATGCTTTCAAAACCAAAAACGCTCACGATGAAACCCAGAGTATTACCTTCCCCTCCAACAACACCGAGAGCTATAACACCCCTCTCACCCTTTCTGAATTAAATCAAGCCATCCATGATGCTGGCTGCACCTTCAAGGGCCCAGATAACATTCCCTACCAATTCCTGAAAGATCTCCCCAACAAAGCCACCACTACCCTATTCACCATCCTCAACCACATCTGGTCCTCACACTCCTTTCCCCCTATCTGGAGGACAGCTATCGTCATCCCCGTCCCCAAACCGGGAAAGGATAGTACCGACCGACCCCTCCAGCTACCGCCCCATCGCCCTCACCTGCTGTTTCTGTAAAATTATGGAAAGGATCATTAACCTGAGACTAAACTGGTTCCTTGAGACCAATAGAATCCTCTCCCCTCACCAAAGCGGCTTTCGGAAATGTCGCAATACCCTGGACCACTTAAATACACTCGACACCACTATCCGGAAATCCTTTGCAAAAAAGTAACACCTCATTGCCATCTTTTTTGACCTCGAGAAAGCTTTTGATACTACTTGGAAATACGGCATCATCCGCAAACTTCACACCATCGGCCTCAGAGGCCACCTCCCCACCTTTATTCAAAACTTCCTCTCACCCAGGCAGTTCCAAGTTCGTATTGACCACACCCTCTCCAACTGCTATCCCCAAGAAGAGGGTGTCCCTCAAAGCAGCATCCTCTCTCCCACTCTCTTCAACCTGAGCATTAACGACATAGCGGACAACCTTGGCCCCAACATCAAACATGCCCTCTACATGGACGACTTCACCATCTTCTACTCCTCCCCAAGCTTTCCTCTTGTCGAAAATAGACTTCAACTCAACTTCAACCAGCTGCAAGCCTGGTGCCAAAACAACAGTTCTAAATTCTCCAAAGACAAGACAGTCTGCATGCACTTCTGTCATTTCAACAACCTCCACCCCAACCTGAAGCTCGTGCTTAATGGCAATCGCATCCCTAAAGTTGACCACACTAAGTTCCTGGGTTTAACTCTAGACCACAAACTCTCCTACAAACAACACACCACCAACCTGAAACAGAATTGAAACAGCTCTCTCAACATTCTCTGCCTCCTCTCTAATACCACTTGGGGTGCGAACTGTCATGCTCTCCTCAATTCTTCAGGCTCATCATTCGTGCCAAGCTTGACTACGACAATATTGTCTACTGTGTCGCTCACAATTCTTACCTCAATCACATCAACGCCATCCAAAATGAAGCCCTCAGGCTTTGTCTGGGTGCTTACAGGACCTCCCCAATCACCAGCCTTCATGATGAAGCCAACGAACCCCCCTTCCTGCTAAGGTGTAGAAAGCTTAGCCTTTCCTATGCTTTTAGGGCCCTCACCAACACCCAGAACTCTGTTTACAACCTTATTAGATACCCCAATTTCTCCACCCTCTTTGTTAGGACTTAAACCTTATCCCCTACCTTCAGCTTACGCATCAAATCAGACCTTCTCCATCTCGGCATCAATCCCACCACTCTCAGTACTTTCTCCTGGCCCACTTTTCCTCCCTGGGCCACCCCTATCCCTACTATCCACCTGGACCTCTTCACTCATCACAAAACCCAAACCCACCCTAACCTCTTCATCAACCTCCACAACCAAATCAAAGACCAACTCTCAAACTATACCTCCATCTATACTGATGGCTCCAGGGAAGGCGACATGACAGCTGCTGCTGCTATCATCCAAGACATCACCCTCAGTAGCAGGCTTCCCGACTATTTATCCATTTTCGAGGCCAAGGCCATCCTTCTCGCCCTCAACTTTATTGAATACTCTCCGCTCAACCACTTTGCCACTTTGCCAATGGGATAACTCCACATCTCACCTCATCCTCTGTAACTCCTTTCGCCCCCTCCTCCCCCCCTCCGTAGGAAATATATTCTTCTCTTTTGGATACCCAGCCATGTAGGCATCCCTGGCAGCTGCTAAGCTTGCCCTTACCCTTTCCCCTACCCCTTTTCCCAAAACCTTTCTGACATCACACCGCTTATCACTTCCCTTATTCGTGGCCGCTGGCAAACCTAATGGGACTACCAAATTGATAACAAACTCCACGTCATCTAGCCCACCATTCCGATCAAACCCACTACTCACAACCTATCCCGTGTTGACAACGTCCACATTACCCGCCTTAGAATGGGTCACACCCACCTCACTTACTCCCACCTCCTTACTGGTTCCCCTTCCCCCACCCCTCTGCAACAATTGCCATTGCACCCTCATAGTCCATCACATTCTCTTTGCTTGCCCACTGTACAACCTTCACAGAGCTTCCCTCGCTGCCCACAACTCGGTGGCCGAGCTCTTCCAAAAAAAACTCTTAGGACAAAATTATCTCCCTCCTTCATCATGCTTCCCTTTACAACCATATTCAGTCCTACTTCTCCACCCCCTCTCTCTCTACATTTTTTTTCTCCACCCATATAGTTCTCTTGATCCCAGCTATCTGGCTTTAAGTTCTCGTTTTTCTTGCAATCTCCCCCTGTTTACTCTCCTTCCTACCTCTGGAATGATCTAAACTCTCAGGCACAATTTGACCCTTGTTGTTGTGGTGCCGTTACACTCTCATCAAACAAACAAACAAAACAAATATTACTGTTTGCTCATTATCTCTAGTATTGCACTTTGATTAGATTTATGGTTCGCATGCGAAGCATAATGCGGAACCTATGTAATGGCAACTACGTCCATCCAGCCGTCCACAGATTTGTTCTGAGATTTCCTCAGAAATGTTAAAGTTTTTTTAGAATTCCTCAGAAAATGTTAAAAGTTTCTTCAAGAGTTCCTCAGAAAAAGTTAAAGTTTCTTCAGATATCCTTATGGAAGGTTAGAATTTCCTTATTAAATGTTAAAGTTTTTCAGAGATACTTAAGACAGTATTGAAGACTAGCTTCCTTAAAAAGTCTACAAAACATTTTATATTTTCTTAAAAGATAACTGTAAAATGATATAATTTTTTAATGTTCTTCAGAGATCCTCAAGTCTCTCTTGTAGCACTTGAGATTTAAAATCCTTAAAATTCTTCAAAATATTTGGGCACCAACAGTTGTATCAGGCATGATTATTAAACTCCACTTTTATTATTGTGGTCATTTGCATAAAGTTGCTACAGTATATGACCTGGCCAGACTTTTTTATTTAGTATGCTAAGGGAGTGTGACAGGATGTGATTACATATGGACATAGGGAGGAGGGATGCCATGTGGGACATGGATGGGGGCCATGAGGGATATATGATATAATGTTTACCATGTTGTATACACCAAGGGCTATATCAGGCATAATTATTTGACTCCACCTTTTTTTTCTTATTCAGCAACTCATTTGCACATAAGTTATAATATGAACTGACAATTTCATACATAGTATGCTCAATCAGGGACTGTGATAGCTAGGATGAGACTTCCTTTGGAGCCTGTGAGACATAGGGTGGGATGCCATGTGGGACATGGGGTGGGATGCCATGTGGAACAGGGTGGAATGCCATGTAGGATGGATACATGGTGGAATGCCATGCAGGACATAGGGTGGAATGCCATGGGATGGAATGTCATGTGGGACATGGGATGGAATGTCATATGGGACATGGGATGGTATGGGTGTCATGTGGGACATGGCGTCCCACCCCATTTCAACAAGTCATTTAAATATAAGCTATTATATGAACTGACACTTTCATACATAGTATGCTCAATCAGGGACTGTGATAGCTAGGATCAGACTTCTTATGGAGCCTATGGGATGTCATGTGGGACATGGGGTGGGATGCCATGTGGAACAGGGTAGAATGCCATGTGAGACATGGTGGGAGCCACGAGTAACACAGAGTGACAAAAGTTGGGATATCATGTGTGACATAAGGTAGGATGCCATGTGTGACATAAGGTAGGATGCCATGTGTGACATAAGGTAGGATGCCATGTGCGACATAGGAAAGGAGGCTATGTGGGACATAGAGTAGGAGGCCATGGGGACAGGGTAGGAGGCCATGGGGACATGGGATGTGATGCCATGTGGGACATAAAGTAGGATGTCATTGGGACATTGCGAGGGATACCATGTGGAACATATGGTGGGATGCCATGTGGAACATCAGGTGGGAAGCCACTGATGCGTGACACAGGAAGGAATGCAATGTGGGACATAGGGAGGGATGTCATGTGGTACATATGTTTGGATTAATGTGGGACGTACATGTAGGATGGGAGTAATGTGGGTCATAGCTTGGGATGCCATGTGGGACATATGGTGTAATGCCATGTGGGACATATGGTGGAATGCCTTGTGAGACACTATGGTGGAATGCCATGTGGGAGATATGGTGGAATGCCATGTGGGACAAGGCATGGGATGTCATGTGGGACATGAGATGGGATGTCGTTTGGGACATAGGATGTGGGACATAGGGTGGAATGCCATGTGGCTCATAGGATGCATGCCCTGTGGGACATATGATGGAATGCCATGTGGGACATGGGATGTCATGTGGGACATGGGGTGGGATGCTATGTGGAAGATATGGTGGAATACCATGTGTGACATGGGATGGGATGTCATGTGGGACATGGGGTGGAATGCCATGTGGAAGATGGGGTGGGATGCCATGTGGGACATGGGATGCCATGTGGGACTTGGTGTGAGATGCCATTTTTATAATTGGCCGGGTCATATGATATGGGTGTCAATTTGCATAGGTTCACGAACCATGACTGTATTTACCGTTCTAGTTAATAAATCATTTGCAACTTAAAATTCCCTTTCTTTTGTTTATCTTAATTAAAGTTGGATGCCTTTACATTAATGCCAAATTACTGTAACTTTTGCATTTCATTATTAAAAATGAAATTGCCATTGGAAACTACATTGTTCATCAAACTGATAGATATATTCTGCAACATGTTCTGGAATATACTACACCTTCAATGATATCCAAAACCCTACACTCACCTTCACAACATATATCAAAAGAAATATATCAAAAATGTTTTAAATACATACATATCAAACTACATTCCTTTTTTATGTACCAACAAGCAACACCCTCGCAGTCAAACACATACCATCATGACCTACGTCCAAATATATGTTGAGCAACTGCATAATTGATGTTCTGGTTTTATATATTTTAACACCTTCTGTTTCAATAAGAATTTAAAGAGCAACAAGAAAGAATTACAGACATTTCAAGATGAGATTTCAGGACTAAGATTGCTTCATTTAACATTATATGTTAGTTTATGCATTAACTGTATGATATTAAAGCAGCCCACATGATATTTTGAGGTAAATGCAGTAATTCCCTTAAATTCCATGATATCATCAAACATAAATTTTACAGATAAGAAAAAAGTGTTTTCCATGTACTGCATGAAGGTAAACAAATGGTGGTAACCCTTCATTGGAAACAGTATCAACATAAGATATACTGTATAAAATAGTAAAATTAAACATAGTATTACATACAATGAGCAGAAATATTACAGTATCAATATTAACCAAATGTTAATATCCAAACCACTACATATCCCCTACTGCAGTATATCTCACCCACCCCAAAATCAATTGAGTAAATTTTGTTATTTCATACTTGAAATTCTGTACTTTTTTCCTTCATGAAATTAGATATTATAATTAAAACATTTTACATTTATGTAGTATTGTAGTAATTTTATTGTCTAAGCTGCATTAAAGCTTGATGTACACAAGATGTATTAATTGTATACAAGCATACATACAGTATGTTCAGTTGCACTTTAGAAAAAGGTTTTCTTTTAATGATAAATGTTACCAAATTCTCAGAATCTAAAATACTTTTGATGAGAGTTGTGAACACCCCAAGCATGTGTTCGTTAATTACTTAAGAGACAAAGTACTGGCTGTCCTGTACATACTCCAGGCAATGTGTATGGACTTTTGCACTTTGTGCATATTCTTTTCTAAGTCTTTGCAATAAAAGAAGAAGATCTGAGGGTGTGAGTATTCAATAAGGGTTAATAAACAGTTGGATTGGAATCTACACATTATTTTTGATAATTTTGCCTCAGATCTGTGTTTTTGACAAACTGTTTGAAGTAGAGAGAACAGCTGTTCAAAAGTGATTATTATTATTATTGTGTTCTTCTCTGCTCATCCTGCAGCTAAGTACAGAATTGATTGTTAAGTGATAATCCATTTGAAGAATTACAGATCTGCAGCCCTGTATCTCATCTAAACAGTCATATCAGTGTCAATATTTGTTTTATTGGCCCTTGATTGAAACCAGTGACAAACTGCTGAAAAGTGTTGGCATGTATGTAATTAGGCTGTTGAAAATCCAAAGAAGATAACTGTAAAGCTAATTAATGGAGAAAACTGTGCTTTGGGGTCTGGATATACTCAGAAAGGTGCCCTTAGATCTGCTTTTTATCAATATTGTATGTGTTATTGAATATTTCTTTGTTTTTCCTATGAATGTTTCAATAGAAATTAAACAGAGTTTGGAGATGAAGAACTGTTTCTAGATTATCAGTTATGAAGAGGATCCCAAGACCAAAATTTTTAACCTGAATGCCATGGTCATGGAATGAACTAAATGATAAATGAGTGTGATGCTACTTTAGTACCACTTAAACATGGCCTCTTATCCAAAAAGTAAGGGAGAAGGGGGAAGGGGGTAAATTTTGTAACGGTCTCCATCTATTGTTGCAGTGCTCATCTACTGCAGCAGTGCACATCTACTGTAGCAGTGCACATCTACTGTAGCGGTGCTCATCTACTGTAGCGGTGCTCATCTACTGTAGCGGTGCTCATCTACTGTAGTAGTGCTCATCTACTGAGCACTGCTACAGTAGATACTGTAGTAGTGCCCATCTACTACAGTAGTGCATATACACTGAAGCAGTGCTCAATTATTGTAGCAGTGCCCATCTACTCTAGTAGTGCTAAACTAATGTAGCAGTGTTCATCTACTGTACCAGTGCCCATCTAATGTATTAATGGCCATCTAGTATGGCCCAATGTGCATTAACTATAGCAGTGCATATCCACTGTAGTATTGTTCATCTACTGCAGCATTGCCCATCTACCGTAGCAGTGTTCATCTAATATATAATGATATAATATATGGGATTTATATAGTGCATTTTCTAGTTTAAAGCACTATTCAAATGCTCTTTATAACTAACAGACTAGTTCTCTGGCTGCCTATGGGCGCACATGAACTTAGTACTTGAAAGGGAAAGTGAATGAACACTGCGTTTTCACGCTTCTCTTCTCGAATAGTTTCAGAGAACCAGGCAGGGGTGACTACCCTGCCGTCGGGACCGGCAGCTTAACGTCCCCTCCAAAGGACGGTGTACATTCAACAATTGTCACTTTTCTTAACATGAGTGAGGAATAGGAGCTGCAGACGAAATGCTTCCGCTTTAATGTTCTGCATATCAGTCTGCATAGCTGTGGAAAAATCGAGTTAGACCTGACGGAGGCTTGAACCCTGGACCTCCAGCAATTCAGACGTGCGCACTGCCAACTGAGCTATCTATTTTATTCTCTTGTAACCATCTACTGTAGCATCTTCTGTAGCAGTGACCATCTATTATAATAGTACTTATCTACTATAGTGTTGCTCATCCACTATAGCATTTCACATCTACTATTGCAGTGCTCATCAACTGCAGCAGTGCTCATCTACTGTTGCAGTGCTCATCAAATGCAGCAGTGCTCATCTACTGTTGCAGTGCTCATCTACTGTTGCTGTGCTCACTAACTTCAGCAGTGCTCATCTATTGTAGTAGTGCTCATCTTTTTTATCAGTGCCCATCTACTGTAGTGGTGCCCATCTACTGAGTAGGTCCCATCTCCTGTAGCAGTGCTTAGCGGTGTAGGAAAATATTTGACATGGGATGGGGGGGGGGGGCAGATTTAATTATTTATCTCAACAAACCTCAGTACAAAAATGTATGACATCTACTGTAACAGTGCTTATTTACTGTTTAGTGCTCATCTACTGTAGCAGTGCACGGTAAGAGCAGTGTTTAAATGAGCATACACCATATTGCTGTTTTGCTGTTTATAGAGCAACTTAACAAGTTCATTGTACTTTAGTAATTACCAGCTATAAAATATTATAGTATGATTTTTGAGCTGACAAATGGTATTTAAATACAGGTTCAATTTAAAAAGCAGCTGAGTGCATCTCTATTAAATCTCTATCAAGTTGTGAAACTTGGTAATCGTGCACAATTTGAGTTCATTTTTATTTTAACTGTAAATTTTTACCTTTGCTTGTAATTAATTTTGGTGAAGACCAAGCAGTCCGGTTTCTTCTCACTTTTGGGAGAAAAATCATTGTTTCCCAAATGGGCGAATCTCTATGTTAATTATATTTTCTCCTGCATCCCAGTGGCTCATTACATCATTGTGTTAGAATTTAGTCAGCCGCTTTATTAGTTATCTACTTATACACATATACACTCTAGCACAGTACCGGTACACGTACGGTCAATACAGGTACACGTACAGTCAATGATATAGCTGTGTCTTACCATTGTGTTAGAATAGATCATCACGTTTTTTTTTATATTTATTGTTCTTTTTTTGTGGTGATATGTAGCCTATGCACTGCAGGCTGTTAATACACCGGGGGCAGGGCTAATTTCTATAATACAAATAGCAGAGCGGGAGAAAGAGGGGGTGCTTACATAAGATAAGGATGGCCAAAGCACCTTTATCTTTGTTTTGAAAAAGAAACTTCCATATGTTGCTACTTTTGGATGCCCTAACTTATCCACCCTCACAGTCAATTGATTTGATAGAGATTTCATTCATTTCGGATGGGAGGGCCTGAGCCCCTCTTCCCCCTCCCCCCCCCTCCTCCCCTGCAAAAGTCCGGTCAAATTAAAAAAAGATTATACACCAGTGAATTATTCATCGCGGGCCAGTGAAGTATACACCGCGGGCCAGTGAAGTATACACTACGGGCCAGTGAATTCTACACCCCGGACCAGTGAATTATCCACCGCGGGCCATTGAATTATACACAGTGGGCCAGTGAATTATACACCGTGGGCCAGTGAATTATACACCGCAGGCCAGTGAATTATACACTGCAGGCCTTCTCGGCTTTCATACGGAACCGATATGCACATGCTGTCTTGTTTACATAAACTACCAGTCATTTCATCGCGAATATGTCAACAATCCCTCCCTTCCCATTTTCCATGATTATGCAAAGAGCGTGCCATATTGTATCTAAGCGAGTCAATCACATTAAAAAATTATTACAGGCTTTTCATAAAATGAAGAAAAATAGGTAAAATGCAATTCTTTTTGAAAAATACTCCTTTTGAATTTATCAACTAATGTAAAATGAGGCGAATGACAAGGCTCCTTTGAAAATAATCAGAAAAACTACTCAAATATCACAGTACTTGCTTTTAGCACAAGTCATACAATGCTAAAACATTGTACATTGCTTACGATAACTAACATACTAAATGACCATATTGCATCTAACAAGTAAGGTCATTGCGCAGGTCAAATCTTTTTCATTGTTTTGCACAAAAACGGACTGGTGAATCTTATTCGAGGGATTGGCTTTTATTTAGGTCTAATTATACTCTTTATGAATATTCAATAATCAACCTTTCATGCTCATCAACAAGAACTCCAGAGGCTGTGTTATGAATTAGTTGTATTACAATTTTGGGGTATATACAGAGGGCTGTTTGGGGGCCATTTGGGAGAAGATTTTGTTCTCCAAAAGCAGTTCACTAACTTATTTTTTGATATCACTTCTGTTTATTAGTTGATGAATAATATGGAGGGAAATTTGACTGAAATTAAAGAGACAGGTAAATGTTTGATACCATTCCTTGGAAAAGTAGTACTTCAATAAATTTGTGTCCACTGTGCCTGTAATGTTTCAAAGTGCTGAAATCCCCACAGTTGCTGGCAGGATAATGCCATATGCAGGCTGATGCTGATTAATTGCTAATTACTCACGAATTTAAGCAATTAAACATCTCATCTTCTAATTACACATTCACAGCCCCCGTGCATTAATATTGGCATCAGTGATTGTCTGATGCATGTAGAATATATGAAAAGGCTATAGTACATGTGTGTCAAGTGCCTTGAAACAGTTCATCACAGTACACCTGACTGTAAGGTTTAAGTCTACAGTAGCTATAAGCACTTTTGCTGGTCTTCTTGCCTTATACGCTTGCCAGTGATGGATAGAATATTAGATTTGGTTCAAGAATAAATTCCTGAAAATTGTCCTTTTTATTCTTGAAAGTAATCTTTATGACTGATTTTCATCTCGTCTGCGAAGCAGGATGATGAGACGTGTCATCCTGTCGTCGTCGTCGACAAATGTTTAACTTAAGTTATGAATGATGTACATTCATGCAACTTGGTACAGGTAGAGGACATTGGTACTGTTCAAATGAGCATGTGTGTGTGTTTGCTTTGATATTCATTTAAGGACCTTGATCTGACAACACACCAGTCGTTTAAGGACCCAGTTCGCGTTTGATGACCTGAACACACGTCCTTAAATATTTTTGCTATAAACAAGAAAATCTTTCATTTAAGATGGCGCTTGAGAAATTTTAAAGATGTCCTTAATGAACCGCTTAAATCTGACATCTAATTTCACACTATCTTCAGAGTGCTGAAAATTCCACACTGATTTATTTTTTAAATGGATTGCGCCACAAATTCTTAATACAGTTACCCACTGATTCACCGTGAGTCCTTAGTTGTTTATTAAAACTGAAAATTATGTAACACACAGAAGTCCTTAGATGAATAGATGTATCAAATCTTGTCAGGGTCCTTAGTTCCTTAACAAAACCTAAAATTTTGTTTTATGGCCTTTAAAAGATAACCTAAATCAGAACTGTATTTTTGTTTACTGTTCAAGTCCCCTTACTCTACAAGCAATTAACAATGATAAAACAACAATTGTTTTAGTTCCACTACTTCATTATTGGTCTGTATCATTGAATCTACAAATGGATAGTTTGGTGGCAAGGTCCTCAATCAGTATGTGAAGCACATGTGTGTGTGAGTGGGTGCGTGTGTGTGTGCATACTAATTAATTTATTTGCATAACAATAAAAAACAACTTCAAATTTCTAGTATTTATGAGTGTTTTTTTTATTGCAATTAAATGAAACACTTTGGAAGAATGAAAGCTTAATAAAGTTGGTTTCCATTTAAATTGAATGAGACTAAATCTTTGAAAATCTTTGGATATCTTTGATGGAATAAATTGAATGGTACTCTCTAGGATTGATTTCTACCAATCTATGCATGAAATTGTAGATTAAGGTGATAAGAAGTTATTTATGCAACTCAATATATTTGAAAGATAATCTCAAACAGCAAGTAATTTTGGTAAATATTCAGGAGAAATCACCATCAAAATATAGAACATTGCTCAGTATATGCATTCCCTTACAGAAAAATGCAAGCAAGCATGCTTGCAACAAGCTAACAATTTTTAGCTTACGCAAGCTTTTCTAGACTTCCTGACTTGTTGCAAACTAGTATTTGGAACAAATGCTTGCTTGCGTAAACTAACATAAATTTGCAGAAAATTTTTACTAGCTTGTGCAAGCTTACAGAAAGTTTTTGCTAGCTAAGCTTTTGTTTGTTCCAAATACCAGCTTACAGCAAGCTCCTGCTGAAAGCTTGCCACAAGCTTGCAAGAAGCACCATATTTAGTCCTCCTCTCCCACTCCTTCTACCTAATTTTACCCCTTTTTTTACACCCTTGCACTTCCTCTTTTAAGTTTGATCCCAGCTTCCTGGCTATTAGCCCCCGTACTTATCTCAGACTCCTCCAATTTTTCTTGCTACCTCTGGAATGATTTAACCCCTCAGGCACAATTTGACCCTTGCTGTCGTGTTGCCGTTAAGCCTTCATCATACAAACAAACAAACACAAGCTAAAAATGTTGAGACACTCGCAATTGGCTTGCTCTTACATGTTGTTTATGTCTCAATCTCAAATGCATCTGATTTTTAGGTGATTAACTACATTTAATGCTTCAGTAATGTTTATAACTAATGTACTATGCATGCAGAGGGTTAGAATTAATAGTTGGATCTCTATCTTGAGTATTCCAGTAATTGTTTCTCAGAAACAAAAGTTAATGAAATCAACAGGAAAATAATTCCCCATCTATTGAACTGAAAGACTTTTAAGTGTACTTCAATTTAAGGTATTCTTGCGTATCAGGAGGGCTTCAAAAATTGCAGTGATAAGCTCTTTACTTTACAGAATCCCTGCTTTAACCTTGCTTTCAAAGGATTAGTTCAGTAGTCAAGCAAGTTGATGTATATGATAGACACAGGAGTGGACGAAATATTGTACTTTCTGAGACCATAGAAATTCTTGAAAAGAAATTCTGCAAGAATACCACAACAACAATAGAAAAATGCAATACTTAGATCCAACAGGAAATTTCAATTGTCTTCAACGAATTGTTAGTTACCTCTGCCAACGAAGTTGGATGGTGGTTATGTTTTCTCTCTGTTCGTCTTTTTTCTTGTCTGTTTGTCATTAAGATATCTCAATAACTGATGATTTGGTTTTGATTAAATTTGGTGTGTGGTTTTGTTACTGCGTAAGAAAGAAGTAATTAAAATTTGAGACTAATTGAACAGGGGGGTAGTAGAAATGGATGGATGGGGATATTTTAGAGCAAAATTTTTCAAGATTTAGTTGAAACTTTTCAATGGAATGTGCGGAACAATGAACCCATGCAATGAAAGAACAATCAATTTTCTGGACTCGAAAGAAAATTAAGTGAGGTGGTCTCTGGTATCAAAGAAATCAAAACAATTGGGTTTGTGCCATGAATGAAAATAATGAATGTAATTCTACCCTAAATAAACTCAAACTATAAATGCTTTATAGCCTAACTTAAACTGAAAACAATGATCACAAGTGATAATCCTCAAGGGTTTGGAATGTAAATGTCAACAAGGATCAACAGTGAGAAAGAGATTGTTTGGGGTTATAACTTGGTGGGTCGAGGGTTTCTGAGGTAGATTGTATTCTGGTAGGGATAGAAAAGGAGCGGAGGTATGTGCTCTGCAGAGTGCTACAATTCAAATTTGTGAAGGTTTTCCCCTTTTTAGCTCAAGGACAACTACGTCATTGAGGTTATAAAGTGGGATAAATCTGTTAACTTGTATCTAGTCAGAGGGTTTTGACCAGAAATTTGTGAAATTTGGCAGGATTGAAGAGCATGAAAATCTACACACAGGAACATGTATTCGCTTTTTCATTTACTCTTTGCATACGTGAAATAGAGCAATTTTGATCATTTTCACAAAAATCTGCAGTCAAAACTGGAAAATATGTGCTGATGCGTAAATAATTAGTTCCATGAATATACAAAACAAAGGCAGAAAGAAGTGTGCATGTAGCCGTGTCTTTCTACCTCCATAATGTAGCTATGCATGGCAGTTCACAATTGTAATATGACACCATTCCTGATAAGAAATTGAACAAACCAACAAGTCTTCGTATATAAGAAATTTGGAACCAACCTATTATGATTCACTTGTCATTTGCAACAGTTACATCAGTTATAAAGGGTTGCAGGAAAAGACACTTTCCCATCCCTCCTCCACACCCACCCCAGTAATAATCAGTGCCACCAAGAGGAAGCCCAAGGCCCCAGGAAAATTTAAATGTATATATTATAATATTTTGAAGGAGGAGGGGGACAGAATAAAAAGCTTAATGACCATAAAAAAGCACAGCCACATGGGTGAAAACCTCTGCCGAAACCCATGCTTTACAATGGCAAAAGGTTTTAATTGGACTGAGAAGACCTTAATTCTTTGCCCTTAAAATATTTCAAAAAAAGAAGGACCCTTAATGTTTTCACGGGCCTCGCTACTCTCTTGACCTTAGTAGACCTAATAATGATGCCTTTTCAATGTAAACAAATAATAAAACTTGATTTATTTTGGACTGAAAGTGTGAGGGGGAGGAGGGGGGCATTGATGGGTGGAGGGGCAGTGGAGTAGCCAGCATTAAAAAAGTAAGGGGGTCTGAGAAGACCAAGTGTTCAAATTTAGCCCACCTTGAAGGCAATTTTGTTTATATAAAGCAAACTAGATATAGAAAAACAAAGATCATCCCAATTTTTGAAATTTTCCTCAAACAGAAGGGTCCCCATTTCCCGCCCCTGTACCAATGCCACTGGGGGTAGTCAATAGTGGGGGTAATCAGGCTAAGATACCAAAATTTACCATACAAAAGAAAGAAGAAACTTGTTTCAAATTTTAATTCACAATGCTTTCTACCGAATTATGGGATTTAAAGTAAAAAGGCGTGGTTGTATGTCTTACTGAATTTTGCATGGGAAACTTTTTGCTGAACGGACCACATGTGGAGTTTTGAAAGAAATTGTTTGTTAACCACCCATACAAAATAATGTTACAATGCATAATAATTAGTCTGAAAACATGATAAAGTTTTTGTCATGGATGATTATGTATTCATGATACATGATGATGGGGTCAGCTAAATACATTTTTGAAAGGTTGAAAAGGCAGATCTAAAACAATAACAACATTTTTCTCTCAAAAACGTTTGAAGGAGAACAGTGGTCAAGCTTTAATTCAGCACAGATGTTTAATGTAATGTAATTATGGGCTATATACAGTGAACCCCGCTTGGAAGTAGGTCATCATTCGACCCGATTCCTGGCGGAGTAATTTTCACAAAAACTTCCATGGCCAAGGAGCTAATTTGTGTGGAAGTTCTTCGCCAACACTATGATGAAGTGGCCTTTACTGTGTGATTTAGGGTCATAGCTAGTGGGGAGGAAGGGGGGGGGGGGAGGCAATCCCAGATTATTTGCCGATTGTGAATTTCTACACGTAATGTATATGCATAACATGGGAAGAAATGGCATTTTGCGACCCGCCAGATCCACCATGCCCATGTTTCTCATATTTTCCCCCCCTGGAAATTTTGTGCTAGCTAATGCCCTGGTGTGATTTACTGTGAATTTTCATGATAATACTGATGTTTTCTGTTTTAATATGAACTAAAACAAGAAATGATATAATAGCTGGAAAACACATTTTCTAATCTTTATTTTCCTGATTTTGCACGAGTACTAGAGGTCATGCCCTGATTGAGAATTGTAGAGCTTCAATATAAAAAGAAAATAATAGAATGCATGCCAATGATTTGCATTTATGTTACTCCTCCACATCAAATACTTTTTTGTATAGCCCTTTCTTCCATTCCCAAATCATTTCATTAATACTTTGGGCCAGGTGTTTTTTTAAATTTGTATAAGATATATATGTTTTCCTGAAAGGTGCATGTTCCAATCATGTTTTCCTTGTTTGGGACCTGGGAGAAAACTTGGGTAACTTGGGTTGCTTGTGTACTTTATAATAAGTAGGCCGATGCAGACTAGTGTTCTTGTATATGCACCATAACTCCTTGCCCCAATGTTTTGCTCTAGTTTCAGGAGCGTTGTAAGGGGTGCGATAGGTTGAACTGAGTAGTTGGTACACTGGGAGTAGGCCTAACGTGACATACATTTCACTGTACGCGTCTCAAGGACCTTCCTTGTAAACATACACCCATGGCCATGCCGAAAAAGGCAAGATTTCATCCAAATTTCATCAATAAATTGAAAATCTCTTACTTGGGTCAGGGTGATGGGTCTTCCATATGCAGGATATCTGCCATGGGGTATGATATTGATTCATGTTATTGATGACGTAATATGTTGTTATACTCTTGGCAGCCAATTGGAAAGGTAATTTGGTAATGAAGTTTAAAGTAATCGTATTATTATTTTCAATTATCATTTATAAAATGTGCAAAGGCTATAGTTTGAATGAAACAATTAGGTATATTTTTTTGCAATACTTTAACTGGTAATTCTTTTTCTTCTTGTTTGTTTGAATGTACTTAAGTATGCAATGAGGTAAGGTAAGTCTACTTACCTCTTATGAACAGTAATGTGTAAATGTTCAAAATTTGGTAATGTTTACAAAATATATGTTGTCACCATATGTTGTAGTGGAATTGATCTTCGCCCTCTAAAAATGTCAGTAATTGACCTAGGCATGATGGCATCACCCATTGAACAAATAATTTATACAAAAAAAAATTGTAACTGTTGTTAGAAGCCTAATTATTCAGATATCACTATGAAGTGATTTAATGCTACTTTTTGCAATTTATTTGCGCGTTGAAAAAATATTTGTTTTTATCTTCGTGTTTGTTGAAATGTAGTAAGGAGGGTACTTAACATTTTTTGAACATGAATGTGTAAATGTTAAAAATCATGTTATAGTTACAAAATGTTTTTCTCACCATATGTTGTTGTTGAATTCGCTGTCGCTCTCGCACAACGTCAGTAATTGAGTGAAACATAATGACACCACCTATTGGAACGCACATTATAATTGATACACAAATGCTTACAACTTCTTGTTAGAAGCACTATTTTTCAGACATCACTATGAAGAACAAATCAGGAAACTCGTTAATTTTATATGTGTGTGTATTGATTTCAAAAAATAGTTGCCCACAGAAAAGGCCAAAATTCCACATTTCACATTTCACATTGTGTTGTGAAAAATGCCTCACTATTAGACTGCTGCCTATGTCCCACCCCTTACCTGAATTCACAACTGTTAGCAACCCCACATATCTAAGAGAATCAACACTTGCTACATGCTGGTAAACCTGCTGAAGAGGATTAAAATAAGAAAACCTGTTTTAACGACTGAAACAAGCACCACCCACTCGTGACATACGCCTCATCAAAATAACGTTGAGCTTCAACATCATTGTAATCTGGTTCTTTCTGTGTTTCCTATTCTCCTCTTTTCTTTTTGGAAGCTGAAAGAATTTAAGCTTTTCAATGAGGAGATATTCAAGTTTAAAAAGTACTGCCTCATTTGAGTTAAAACGACAGTCTACTGTATGGTTGGCACCCTTATCCTCACTTTTTTTAACAATTGTTAACGTATTTTGAAAAGAATTAATTTCAATTTTTTTACTAACTAAATATCTTCTTCAAGCTTTCTTCAGGTGGTAAATTATTATTACCATACTATATTTGTTTTACTGTTTTCTTGAGATATCCAATGGCTTTTGAGTGAAAATAAATATGCCAGAATGCATAAAGACTTTATACACAATTCAGGTGTTTTAAAACTTGAATCCTTAACCAAATAAAATTCATCAATACATTCTTTACCATTTTATCTCTTTTAAAGGTCCTCTTTCATAAAAAAAAATAGATTTATACTGACCACTGAATTAATGCTTTAAGAGAGCATGACATGGGTTTTCATATTACTCTCACTTGATTATTTGGACAATGTGATGGAGAATTATTCCCAAATTTGTGTTGGTTGTATTAGCAGAAATTGGAGAAAAAGCAAATATAGTATTCGCTCTTACAGTCCAGTAGCATGCCTATTAATGGAAACAAATTTGTTCCCATTAATGGGAACATTTGACCATTGGTCAGCGCCATTAACACAGACACATTTTTCAGCCTCCATACCTATAACATACGTGCGGAACTTTAAACGGCTGGAAGAAAATTCCTAGCCATTTAGGGAATTTGGGATGCGCATAAAATTAAGCGTAGTCTAATACCTATGCTTTTTCCACTCCCATAACATAGGTTCACCACGCCGTTTTTGAGCTTTTGCGAAAAGTATGACGTGACCCGTACTTGACCCCTATGGTGTAGAGGTGTTTCAGGCTGATAAGAATATATGCGTAAAACGCATAACATATAACCACAAAACAGACACGACAGCAGCTGCCCTGGCCTAGATCTCATCACCATCGTTGTTTGCGTTGTTTTTACATTGAACAGTTGAAATAGTGCTTAAATTTCTATCCGTTTGCTTGTTTGTTTCAAAGGATTCATCTTTGGGAATTGTATTTACATACAGTTTTTATAATAATTTGAGTGTTTAATAAAAAAAACTGTTTTTCCTACGCGAGTTAAATTAAAGTTTTGTGGGCAGTTGTCCAGTTTGTACTGACGCTGTGACTCGTTTCCTTATGATTCAATGCAGTGACACTATGTGACCGTATAGAACTTAGGCCTATTTTTATATTTGTGTTAAACATTTTACATCATTGGAATCGGACTTGAATGTTATTCTTATAAATCAGTAGGCCTAGGGCCTAAATGAAAGTTTGAATTGAAAAGTGTCTGGAACGTGAGTTTTCAATTAAATTTTGTACTGTTTAAAAATGTTTTGCTATTCTCGACTCAATGTTAGCGACAAAAGGGGAAACAAAAATAGCCATTTCAAATCTTCATGTACTTAATAAAAAGTTGAAAGAAGCTTTTTTCAGTAAATGGGTATATTTAAGATTAAATATCAAAAAATGATAATTGTTGTGAAAAATTCATTGTGTTTTGACAAATGTACAGTCATGTCAATTATTTATTTTGGAGCTAACTCTAAAAATATTGGCAGTGTGATAAAGCTGTCAACTTTTAAAGTGACAATTTTCTTTTAACATTTTCAGAAAATCTTAAAACCTACCTCACCATTCTGCCATTTCTTTAAAACATCCTACAGCCTTAAAGTTTTTGAAAATGTAGGCCAAATGTTAATGTCAAATAAATACACTTAACGTCTGGCTATGGCGAATAAACAATAGATTGTTGCAAGGTGTGAAGATCGAAATCTTCTCTTAACAAAGTTTATCAGCTGCTATGTGTGGTTAGAAGACAGAAGGTAGTGTTGATGATAATGCTCTTAAATGCTTGGGAAGTGAGTTAATGAATGTCATCGTATGCACTTAACCTGCACAAGTTATTATACATTGTGATGGGCTAGGTGAGACAATCAGAAGTGTGATGCTCAGTTCAAGATATATAGTTCAAGAAGGGCTTTTACGATCAAACTTCCATTACACAAATTCAAAATTAAGTAGTACTGATATTAAATGTAAATAAGCACATTTTTGATAAGCAATACTCTGACCAGTGGCGTATTGAGCCAGCCTAAAAATGGGAGGGGTTCCGAGCTTTTAGACCCCCTCCCCCCCTCCAAAGGCAAAACGCTCAAATTTTCAAAGTAAAACATAAAAAACAAAAATTATCCCAATTTTTTAAAATTTCCTCGAACAAGTTAGGGGGCGGAAGGGGAAAGAAAAGGGGGGGGGGGGGGAACCCAACCCCTGGCTTCACCACTGACTCTGACATTCTTAAATACATTCTAATTGAATTCAATGTGTTCAGAAAAATGCTGTTAATTTCAATCAAGTTACTTATCTTCTTAAATTAAGGGATGAAATTTAATTATATAACCTTTTAATTGGGCGGGGAGGGGGTTCAAGGTTTTTTGTTGGGGGGTAATTTTGACCTCACATCACAGTTTTGTGCTGTATGTAAATGTGTACACATAGAAGTATCACAATATCATGCAGCATCGGATATAATCACAGTGAGAGGAAATACATTTTTCCATCTGCTTTATCAATTCGTTTTATTGATCTATTTTGCGACATTGGGGGGCCGCCAAGATAAGCGGAATTTTCCAGCAGCACCCCCAAACTGTGTCCGGGAGCTGGGGGTGGTCGATACAACTAAGTTCTAAACCTCGTGAAATTATATGGGTCTACTTATTCGCAGAGAAAATGCCAAAAGCTAAGCTCTCCCAAGCATAGATGTTTACCTTCTGAAAGTTTGAAAATGTCAGTGACGGTCACATTCACACGATCTGTCACCGAAAGTATGAATAAAAGTTGGTATTATGACTAGGCGCTTAGCCTGGGAAATCCGCGATGTATATTTGATACTTTACTATAATTTCGTGACGATATATCTCTTTGTACTGTACGTGAAAGGTATACAAATTACGAAGTTAGTTAACCTTGTTGTCCGTAGTCATATTAAACCATTACAAACCGCAGGTTGTATTGTGTGTACGCTGCAGCATTAACGAGATCAAAACAATGCGCTCATTAATTGCGTGCAGTATGATGAAGAGAACGACTGAACAGAGGATGACTCACCTAGAGAGACACACCTTTGGCGCATGCCCAGAATCAATTCCTAATGTTCCCATTAATAGGAATGCTACTGGACTGTCTTATCAGCTCATGTTCTTGCTCATAAAAATTGGTTAACTTGTTATGACATCACTCCCAGAATGAAATTTCTTGCAACACTTTCACATCACACAAACAACATAGTGTTTATTGTGTGTGTTCCTTGAAATTTGACGTATATCATAGGCAAAAATTGATCCAAACAATAAGGATATCTAGGGCTATCCAGGTTTATTTGTTACCATCAAGTGTGGATTAGCCTGGACTTTTATATACAAAAACAATCCAGGGATATCTGGGTTAATCTTAACTGAAGAAAATCTAGACTTAGTCTAGATAGTGTAGACTTTATTATGTAAAGATCCAGAGTAGCTGGATAAACATGAGCATTAACACTCTCTTGGTGACAGAAGAAAATCTAGATTTCTATTTGAGTAGAAAGTCTAGAAAACATGGATATATATGTACTTTATGTGAAAGCACTTTACTGTTAATTTGGGGCTAGAAAATCAAAATTAATGATATCATAAGCAGAAAGTCTAGAGGATACAGATATGTCCGGACTTATGAAACATGAGAGCATCAATGATGGTGTCATGTTCAGAAAGGGTTGTAGTGTCAACTCAAAAATTGTGCAAGTAACTTACATGCACATATCATAAGAATGCACATAAGAAATGATCACAATTTTTTTATTATTTAGTTCTGAGTGTATACTTAATGCATGTTTTATTTCTAAATTAAAAAACTATGCAGTACACTACTGATTTTGTCCTATACCAAAATATACCTCCAGCACTGAACATGCATGGCAAGCTATAGACCAATTATTAAGGGCTATGACTACACATTTATTTTGGTATATGCTTTTTGGAGAATGTATCAGTTTTGTTGAGCAAAACACAAATTTACATCACACATCACCTGCTCTAGCTGTGACCAAGTATTAACACAATAGGATGTTTCGTTTTCCCACGAAATGTTACTAAAATTTCCAAATCATTTTTTGACCTCAGACTTTTAAAAAACATCACAGCTCATAGGGATAAACTTCTCATCACCCCACACCATCCCACCAAGTATCAAGTCAAGATCAACTAGTTTTCCCAGACAAAAAAAGAGATGCAAACTTTTCTCTTTTTAATCAATTATTTGATCTCTGAATTTTAAGGTACATGATCCAAGTTATAGAGGACAAATTCATCAATCACCCCACACCATCCCGTGAATTATCAATTCAAGATCAATTATGGTTTTTCCAGAAAAGAAAAAAAATGCAAACTTTTCTTTTTAATCAATCATTTGATCTCTGACCTTTTAGGTACATGACCCAAGTTTGGACAAACTTCTCATCACTCCACAACATCCCACCAAAAATCACCCAAGATCAGTTACTGTTTTCCCAGAATACAAGATGCAAAGTTTTACTTATGTATTTCCGTTGTTAAAATTACTTTAGTCTTTAGGAAAGAATGGCAGTTTGTTTACAATTACCAAATGACTGTAATTTCAAAGTGTTGGGCTTGCATTTATTAACTGAAATTCTAGTTTTTGTCCTTTTTCAGAATTTGTAAATGAACAAAAGATGGTGTGACCCTACAAAGGTTTAATAGAGTAGGGTAGTCAACTGCAAATGCTCAGAGATGCAGACAAGAAATCCAAGCTGGTAGTTGACTCTTATTTTTAGAAATCCAAGCCCGAGTTCACATATTGAACTATGGTAGGGGGAGGGGGATTCAGTTGGGCTCTGCATTAAATATGTTAATGAATAAGTGTTCACTATATGAGGTGAAGGGTTAG